>OX438930.1:3637500-4237500 GCA_949316025.1 Lapara coniferarum | reverse complement strand
CGCACATGGTTAATGGCCGCAACAACTAACTTCTCTATAGAAATTAAGCCAATACAAGTCATGCGGCCAAACACGACATGGATTTGGTTTTCTACTTGGTAGCCTGGAGTCACTTGTCATGATTTTGGTCGTATAATTCGCGAGGTCGTATAAAGCGCCTTTATATACGGTCAGCTAAAAAAATGGTTTGCCACGCTAAGGCTGAATATCTTGTAGATTAATGGACCACATTAGTTGCACTGATCGATCTGAAAACATTTATAGGTAGAATGAACCATGTTAAAATTTTCACACTAGTAAACAAAGTCAAACTATTATACTACTTTTTAGGCCTACCGTATCACTTACACCTGGCGGGAGCGCGTCCTCATAATTAGCCTAGGGCGGTCAGAACTCTTAATCAGTCGCTGATTCGAATGCACAAAAGCGGAAGTAAATAATGAATTTTATCTTTTTGTAAACAATAAGTAGACATTGTGTGCTACTTTATGTGATTGATTGTAGCTTTTCAAAGCTATTCATCAATAAATATCTTAATAATGGTCAAATGTACTACTAATATTAATCTCCTTTGAACAGGATTTCTGCCACTTGGCTCTGATTAGTGAGCTTCTTCTGTTGCTCCGCAGTAATCACGTGTTGAACTAGATTTAACAAAATACCGATTACATAATAAGCTCCTAAACCAATAAACTTAACCGCGTTCAAAAATATCTATTACTTTTAATATTGTGATGAAGTACAATCAATAGTATAGTGGCACAAAAACTGACGACAAAAGTAATCATTTGCCCACGGTATGACGAATGGATAGCTCAAAAGGTGCTAATGTCCACTCGGTTTCTTACAAGCATTACTTTCATTTGATGAGCCGTTCAACAAAATGGTTTTGGTAGAAATCGTGCTGTGTGTTTTTCTTCAACATGTTTGTACATTGCATTTCAGCTTATGAATGTGACTATGATAAGCGGATTTTTTAAACGAGTCTTAATAACGAAGTGTCTTATTGGGTTATTTGATATTTGTATTTTTACAGTGTATGAATGCTGCCGCTCAAATATTAGTTTTTCGTAGGTGTATATCTAAGTAGATATACGCCTATATAGATATATATATATATATATATATATATATATATATAGAGATCTCTTGACGGTAAATGTTGATCAGAGGCGACTTCACGCGAGCACTTTGTTGATCCAAAAATCTATGTTGATCCGCCGCCTTTTGTTGATCCAATATGCATTTCTGGTAACTAATGTGGCTCCAACCGGATCAACATCTACACTCACGGGACTTCTTACTAACATTTGCCGAAGTTGATCCGATATACAAATCCACCTTGCGATAGTTACGGAAAATGTTGATCCGATTTGAATGAGCCAATCAGAGCACAGCAAACAGTCAGATTCAGATAGGATTGGCTGAGAGCAGCCGCGACGTTTTATACACATCCAATTAATGTTATTTTATTCATAGTATCAACATGTTACTAATACGGTGTCACTGTGCCCAATTTGTAATCACACTAATATTATAATATTATAATGGCGAAAGTTTGTCAGAAAATGTGTGTACATGTTTGTTACGTCTTCACGCTCAAACGGTTGGACCAATTTTGATGAAATTTGATATAGCCGTAGTTGACACCCTGAATTAGTACATAGACTAACTTTTATTCCGAAAAGTATTCCTGCTGGAATTTAAGCCGTGACTAACACCGCGGAGCGCAACGAGTCAAAGTATAAAAAAGTGATGCTATCTAAAGTGTCGTAGATTGTTTTATACTCCATGTGAAAGAGATAATTTATCTATATTTTTTTACTGTATTTTTTACTCTGTGATACAGGACTCTTACATTCCTTCAAAAGCTATTCAACTTCGTTCTGCTCCAGGGTACAACGCCCGAGGCATGGAATAGGAGTGTGGTGGTATTGTTCTTAAAAAAACGGTGATAACGCCTTTTTTAAGAATTACAGACCCATCTTCTTGAGCCATTTTTACAAGCTGTTCTCAAAAGTCATCACGAATCGTCTCAAGCGCTGGCTAGATAAGTTCCAGCCTCCCGAACAAGCCGGATTCCGTAAAGATTATAGTACAATAGACCACATCCATACGCTGCGGCAAGTTATACAAAAAATTGGGGAGTATAACTTGCTACTTTGCTTAGCGTTCATGGACTATGAGAAAGCCTTAGATTCGATCGAGACCTGGGCTGTGCTGCAGTCTCTACAGCCACATTGATCATCGGTACATCGAAGTGTTGAGGTGCTTGTATAAAACGCCACCATGTAGGTCCGAGTACAAGAACAGAGTTCGAAAGCTATTCCACTACACAGAGGCGTGAGACGGAGATGTTATCTCTCCGAAACTGTTCACTGCCGCGTTGGAAGATGCTTACAAGCTCTTGGACTGGAAAGGACTCGACATCAACATCAATGGCGAATACATCACTCACCTTTGTTTTGCTGATGACATCGGTGTACTGGCAGAATCGCTGGAGGGTCTGACCACAATGCTCAACCCAGTTTCTCAACTGGTGGGTCTCAGGATGAACATGGACAAGACCGAAATCATGTCGAATGTTCATGTTGTGCCAACCCCGATTATCGTTGGGAGCTCAATTCTCGAAGTTGTAGACGAGTACGTCTATTTAGGTTAAGTAGTCCAACTCGGTAAGTCCAAATTTGAGAAAGAGATCAATCGGCGAATCCAGCTCGGATGGGCAGCGTTCGAGAAACTAAGCAAGGTCTTCTCGTCCAAAATACCTCAGTGCATGAAGACAAAAGTCTTCAATCAATGTGTGTTACCAGTAATGACATACGGCACTGAGACGTGGCCTCTGACTATGGGCCGCCTAAGATGGCTCACGGTCACTCAGCGAGCTATGGAAAGGGCTTTGCTAGGTGTTTCTCTACGCGATCGAATCAGAAATGAGGAGATCCGTAGAAGAACGAAAGTCACTGACATAGCCCAACGGATAAGCAAGCTAAAGTGGCAATGGGCAGGGCACATAGTTCGAAGAACTGACGGCAGATGGGACAAAAAAGTTTTAGAGTGGAGACTACGTACTGGCAAGTGTAGCTTCAGCCGTACATCTGCAAGATGGGCCGATGACTTGTTAAAGGCTGCAGGAACGCGCTGGATGCAGGCCACTTTTGATAGGTCCATCTGGAAATCTTTGGGGGCGGCCTATGTTTAGCAGTGGACGCCATACGGCTGATAATGATGATGACGATACCGGATGATAGCCCTCGATGATTGTTCTGTGGAAATGGACTCACAAATTTGCTGCATGAGAAGGGACGTTTCATTTTTGTCTCCCACGAAAGTCGCCCCTTTCTATCACACTAAGTTGTTTTAATACCCATCCGCTTTAGACTTGAAAATGTGTTAAATGCTCATAAAACATTTTTGCAAAACAGAAAACGCTTAATTATAAATGTGTTACCTAGTATTATACTAAACTTTACCTTATAAGAGACTGAAATCTCAATGTTAAGAAGTTCAAAATAGCGACCTCTTTTCTTAAGTCTATTATTAGATCTGTCTTTTACTATCAATGGCATGCCCAAGTATCGATTTTGACGTCAATTGTCCTTAAAACAAAGAAATTCAAAATGGCGGCCACTTTTTTCAATTATAACATTGGATCTGCCCTTTGTACCTAAGGCCATGCTCAGATATCGATTTTGAAGTCGATTGTCCTTAAAAATAAGAAATACAAAATGGCGGCCAATTTTTTGAAATCTAACATTAAATCTGCCCTTTGTACCTAAAGCCATGCCCAGATATCGATTTTGAGGTCGGTTGGCCTTAAAACAAAGAAATTCACAATGGTGGTCATTTTTTTGAAATCTAATATTAAATCTGCCCTTTATGATAATTCTCCCGTGAGAAAATTTTGTGTCACACATGCGCGCGCATCGTAAAACTTCACTCCCATAAATTTTTCATAACGCGCTTAAAGAAGTATAACTTCAAAAACAGGAGAAAACAGATTTTGCCGCTTTGTGTTTCAGTACCTATTCGTCAATTTTGGCTCCGGATCAACTTAGTCGTAGTAAATGTAGCATATAAGTTAAATATATTCTGGATCAAAGTAATCACATTCAGTATCATTTTTTTGACCGTTAATGGATCCACAAATGTTGGTCAAAACGACGACGAGTATGTTGAAAATCTGTAAGTGCAGATCCACCGACGTCACACGCGCATCAAACACGGATCAAAGTATATCAGTTTGCGACACTCGGAGCTGAGCAAACACGTGAAATAGGTGGATCAACATTTGTTCTAACTTCACACTGGAGCAACATTTACCGTAAATCCGTCATTATATATATATATATATATATATATATATATATATATATATTCTGCCTTCTTAGGCACGACTACTTTGTCTTTTTCAGCAATATGTAAGTATTATTGATCTAAAATTTGGAGAATCAATTTTAAGGTTACTCCTAGAGCGGACCTTCTCCACAAACAATTTAGGTTATGATTTCGTCAATTGTCTAGCTTTATCTTTTATCAGTAATAATATAATAATAAATCTAATTTGTATCGTTCATAAAGTAATTACCAATAATTATTATAATGACAGTGCAATAAGTGTTCATGAGTCATATGATACCTCATTATGCTACCTGCTCTAATTCATCACGTATTACTAATATTGCTTCATACTTGAATAATATGCATATTATTAGACTTATATGATGTTATGAATTATGCGAAGGGGTTGATGACCTGATGCGATGATTATTTTTTTGTGAGTAAACATAAATATTACATTTTATAGGTACCATTTTCGCCCTATGTTGTTCCGGTACGTAATATGACCTTGTATAATGCACATGAGTGCAGTTTAAATATTTGTACTTGATTCAGTTTAAAATTGCTATTTTTAAAAGAACAGTTAACCTTAATCCAAGACGTCCAGAAAAATTTACTATCAACCGACTTCAAAAAACTTTTAATTTGACCATACATTTTTTAATAGGTATTGAAATTCAATCACTGCGGCGATTCAAATTGAATTTAATTTGAATAAGAATATCATTGAATAGAATTTACTTTGAATTCACTGGTGGTAGGTCTTATATGTAAGAGTCTGTCTGGGTGGGTACCACGGCAATGTCTATTTCTACCGCCAAGCAGCAGTGTGCATGCACTGCTGTGTTCCGGTTTGATGGACATTGTAGCCAGTATAACTACTGGACATTATGAGATTTAACATCTTATGTCTCAGGATGACGAGCGCAGTCGAATACCACACAGTACTTTGTAACTCAAGGTGCTAGATGGTGTTTCTACTGTTTATGGGTGGCCGTATCGCTTACCATCAGGCGAATGACATATTCGTCTCATCATTTAATGCTATAAAAAATACTAGTATTGTAAAAATATCCATTTGTTTTGAACAACACTGAAGTGACCTAGCAGATTATCCATAAAAACTTGAAACGAGTTCTACCTACAATATGTCTCTTACTGCCACGTCTATTTAATCTATTGACCATACCCTCGATTCACGTAAAATGTCAAACGTCAACAAACACATTAGGGCTTAAAGTTTCCGTTTAGTGACAGTCCAATATTTGTGTGGCTAGCTAGCGCAGACTGGCGGTCCCAACTTTCGCCCCTTGTAAGCGTATTAGGCAGTGTCAGCTCCCTCCGGTACAAGGCGCTCGCGATTCTACACAGCTGATTTATTGCTTTCGTTATTAATATAAATTATAATTTAAAATTATTGTGTTCGTTGATTATAGGGTTTTCGATTAATTTCTATTTAGTCAGCTATTTCTGGTGTTTGATTTTGTGCATAGTTTTGGGTTCATTATAATTGTTAGGGGCTGATTATTTAGCTTTTAGGTTTGTCATTGTTAAGTTTCTTTTTAATAGTCAGGCTGGAAATGATGGATTTAAAATGTTATGTAAGAAGTATTGTTAATAACATAATGTTTTTTTTTTAAATAATTTGATATAACATTAAAACCAACTACGTTTCAACGTCCACCACATATATGGTAGAAACATTTTCTTTCCGCATATTGGAGTCAGAGAAATCTTCACAATTTTTATAGCAATTTAAGTTTCTATTAATGTACATTAAGGGACCTTGGAAACGCACATTAAGTTAAAATCATTTAACACCCCGCAACGAGACAAGTTCCATTTATAGTGAAATTTCTCATCACTATATTCACGCGGCAAAATCTCACTTGACTATATTTAGTAACTATTTGCTGATGCTCAAGCAAGTTAATTATTTTGTGCCCACACTATGTCAAAACATGAACTTGTAGTACTGAATTCAGAGTTTAGTAAGTATACTTAAAGCGTAAGTTAACTAAAACTGCTGATTAGAAGGTCGTAAGTTGTAACATATACCCAGAGCATGCACCTTTAACTTTTGAAGGAACGTTTATATTCATTGTTATTATTTTTTACTTTAACGATGAAAAGAAACCTGCACACTTGAGAGTTCATTAGAATTTGAAGGTACGTGAACTACTAACTCTCATTACGAGTGTGTTGGACCAAATGCTAACCTTTCATTATTAGGCTTCATGGCGTGACAGTATAACTTTGACAATAGTAGTTAAGCCACATTAATACATAACATGGCCTATAATGTAGATGGCAATGTCAGGCCCCACTTGTATTAATCAAGCCTTCCGTCAAACAGCATTAGGATTAGGTGAGTTATGGCCTCAAATCCCTTTACATGAGGGGATCCGTACGCTTGATGGTTTAACGCAGGGCGTTAATTAATTCAAATTCAAATATGCGTATTTTCTTTTTCTTGTTACTAATTACGTTACCAAAAATGGTGCGGATTCGTTTGTAATATAATGCAGTAGTCGAATAGCTTTTCAGTGATACTACACTGTTGTTATTTCTTTTTAACTTGAGAGTTTTTATCTTCGTATTCGTTATTAATAACATATTTGAGACATAACATAGCTTGTCTTCTATATGTCCCGGTTAGCCATGATTCTTTTAACCAGCTGGATAAAATAAAAGAATCAGTGTATCCCCCATGCAATTTTCACATATTTTGTATTTCTCCTCCCTCCATATATCAAATCACTTTAAAAACTGCTAATTCTGCTTTTCTTTTGCCCTCTAGTTTTACCAGTTGTAACTTAAACTTTCAAGGTAAACGCAGCCAATCCACACTTTAATGGTGCATTTTCATTTACGCATCAACATGCAGTCCGCGGATCGCCGAATGTTGTCCAACCAGTCCATTCGCATCTAGGTTCTAATTAACAGTTAGCCGCTGTTATTTATGACCGAGCATTAAAGAAAGTGTTGAGTTGCAAGGTCATGAATCTATTAATATGGATGATAAAATAGGTGATTGAGGTGCTGAGGGCTTAAGGATTTTATGACGCGTTTATTTTATGTGTGGTTTTATAGTAGTTATATTCCATGTTCGTGTGAATAGAAATAAAAACGTTCTTCTCGTACTTGTCTTCATTCCCCAAACTTCCACTTCACTCGCATTCTTATGATATACTGATATCATTTTCTCCTTTATTAAGGATCGTCATTTTTTTCTTAACTGTCACTTGAATGCAGTGCCTTGCTCGATGTATGAATGGCTTACCTAAAAAATGCTAGTAACAATATGCATTATTAATACAACTAACAGAATAAATAACGTTACGGCACGCAAACCTATTGCATATCATTTGAAATTATAGATATCAACCTACGCACTGTTGCAAGTTCCACTTGACCGATACCAGTGTTTCTTATCGCTTGGCCAATAATTGTCATCACGACAGGTGTACAAGATCAGCTGTGACAATAGCGGGCGTTGGTGTGAACTGTGAACGTGTTTCTGTTTTTGATAATATTGCTATATGCAAGTTAATACTGCCTCAGTGACGTAGTTGTATTACTGTACGACTGCAATGCAGAAGTTTCTGGTTCGATCAATACATATTTGCAAATCTGATGTATGTTCGAAAAAATATAGCAAATTTTGACCGAATATGCGATATTCACAATAAAAATACTGGGAATAATAATAAACTTGTACATGCTACTCGTCTCCATTATATAAGCAATTCTTTTGTTGGTCAATGCGTACGCTTTTTCATTAAACTTCCTATGCATATTGTTAATCTTCCAATAAAAAAATTAAATCTACTGTCAAAGAACGTCTTTGCAAAAAAGGTTATTACAGCATAGGAGATTATTTGGAAGATACAAATGCTTGGTGTTAGGTTGCTCGCATTCACACATGTTCTATAATTTGAATTTATATTGTTACTTGCAATTTGTAAAATATGTATGTTTAAAAAAATAAGATGACAATAAAAGACTTACGCCGAGTTTCTTGGTGCTTCTTCTCCGGTCAGTGGGCTTTTCTGAAGCACTGGCAGAATCTTATAGTTTATAAAAAAACCTTGTTAAAAAAGACATGTAAAGTGCTTAATTACATAATAAATGATCTGAATTCAAATTTGATCCTGGGTCGGCCAAAGTGGTATCGGAGTTTTCTATTCAGTATCAGCCCGAAGTATGGAATAAGTGCTCGGTAAGGCAATAGCCTCGCCCCCTATCACATCATGGCATGGATTACACACTGCGAAAAGTGGGTGCACCATTTTTTTTTTGTTTTTGTGGCCATCTTCGGCGCATTAGGGACGGCTGCGGGCTTCCTCCGACTCACGTCTAAGTTGTCGTCCGCAACCGCCCCTGCGCGTACCGCTGTTGCGGTCCGTCTCCTGTTATTGCGGGGGCTCAGAAGCCCCCGCACATCGAAGGACGCCCTTGGCGTCCGAGGTAGCGTATGGCACGCTGCCGTCCATCACGGGGGTCACAGAAGTTGGGTGCACTAGTTGCGCCTCTGCTTACTCCTTCGGGGATGAAAGGTGTGAGTGTGCGTGTGCAAGTTAACAGTATTGCAATATTTTCATGACTATGTTACATAGCTCAGTAAATTCGTAACGGGTTATGTTATGGCGATAGAGCACTAGGTATTTAATGAAATCTTTTATTTATTTATTCTAAACACGTGTTTAATATTCAAGGTTGAGGTTGAGGTTCATATAAAGGCTGTAATTAAAAATAAAATTAGACCGGGTTCTTGCAACTCTTAGGATAATCATCGGTGTTATAAAGCTGGACGCGCTCGCAGAGTGCT
Organism: Lapara coniferarum; assembly: GCA_949316025.1. Taxonomy (NCBI): domain Eukaryota; kingdom Metazoa; phylum Arthropoda; class Insecta; order Lepidoptera; family Sphingidae; genus Lapara; species Lapara coniferarum. Next base: position 4,228,328 of record OX438930.1, on the reverse strand, counting down.
CCGGCGCGGCGCGGCGCGGCATGAGGTGTGAGACGTGAGGTGAGAGGTGCTGCGAGTGCGTCCAGCTTAATAAGACCCTGAAAAAAAGATAACTACAGTTGAAAAAACTAGGCCTAAGTTATGAGTTATAACAATAGAAGTGACAATGGAATTTGCTGTCTAGTGAAACTGGCTGCTGATGCCACTGTTTTATGGATATCACACCATGTTAACTAGTCACGCTTGCTGAACGCTTTATTGATAATAATAATATGTTATCATCGGTAACTCGACACATTTTCTATTGTATGCACATCAATTAAACATAATATTATATGATACACAACAGATGCTATATATAAGTCTTAAACCCTAGGAAACATTAAATTATCTACAAACGGTTTATATCGTAATCAAATGTCATATATTATTTTTAATGAGATCAATAGTCCAAGTACCTTTCGTTTTCTCGCTGCCCTTCAAAGTGACTGGCTTGAAATAATCCGTGTACTTGATTTATTTAATATTCTTAGTTTAACATGTCGGTCGGTTGTAGTGTCGTAAGTCATAAATGTTTTGGTATTACATTAGTAATGCTTAAAGTACGAATTTATCACGGAATTTTAAAAATGACATATTCTAATGGCTTTTCTGTCGAGTCTTCTGTGCCAACTCTGAGTTAGTGGACTCTTCGGAACTCTCCTAGATTTTAATTGATCATATGTGCAGGTTCCTTTGATAAATCGATCCTACAATCGATTTATGCTTTACTGGATTTCTGTAACTATGTACTTAATGATAGAGAACACCCACAACATCGCAACGAGTGCTGTTAATATTTATTTTTTCCAGTCTTACATTGACTATTCAATTACAAACATATTGTATTTTGCAACTGTCTCAATAAACGAACCACACGTTTAGTACCCAATTAGTGTTTCCGGCATAATATCCATTGAGTACGTGACTTGACGAAACACCACTTTATAACTCAAAGGCAATTCAAACTTGGTGCAATTGCTAACTCCGAGACCGTTTGTTCAAGCGAATATGTTCTAAAGTTTGATCTACGAAAGAGACGATGGGAGTAACGTTGCAGGATGCCAAGGAATATAAAACTCTCGTTCCACATAATTTATTCAGAAGAGATTGATGAAAGAGTGGTAAAATAGATGTTGTGAATAATGACACTAGAGCAGGTCTTGGCAAGTACATTTAAGGTGATTAATAAAACTAAGACGAAAGAAGTGGAATTATGTCTATCAGCAGTCTTCATCAATAGGACACCGTCTTAAAGATATATCAGCTGTATGATTACGATGAAAAGTTTGGTTCTGACATTTTACAAACACTCGTAAATAACTAAAGCACTTACATTAATGTTTGTATACGAAAACCTTTTAAGCATAAATGGTTGAGTCGGCATTAAAAACCGTAGCTGAATCCGTCTCGACGAAATTCAGTTGTCAACGCATAGACGTTGCATTTAGCTAAGTTGCAGAAAAAGGAAAATATTTTTAGCAAGAACTTTTAAGAACAGGTTATAGATATATCAAGGTATTTTATTTTAATTGTAATCTAGCGTAAAAAGTCTCATTACTGGGTAAATAGAACCATTGTCCATTACCTTATAACAAGTTTGGGTATAATAGCCAGGTCAGTTTTTGGATAGCTAAAACTTTGTTAACTTGAATGGATGAGTATTTAAGAAATTCGTATAAGTTAGTAATATTAGCTATTTTTCCAATAATTTGTACTATCATAGTACCATATTTATGGAGAAGTAGCTGCAGTTCTGAAAAATACCTTCATACAAACATTTTTGAATGTAATTTTATGAGCTTGCTAAGACTGTTTTTTTTTGTAAGAGGCTAAGTACATAATTATATTCTTCTGCGTAGTATGAATGACAACGGACGACTTTTTAAACAATTCTAGTAACATACAAAATATTTAACAAGGACCGTAGACTTTGATTTCCACGTATACTTTTCTAGGAAGACATCGTGTTTTAAATCCCGATTAGTCATAAAAAATTGGGGTTTAGATTAGCATATATACAAATTAATTAACCCGTCAAACACCGCTTATATATATAGATGTATGGGGAAACCCTATATACTCGGACGCCAGCGTACGTAGCGGGGCTTGACGAGTCAAAATTACCAAGGTTTTATTTGAATTATGAAACTGAATACCTAATGTATAAATGAAGGGAGCTGTTCACTGTTATGTAATTTAATTGTGTGTTGCTACTGTTTGTGGGCAGTTGTGGTGCTTGTCGTCGGGCGAGTGACTTGCTTCTCTTGTCAGTTGTATTAAAACATATCCGGGTAGAACGACGGGAGGAGGAAAAGTCCTTATTGGATACAGCAATAAAGTATATTTTCAATTGCATGTTGTGATCATCTCTACAAAAATAAACAAGCATTGAAATTCGATATCGATAAATCAAGTTATCATTGTAGTTTGCGATTGCACTATCATATACAATGATATGATTACAAAAATCTTTAAATTTATTGCGCAGCTTTTTTGTCATCTCAGTTACAGATTTTGAGATACAGCATTTTGTAAATTGACTTATTAAAACTGTGGAATCATGTTAGAGATAAAATAAGTTAAAGTTTCTTAATATTAAATTATGGTAACTAGATAATTTAAAAGATAAATACGGAATTTCATTATCAATCTAATTTATAGAATTGTAAACCGTATTATGTAATAATGTATGCAATAAGAAATCGTAGAAAATATACTGACATAAACACGTAAATATGATAAGATAAAATCGATATATTTTACTTAACATTATTCAAACGAATTTTATGGAATTTCTATGCCATCAAATAGACGAGCAGGTTCTTTGCCCACAAACAGTAATGTATTTGACTAACGAATACATCCTAATACTTATATATAATTATATTTCATCTAATACGCGCACGAATACATGACTATGAATTATAAGTAACGAGTACACCCGGATAAGCTGTTTACACACTCGTATTCAACCGTACTCGGCAAGTATTTAAATCAGCGATAAGACGTTACGGCGCGGCACAGAGGCTTGTCGGTTTTAGTAGCAATACGCACTCTTTGGCAACTACAAAATTTTTATGTACTAGACTCAAATTACTGGTGGTCGGCTTCTCATATGTAAGTCCGTCTGGGTGGGTACCACCGCAATGTCTATTTCTACCGCCAAGCAGCAGTGTGCATGCACTGTTTTGTTTCGGTTTTAAGGGCATTATAGCCAGTGTAACTACAGGACATAATGAGACTTTACATCATATGTTTCAGAATGACACAGTACTTTGAAACTCAAGGTGCTTGATGGTGTTGCTACTGTTTATGAGTGGTCGTATCGCTTACCATCAGGCGAACGGCATGCTCGTCTCGTCATTCAATGCCATAAAAAAAAAGTTTCAAATATTACGTAAGTTAGCCAGTTAAGAAAAATCCTTCCATATTTGTTTAGGGTAGTCCACCTCTCACAACTCGGACCATACCAAAACCCGTAGGCACATTTGATGTGTTGTCCTTTTACTTTCACCGCTACAGCCTGGTATCACTCAAATCTCCCTATCTCATTAGAATACCGCTCGGAGGGACGTGGAACATGGTGTTTTAATCTTTGCTGATACTATCCGACAGATTGCGAAGTCAATATTTGTTTTGGATCGTGCCAGCAGAGCGGGAAGTGTAGTGGAATAAGAGAAAAATGGTTTACGTTACGTGGGTAATGTCGTTGCGTCAGCCATGGCGCTTTGGGTAATGTGCACAAACAAAAAGAACTGAATATCCTATGAGAAACATTGCGTCGTGAAATTATCGCCAGAATTATGTTGGTCTTTCTATAAGAGTATTGTTTTGTTATGCTTTTTGTATTGTTTCAATATTAATAAAATCTTCTACTTTAACAAAGTTCATAGATTCCTAATGACTACAAACAATAACAAAAGTTATATACAGATTATTATTTTTGACCTGTGCCCTGTTTATCAAACGTTACAAGCCTTGTATTACAAGCGTTTTCTCTTGTAAATTAGCCCATTTTACAAAAATGCGTTCATCAAAACTATATGTGTAAACTACAAGCTAGAAGCAATATCACTTGCATTACAAGTTCTTTTTCACAGTTGTATTTGTGGTTTTCTTTATCATAAATGCCTTTCTAGCTTGTAACTTGTTTCAAAAAAGTTATAAAGTTTTATAAACATGGCAAAATGCCCTTTTATCAAATGATAGAAGTCTAGGAGCTCACAAGTTAAATGGTACAAAAACATTTTTACAAATTCTTGTAAAATGCGTTCATAGAAAATATGTAGATACATAGTAGACACTAACCCACAAGTTACAAGATACAAGAATATTTATACAAGACTGTGTAAATTACGTTCATCAAATAATTTCACAAGACTTGTAAATGGTACATACTTGTATTTTTAATTTACAAGACTTTTTTTATTTTTGATATGTTTATAAACAATATATCGTATTATATCGCCTCTTTACTTCAATAAGGTGTTATTTAAGTATGGAATCTTCTAGATGTATGAGGTTATTGAAGCAAAAAGGCGATCTTATGTTGGTAAGGTAGAAATTATGGTATAATAACTATTGACAATAACTAGCCAAGGGAATGTATTTTTTTCTTACATGTACATAGTTTGATTTTGTATGTAAAAACCTATTTTAAAACTCATTATATTAGTTATTTGAATTATGATTACAAATTTAACCATCTTTTATGCACGACTTAAAGTTTGTAAAAACTAGTGGTCTATTGACGAACTATACAAAGTACTTAAAAAATAACTTTGAGAATAATATCATGGCGGCAAATCATTCTCGCCATTAATTGATTTGCTACTTCTTGAATTACCTACTTATACCGCAAAACTGTCGAAATCCGATTCAGAAATCACGAACTTGTATTGAATTCACCTATAAACTACCTAAAAACCAAATTATAACAGAGTAGAAAGAGATACTATTGGCTTGTAACATATATTACAAATCCACAAAAACTCTTCAACTTTTTCGCCACAAGTTACAAGCTACAAGTTACAAAGGCATTTTTGATAAACAGAAATATTAAATACAAGTGTAAAAAGTACTTATAATACAAGTGATATCACTTGTAGTTGTAGTATATTCATTTAGTTTTGATGAACGCATTATTGTAATACAAGCCTCGTAACGTTTAATTTTCCGTAGTATTATAATGCTCTTTGCGTTTAATAAACAGGGTATATGGAAGCCAATAATATATTTTCTTCTCTGCAATTTTTTTGGTCTTTAGATAGTTCGTCGGTAAATGCGCCATATAAAATATCTTAATATAGGTATCATAATTTATTCTTATCTTATTCTTACGTAATTTTGATATAATAGCAGAGTATACCTTTAATGGAATAAATGATAATACATCTGAGGGGCACAATTATTGTTTATTTTATGTATCAATTTGTTAATATATAATATGCTGTTGGTGCACCGTAATAAAATAAATAAGTAATTAAATCGTTTTATCACGAATTAATTGAAGAAGTGTAATTCGAAGAGTAACAAAATTAATGCCTGGCGGGAAAGATTTGCTACCATGTTATTTATCTCCAAGAAAGCTTTTAAAGTACCTACATGGGTCTGCAATAGCCCATCCTGTTTTTTTAAACTTTAAGTCGCTTATAAACAAACATTAAAGTTTTAACCATAAATCGTAATTCATGAAACTAATAAAATAGGTTTTATTATTATGGCTTATTTATTTATTGTTTTTTGTTTTATTTTGGTTATTTACGCACAAAAATCAAATTATTGCAAATTGATTTTATTTTTAACATTCATTTGAATAGTTATTTACCGTAATTTCTATATTACTGACATATAAATATGATAGAAGCATTATTTGGTAATGCATCAAAAAAAGTGTTGTAAATTTAAAATGCAAGATGATACAGACATACAAACTCACGTCTTTTATCCTCGAAGGGGTAGGCAGAGGCACGAAGTAGGTGCAGGCTATGCTTACTGCATCCCATGGTATGGTAGGGGGCGAGTCTATCGCCATATCGGGCACAAATTCCAGACTTCGAGCTAATACTGAATAGAATAACCCAGTATCACTTTGCCCGACCCGGGGATCGAACCCGAGACCTCGCCATTGCAGTGCCATTGCCACCACCACAAGTTGATACAATCTACAAGTCTAGTAAAAATATTTCATGAACATAATTTTCAAGAACTTGTAAAAAAAATCTTTAACATGTAATTTGTGAGCTTGTAGACTTGTAATGTTTGATGAATAGGGCACTGATCTGGTAAAGCTATCTATTGCTGGTAAGTATGCTGCATTTTAATTTAACAATATAATGTCAACTAAGCCTTTTATATCATTCTAGCAAATAGTTTCCAGTTTAAGGTTCTGTTTCACAACTACTGACTAAATGTTACTCGCCACATAAATGTTAAAGCCGCTCAAATGCAAAAGTCGGACTTTCATCTACGCTCCCAAATAAATGGTAACAAATCTACACTAGCTGTTTAACGATAACTGTCAAATAAAATTTACTTGACACTTGTGAAATAGCCCCCAAATTAAACAATCTGTATAACAACCCTATTTTCCCAACGTCTAGCCACTCAAAGCCTATCGATTCGCTCATGCGAGGGTCGTAAATCGATTTGTTGACATGAACGAATCCGCAGCTACAAATGTATGGGGTGTTTGGGAATAATAAAGGACAAATCCTTATTAGAGCTAGAATTGAAATGGAAGACGATTATTCTGCTTCGAATGGTTTACCGACGATTACGATTGTTCAGTAATCGGTAATCGTTTTGGGTAAATCATTTATAGAGTAGCTGAAATGAGTGAATTGTACCATTTTATTCAGTTCATTAAGTGTTTGTACGAAAAATATTAATTTCATAATTTCTTTCGTATTTCCATATTCAAAATCTAGGAAAATATCCACATGATGTCTATAAATGCCATTGATGTATTAAAAAACCCACATCAATGATAAATGCACACAAAATTACTCTTTTATTATTTAGCAAAGGCTTCATTAATTGTGAATCGTAGACAAATAAAGTTATCCTAATGGGCCATCGGTCCAAAACTACAACTCCAAGCTAATTTAATTCCCGCGCCGGATTCAATAAATAAGCCTTGGCAACACAATTACTCACAACCTTCCAAATCTTTCCGACTTTGACGGTCAAAGTAATTACGTGGTCGACAATTTAGATAAACATCGCGTATTACGGCTTCCATAAAAAGTCGTCACTCGAGGAAATGGCGCCAAAACTCAGCGGACTACCACTGAGATGTACGCTGATACATTGAGAATTTGACTTGATCTTATGACATGACATGTCATGCTCGTAATGTTAGAAAACGTTTCGTCATGAGAAATGGCCTTGGTACAACAAGGTTGAGAAAGTTTTACTTACGCTGCGTAAATAAGAGTTTTAAAGCCTACTATGTTTTTGAATATTTTCTTTTTATTTTGGATCACGAGAAAACCTGTATACCTGATAGTTCGTGAGAATTTGTAAGCTATGTGAAGTCTACCAATCCGCATTGGGACAGAGTGGCAAACTATTTCGGCGGTAGAGTCATGTAATATGAGTATTTTAAAAATAGAATGCAAAGTCCTTGTGTTTTTGTTACCTAAATAATAGGCATCAATAATATATTTAAAATAATTACGGCAACATTTGCAAAAAATACATTTTTAAGGAAACAGGTTAGTGTAATAATTTATCTATGTGATAGGTCTAGGCGTTGTAATCTGATAAGTTTGTTATGTCACAATCATAAACGTAATGTCTGGTCTCAATGCAAATGATCGAAAGTGTCTCCAAGATTTAAGCTTATCTGCAAGATGGATGTAATGTCACGTTTTCAACCACGTTGCCATATTTATCTACGAGGATGATATTTTGTGTATTTATGTAGACCGCATGGAATTGTTATAAGGTAGTATGACCGAAGATAGCGCGGTAGGTACCTTACAAGGCCCACTATCCATTTCTTCCATTTGTTTCTGTGTTATAATGCAAAAGCATACTAACATTTTTTAGTTCTATTATTATTAAACTAGGAGTGTTCGCGGCTCCGCCCGCGTGAAAAAGTTTTACCGGGACAAAAATATTTTCCCAGGATAAAAAGTAGCCTATAGCACTCAGGAGTTATGTACTATGTAGCTTCCTATTAGTGAAAGAATTTTCAAAATCGGTTCAGTAGTTCCTGAGATTAGCGCGTTCAAACAAACAAACTCTTCAGCTTTATAATGTTAGTATAGATTTAATAATATGGAGTGATAGGTTGGAATTAAAATTAAGTGGGCCATCCATTATTTTGTTATCTTATTACATTTTTCAGCTCCCAGTAAGAGCGTCAATATTCAAATTGATCAGTGATAGGCTGAAGAGATAAATACGTTTTATAGCAACCTTCGATTCTCTCCTTGTATCTCATTTAATACGTTTTATGTACTGCGCTCGTAACTGCCAAGAGTATCATGAGTTAAAATCTAACTACACACAATAATTAACTTTACCGGCCCATAATTAGTCTGGTGTCTCGTTGAGCCCTCTACATAGGACTCTACTATAACCTTAATTGAGTTTAGACCGTAATACTTTGTTTCTTATTACGGTGAACACAAAATACCACACATGTTTTGACATTTAGGCTATCTCTACTATTTTGGTCTTTTAAGCCGAAAATTCTTTCGTTTCGTGCCAAAACAATCTGATAGTTCCAAATACATGCAAATGTGACGTAATTTTAAGTTTAAGTCAACGTTATTAATCTATTAATGCGTAATAACCCGTTGAGTAGACGGTTTGACAAGGCCAAGACGTCACACGTCAAACTAATGTCAAAAATGTCATCGTTCTTAAAATATTTTCAAAGATTTTATTGTTGCATTTTCATTTAATCGAATGACAAGACAAACCAGACAAAAGAAAGTGTATAACATAAAAAAGAAAACTACATTAAAACCTATATACAACACCTCCACACTAAATTAACATCACAAATATTCTTTAAAAAAAACAAAACATACATTTATTTTTAAACTAATCTATACCCAGCCGTTTAATAGGCTTACGCTCGCGCTTGGGCCTAGGCTCAGGGGGTGCGACTACAGCATCCGTACCGTCAGTCGGTACGGTTACTCGACCTGACGTTCCAACTGAAGTGTCGGCCGTAACAGCACTCGCTCCAGTCGACATCCCTACTGCAGGGATGGTCTTATCTGCTATTACAACGGGCGTCAACTTCTCGGACTCGACAACCTGGCCAGGAGTGCTTAAAGCCTTGGGATACAAGCATGAACTTGTTAACCGCCGTTTTAACTGATCAATATGCCGATGCAGATGGGACCCATCACAAGCCACAACAGTGTAATCTGTTCTACCGAGACATTCTAATACCTGCCCCTGCAACCATTTCAAACCCCGCCCAAAGTCTCTATACCAGACAAGATCACCAGGCTTGAATTCTCTCACTAACCCGGATCTTTCATTAGTTTGACCTCCCGATTTCGCAATCTTCGTTACATCGGGTTTCAAGGAATCAAGCCTGGTTCTCAGCTTCCTGCCCTGTAACAATTGTGCAGGAGTCTCTCCAGTAGTACAATGAGGAGTGTTATGGTATACTAACAAAAACCTGCATATTGCCAATTCTATATTTATCCCCTCATGAACAGCCTTTTTGATAACCCCTTTAACTATTTTGACCGCATTCTCTGCGGCTCCATTGGAAGCTGGATGATAAGGAGCAGTAAACGTATGCTCAATGCCATTATTAGAGAGGAAAACTTTAAAATCATTACCAGAAAAAGGGGGACCATTATCGGAGACAACTTGCCGGGGAAGCCCCCACCGCGACCATGACTCACGCAACTTACTGATTGTAGCTTCTGCGGTTGTTCGCGACATTTTAAAAACCTCAATCCATTTCGATCTAGCGTCCACAGTTATTAGGAACGTATACCCACCGATAGGTCCTAAAAAGTCTAAGTGTATCCTCTCATATGGACGTTGAGGCCAACCCCACGGCTGTGGAGGCGCCGCCGGTGGGGCCGACGCAACCGAAGCGCATATAACACACGCGCGACACGTTGCCTCCACTGCCTCGTCGATCCCCGGCCACCATACATAACTCCGCGCATACGCCTTGGTTTTAACGATACCCATGTGAGGTTCATGCAGTTCCTTCAATACACGCGGCCTACATGACTCGGGTACTACTAGACGATGACCCCACATTAAACAATTCAGCTCAATATACAACTCGTTTTTTCTAGCGAAAAAAGGTTTTAATTGCAATATGTCAATATCTTCAGGCCAACTGTCTCGGACGTAACTACAAACACGACTTAATATCGGGTCGCGCGCCGTCTCTTTCTTAATTGTGCTATTATCGAGAAACAAAGCATCAGAAGCAAAATGTAAGTAAGTTTGTTCCGGTGGTTCGTATTTATCGTCGTCATCCACCGGCAAACGCGAAAAAATATCTGCACCGTTATCATTGGAACCTATGTACTCTATATCGAAATCATATGCCGCGACTATAAGGGCCCAACGTTGCATGCGGCTTGCGGCCATCGTAGGTATTCCCTTATTAGGACCAAACAAGCTGACCAGCGGTTTATGATCTGTCTTAAGCTTAAAACGGCAACCGTATAAATATTGGTGGAATTTCTTTATGCAATATACAATAGCTAAGGCTTCGCGATGTATCTGGGAGTACGCTTGCTCTGATTGCCTAAGCTTTCGTGATATATAAGCTATAGGGCGCTCAACCCCCACTGCCGCATCACGCTGAGACAAAACCCCTCCTACACCTTGCGAGCTTGCATCACATGTCAAAACAAGCTGTTTCTTCGGATCATAATGGGTTAAAACAGCACTACTCACCATTAAGCGCTTAACGGCCTCAAACGCGTCAGTTTGCGTTTGCCCCCATTGCCAATGCCTACCCTTTCTCAATAACCCATGAAGAGGAAAAAGTAAATCACTAAGTTTGGGCACGAACCTACCATAAAAATTTACCATACCCAAAAACGACTTCAGCTCTGTTACGTTTTTAGGAATTGGCATGTTTTTAATGGCTCTCAATTTATCCGGATCCGGTTTTATACCATTCTTATCCACTATGAACCCAAGGTACTTTATATCTTTGGATAAAAACGTACATTTATCTTTATTAACTTTAAGCCCAACACTTTCGAGTTTGTGGAACAAAGCTTCAAGGGCCATCAGATGTAACTTCCTTGTTTTACCCGTGACAATGATATCGTCACAAAAACATTGTACATTGGGAATGCCCTTTATGACATTACACATAATCCGTTGAAATATACCGCTGCTAGACGACAAGCCAAAAACTAAGCGATTATATTTGAATAACCCTTTATGTGTGTTAACTACGGTGAACATTTTGGATTCTTCCGTAAGGCATATTTGATTGTAGGCTTGTGACAGGTCAATCTTAGAGAATTCCTCACCCCCAGCAAGATTCGAAAGTAGTTCGTCTATACGTGGCAATGGATATCTATCGACGATTAAAACGGGGTTAAGTGTTACCTTGTAATCAGCACACACACGTAACTGACCATTGCCTTTTGGTACCAACACTAGAGGCGTCGCCCAGTCCGAGCAGTCGACAGGATCGATGATGCCCTGTTTTTGCATAGCGTCGAGCGCGGCATCAACCTTTTCACGCAGCGCAAATGGCACCGGCCGCGCGCGGCAGAACACAGGAGTCGCGCCCTCGCGCACGCACAGCGCCGCCAGTCCACCCGTATAACAACCCAACTCGCCATCCAACACCCTTTTATACCTGTCAAGGATATCGTTTAAATTATTACATTCGATACTAAAATTATTCATAAAACCTCTCGTTAACCTAGGAATTTGAATATTAAGCTCAGACAACCATTGCCTACCTAGTAAAGATGTTACACCTTTATCTACTACAAACAGTTCAAGACACTTTTTACACTCTTTAAACTGCACTAAAGGTCTAATAACACCGATGGGTTGAACTCTAGATCCGTCATAAAACTTGAATACTAAGTCGCAAACCTCCATCTTCAAATCCTTGAACAAGTCGTTGTACGTTTTTCTACTTATACACGAGCAGGTTGAACCAGTGTCGATCTCCATCGTCAATTTCCTATTATTAACTAACAGCGTTAACATAACTGGACCATAATCACTCACATTTAACTGGAATATTGGTTCATCCTCGTTACACTCAATGGCTGCAGACTCTGAAGCCTTTTCCTCACTAGTGTAGTGAGTCTGCCCCCGCCTGCAATTCATTTGCCGCCTCCATCCCTTACATTCTTGCATCTCCGAAGATTTAAATGGGCATACCTTTCTCAAATGACCTCTATTCTTACACTGAGAACATACAAAATTTGAGTATCTGCACTCTTGCGCTTGATGCCGACCACCGCAGGCAGTGCAAGAATCTCTAAAAATTTTGACGTCAGTACTTTCTCCGTGATCCCTACTGCTCCTTCCGCTTATGCAAGGCTTCCTACTAGACGACGAAGTCGCATTCAATGCCTGACAAGCGGTTGTTGTTGGCGCCGATGGCACCACAACAGCCGCGGCATCACGTTCTGCCGCCTCCAAAGAAGTTGCTAGAGTTACAGCTTCAGAAAATGACATAGTCACCGGTTCCGCAAACAAGCGTTGTCGGATAAGTTCACTCCTCACACCGCAGACGAATTGGTCACGAAGATTGTCATTTAAATTGATACCAAAATCACATTCCTTGGATACCTTCTTTAAAGCGGCCACGAAGTGCATAACGTTTCCATGAATGCTCTGTTTTTCCTGGCGAAAACGGTAACGTTCGGCCCATACTGATGGCCGCGGTTGTAAATGTCCTCGCACTAGGTCAACAAGATCTTCATACCTTAGCTCCGTCGGTTTTTTCGGACTCGCCAAAGTTACCATCAACTCGTACACCTCTTCCCCAACCAGAGAAATTAAAGACGGCAATTTCAATTTGTCTTCCACGCCATTTGCCTCAAAATACAAGTCCACGCGTTCACAATAAAGAGTCCAGTTACCGGTCTCTAAATTAAACTCTTTAATCTTCCCGACCGTCATGATAACGCAATGATTATCCTCGTCGCCAAATAAAATATTTTCAAAGATTTTATTGTTGCATTTTCATTTAATCGAATGACAAGACAAACCAGACAAAAGAAAGTGTATAACATAAAAAAGAAAACTACATTAAAACCTATATACAACAGTTCTGAGAAAATTACATGCGCCTAATTAACCCCCGACAGAAAAAGTGGGGTGTTATAAGTATAAGTTTAGGGTGTCTATCGCGGGCGTAGCCCTCAAGCGAATGGACCAAGTTTAACGCATTTTTTTTGTTTGAAAGCTGATGTGATCGAGATGCTTCTTAGCTATAATTTATAAAGATCTGTTTAGGCGTATGAAAATTACCAGCTCATTTCAAAATTTTCACAACTCCGATTGATTTAGAATTTGTTGTACTGTGACTTCGGGAATATTTTATAGCAGATATAGCTTGTGTGGGCTCCTAAGAATGATCTCAACGAGTAGGTGTTAGATAGTTGACTATCAAAGCCCTATGATGGAGAATATAGTAATTAAAAAGTTAGAAATAAAAATCAAATTTAAATTTAAATAATCCCGACACAAAAAACTTCTAAAAAGTAAAAAATCTAAAGTGTCGGTGTCGCTTAAGTGTCTAGTAATATTTTGACCCAAGCGATCTCGCGTCGGGGGACCGAACTCAGGACCAGAGAGATGAAAACACTTTTTTAGCGGTCCCCCGACGCGACGACGCTTGGGTCAGAATATGACTATGCACTTAAACACTTTAATTCTTTTTACTTTTTAGAGGTTTTTTGTGTCGGGGTCTATTTAAATTTTAATTTGATTTTTATTATTTAAGTGCTTAGACTTAGTAAATTTTTAGAAACATTTCAAATATTACATAGAGTACATAAATTGCGGATAGGTACATTAAAATTATAAGAGTCGAATAGTCATGACATTAAAACAAGAATTATTAATGTTATGCTATATATGTTTGTATCTTTATTATAAGTTTACAAACACGGTTTTACTCGCGTATTCCTAGGTCAGAATCGCCGACCAGTTTCAACCTATTAAGTAGGTCATCTTCATAAGCGAGTGTAAAGTTGTAATATAATGTCTCGCGTAAGTTTAAATAATATTGTTTGTATCTTTGTGTATTATACCGCTATGACCTAGTATTGGTGCAAATTACAACACTCTTTTACTATATTTGTCATTTTCAAACGAATACGGTATGACTCACGTGTTTTATAACCAGTAGACATTAAATGGCCAATAAAATATAACTTAAATGGGGTCCAAAGAAACTGAGCAACAACTTAAATTTTTTATTGAGACTTAAATTGCAAATAAAAATTCACACTCACTACAATGAAACAGATTGTAAGATAAAAACACAATTCACTAGGTACAGCGTTTTAAACTGGTGCTATGCCAGATAGCATGGTGTATGTTTGTTTGTTGGCTCTTATCCAGATAAAGCGCTTTCCACAAAGGGGTGCGTACTGTTCATTCAAATGTGCCTCGAATTAGAGACTTTTTACGTCCATTTTTAAATACAATTCCAAACGGTCTATTGAATTTGAATCGTTTCGAATTCGATCGTCAATTCAGGAATTGTAGTGGCGAGTATTATATCAGAATATTAAAGATAATAAAAAATTACCGGGTCGTTTGAAAAGACCATTCTTTTAGTATTCTCCATTCTAAATTTTGAAAATCAATGTTATTCTAGTCATATAATTTCATCATCCCATTAGATCTTGGCATAAGATGCACTATACGTAATTTATCAAGATTACGATAAATTGAATCTAAAACGCAATACGGCGAAAAGTGTATCTCAGTAGGGCTACTACGGATGTTGACCTTGGCAAACTCCCTTTTTGTGTCGACAACCCCATAGTACACGGTGGCCGTAATGAGCGCCTTTACATCCTACTGCACATTGGGATCATTTTATATTTAATTCACTGGAATTACATATTAATAGAGTTAGTAATTTTTTTGTGGACATAGCCTTGTATTTTTTATCGAGGGCTCGACAAAGTGGCTTCACTGCATCTGATGGTAAATGCAGTGAAGCCCAAAAAATAATGTCGACCGGCAAGAGATAAACATCCCTGGTCGGTCGGCACAGTTATGCCGGCCTGCTTAATTGCTTCTTCACGCTCCGCTTGAAGGACCCTAAGTCGTAGAAAGGAGGGAACACGTACACTGGAAAACTGTTCCACAGTTGGGAATGGAACGGTCTGCTGATACAATGTCCGGAGGTTCAAAACCCAAGGCACACACCTCTGGCTTTTCAAAGTTACGTGTGTACTGTTTATCAATTATCGTTCGCTTTAACGGCGAAGGAAAATATCGTGAGGAAACCCGCGTACTTAAGAAGATCTTTATAAGAATTTCGAAGATATGTGAAGTCTACCAACCCGCACTAGGCCAGCGTGGTGGACTTAGGCCTAAACCCTCTCAGCAGTAGAGGAGGCCCGTGTCCAGCAGCGGGACAGTATAAACAGGGCTGATATTATTATTATTATTTTTATATTACCTTTGTAAATACCTATATTTTTATTTATGTAAATGGTCGATTGATATGTTTTAATGGGTGGTATATTAAAATAAATTCACTGGAAAAATAATGGCACGGGATTCTGAGGACAACTAGGAAAAGCCAAACGAATACATTTAAAGTAAATGGGAACGTGTCTAATTTTGGGAGATGCTGATGAGGCTAATATCGACGACCCAGTTCGGGTTCATACATTATTCTAGTCTGTTACCGAAGATTCACTTAACACTTAACTTATACGAAACAGGTTGCTTTTATCTTTTTGGCAATACATTAACGATGTAAATGCCAAGGGGAAGGAGTGGCCACTCGAATACTTAGCTGCTTGCAAGTCTATTGTCAATTGTATTTATCTTTTCCTCCTTTCTTCGTGTAATTGTGTTATGCACTAGATTTAGACCATGTCTATTTACCTATAAAAATAATGGATTTGTAATAGTTTTTTGAGAAAAGTCGGGAAAAAATATAGTGTACGCTATAAAAATGGAAAAAGTGTATTATTGCCTTAAATACCTGAAAATTTTATAAGTCGCTTTCAAAAAACTTACGAAAATCCTCCACATCGTTTTCGCATCCCAATTTTACAGTACCTAAACCGTTTCCAATAATGCCATTAAACCTAGATCATTCCAGCAGCAAATACATTTCCGGGCCACTTTATATTCGTCGGGAGTAAAGGGCGTATCCCGGATTATTTCGATCGACCGAACTCCGTCTACCTTTTCCCATAACAGCGTCGTAAAGTGTAAAGGGCCGTCCACAGCGCGCTGGTGTGCGTGTTGCAGACGGGGCGCGGGATGCGATCGATACCGCCGTCTGCACGTCTGTCCCGCACTGCGGTCTGACCTTGCACTTGCCGCTTGTGATAACACCGACTAAGAATCCTCCTTTAAGCCGATAAAGGCGGAAGCGGCCGGCGAGCTACAATTTTTTTTCTTTCTTTGAGCCAAAGGAATCTGTTTGCATACAGCCTTTGCGAAGTGAGTTTGTTATTTAAGAGTTCAACAGAAAAATGGTTTGGTCCTAAGTTTGTTTAGTTATTTTATTTAAGGGGATGAACTTTTATATCTTTAAAATTATAATTGAAGTAATTGAACCGGCCACTAATTAGAGAGAGGTAGAGTTAATGATTTCAACGCGAATTCAATTAAATGCCACGATTAGTTTCCTTTTAAAACATTTGTTACACTTTTTTCTAATTAAATTTGATTTAATAAATTCCAACGAGATTGTTGTCACTTTTCTAAGAATTTGAAATGTCGCAGCGTTTGAATAGATTTGAATATTTAACGTTTGAAGGAACCATTCAGGTTTCGTCGAACTCAAAATCAAATTACAACTGTAATTGTATCGATTAGGTACAAAGGTGTTTAATTTGAAACGAGAGGAGGCGTGCTTCCTCCTATTATGGGTCTACGATTGAACTGCTAATAGGGTCGCGGTAAATGGAAAAATAGAGTAAAAAATAACAATGGCAGCGTAAAACAATAGAGTTAGCTTTACGTCGTCAACCTTGGCCGACGACAAGTCGCATGACTCAGTCAGTTTGTCAGCTGAAGTGATACTGATGTATTCTCTATGATTAAGTTGGTGGCTCTTAGATGAATGATGATTATTAATTGAGATGGCACTAAAAAACTAAAAACGATCTTTTGTTCATTTTCAAATTGCTTTATAGTGATTTCAACGAAAAGTTTCTCAACCCTAGTTTCAAGGAAACTTTTTCTCTGAATGCGGACCGTTGTGTCGTTAAATCTACCGCTACCAGACACACCAGTGATTGCCAATGTGCGTTTTTATAGGGATCCCTATGGTTCGCCTACTTTTTTTAAACTATTATTTTTTCGCATAATTGACTTTGCATAATATGTATTGGCATAATAGTACTATCACATAATAATATTTTGGCCTACTACTTTTTTGTCATAATAAGCTATTGGAATAATTTTAGCTCGACTAATTTGTATTAGACTAATACACATTTCGCATAACATGTATTTAGAATAAATTAGGTTAGCGAGGAGCGAAACGACGAGCGGTTTGGTGCACATGAACCACCGCACGAGCCGAGCGAGCGTGCCGCGGCAGCGCCGGTGAGGGCCAGAAGAGAATGCCACAAAGTACTTTGTAACTCAAGGTGCTGGATGGTGTTGCTACTGTTTATGGGTGGTCGTATCGCTTACTATCAGGCGAACGGAATACTCGTCTTTCGATGCCATAAAAAAACAAAAAGTGCGGAAATAATTTAATCCTGCTCATATCTAATTTTGCACTTACAATTAGCTAACAATTATATTTTTCCACCATGTTTTCTACTTACTATGTGAATTAATAAATAAATTTAACTTTATGTTGCCTTTTGCACCTTGGTTTTTTTCGTTGCATAATTTCAATTTTATTTGTGATATACTATTTTGCTCCGTTTACCGAGTGGGTGCGTGGGGTATTGTTTTTTTGTATAAATGAGAAAAATAACAGAAACTCAGTCAGAATTGCACTCTTATAATATGTTTGCTCTTAACTGTAAAATATAATTTTTATAGTTTTTTTCATTGCCAAAGAACTGATCTTATTATGCCAATATTGCAATAGGTTTAATACACTTCAAAGAGGGAGTGGGGATGTAAAGCGTTACCTCCATACCATAGCAGCCCTGTATTACCTATATGTTGCCCACTGCTGAGCCCGGGCCTCCTCTACAACTGAGAGGGTTAAGGCCTTCTTCCACCACGCTGGCCTAGTGCGGTTTGGCAGACTTCACATACCTTCGAAATTCAGAGAACTTCTTAGGTATGCAGGTTTCCTCACCATGTTTTCCTTCACCTTTAAAGAGAGCGATAATTCACAGAGAATACATACATACATTTTTAGAAATGTCAGAGGTGTGTGCCCTTGGGTTTTGAACCTGCGGACATTCGTCTCGGCAGTCCGTTCCAATCCCAACTAGGCTATCGGAGCTTCCGTAAGGCGTTAGCCATTGAGTTATTTTTTTTAATATTTGACGTTGATATTTTAGGAGCTCAAATCCTTGTTGCTTTGGTTGTATAAAAATTATTCTTTAATGCTGACCTAATTATAACATTAATTTTATTTTATATGTAATCCAAAGTAAACATTGGGCATCGTTGCATTCTTTAAGTGTGTATGTAATCTACGCCATATCGTGAAGATAATATTTGATAGTTGAGTGGATCGATAAAAAGTTTAGTTTATAACGTTCGTTCTGAAACGACGGGTGGTGGTTCGATTCTCGGTGCAAACATTTAAAGTGATTATCGTGTTTTGTGATAAGATTTGTGATATAAATATCAGATTTGTTAGTTCTCCATATTACTGTAATAAATATCAAGATTAACTACTCAATACCGGTGGATTGCAAAATTCTTAATTTGAATTTATCCAAAACTCACGAATAAAAATAAGGTGCGTTCATCAATTAAATACTTAACATAAGTATTAACACTAATTCTACAGAATAAACGTTGCTTAGAAACAATGTTACGTTCAATGTTCATTAAATTTACACGTTAATCTAATCTGCAACGTGATGAGTAGTGCGTCCGCTACAAATACTTCTATACAAATATTACAGGGGCAAAGTTTGTAAGTTTGTTTGTAGTGATAATCAATCATTGATTTAAGCCCTTAATTGGTTAATGAGTTCGAAGCACTAAAATTAACAATCAAAAATGACCACGATGTTGAACTAACTCCTGTTCACTAACATCTTAGCTACGTGTGACCATAATGCTGTTTATTATCCTTTTTAGTGGCGTGTTCCATTTACATGTTTTGTAATTAGCGTTTATGCGTTCGATCGTAAAACGACCACCGCGAAGTAATACTGAATATCACATGCCCATGTAACTACGCCTTTATGACAGAATAAATTATAATTTTTTGAAAATGGAATTTGTGTAAGCAGCCAGTACCTGCTTTCTGTAGTCTTTTTTTACATTTAAGCAAATTAATCGGGAAATGCTTTTGATCTGAATTGAATATTTCGTAATCGTTTGCACTTTGTGTGATAACGTTTTTGGGTTTCTGTTTATGCGCTCGTTACGAAGATCAAGTCAATAGTGTTACATTGTAGTCGATTTCGTAATTCGAATTCAAGTCCGCCATTCGATTTAAAAAAAAGTAACAAGGGAAGGTCTCTAATACGTATCGAGGAAATTTTTTTGTTCAAAGGTATTACTTTTATTGATAAGACTTTTTATATGGTGTAACATTTTATTATTATTTTACAAAGCATATAAATTATGATAATAGGTTATTAATTATTCATCTTCGTTTCTAACAATTTTTATCATCATAAGACTCACATGGTGCGTAGTTTTTGTGTCCTTATTTCTATAATTAGCTGGTCCGGCGAACTTCGCATTACTTCAGAATCAAGGAATTTTGTGTGAACTTAGTACTTTTTTTATTAAGATTAATCGAATTATCGAAATGAATTAAGCTCAACAAATGTACAAAAATCAAAATGAAAAAGTCTTATATTCATACGGAGAGAAGCAGATACTATTGAGCGCGGCATGCCACGATCATGACAGACTTACCTCTTTCAACTCTTTCACATTCATAGTTCTCATCATATATTATCGCCGAATATGGGCATCCCCTCCATCCGTACCATCCACATTCGGTCGATAAATAAAATCCTTCTTTAATAAGATTCCTTTTGAAACTCTTCTTTCAACCATCCTCTCTACATGCCCAAATGATCTCAGTATACTTCTTTTTAGTCACCACATCATCTTTCAATATTGTAGAAGATGAATATAATACTAAGTAGTTATTCATTCAGTATTATGTGATTATACCATTCAGTAACAAAATAGTGGATTACGGTAATTTCGGTGCTAAAATGCCAAGAACTTTATTCCCAACTAAGTCTAAAATCGAAATTTTAAATCAGTCTAGATATAAGTTCTATGCAAAGGACTCAACGCACTTTGAGTGGCTAGTTGGAATAACAAAGAGGAAATAAGATGACTTTATTACCCAACGTAAATATTCTAAGCAATTTTAAACGGGTGCAGTTGCCAACTTTTAAACTAGATTGCGGCTGTTATTCAAAGTTGTTTTTGTTTCGTTCAGTTATTTAGAAGTTTATAATCTCACGGAACGTTAGCATCTTTCATTCATCGGCGACGACAAAAGAAAAGAGTAGGAACAAAAGAAAAATGGGCCGGATAAATAATGAATATTTTTTATCTGCCATAGGAATAAAAAGGCGCAGCAATTTTAATTCGTCGTGTCGTTCGAAATTTGAATAATAATAAAAGCTACTTATTTGTCGGAACATCATATTTTTGTGGCCAGAAACAATTAAACTATGTGTGAAGTGAGACGCTTGATACTTCTATTAGAAAATCACAATTTCCAAGCTAATTTTTATTAATTTAAGAAATCATACATATTTGGTCTCTAATATCTTTATGATGGTAGTTTGATATATGTATGTATACGCCCCCTTTTGTTTCGTGTATTACGTAGATATATCTATAAGCTACTATATTAAACAAAAACTCTTGTAAACATTTGAGCAACAAGAAAAATGATAATGTAGGGTTACTTGTAATAAAATTGCTAATAAAGCTCCGCGCAGACGGAATCGTCGGCAGTTATAGTTATTGTACAGAGAGAGGAATTGGTATGAAGTGGCCAAAAGGCCGAGCCAGTCAAGTCGTATCGAGATATATTTGATTTATTGCTAATTGCTTCATTCGTTGCCAAGCGTGGTAGACACTTGTGTTGCCAGACACTATCTCTAAATTAGTTTAAATTTTATTGTTGCACTCACATAACACATTTCCTTATGTTATTTTAATATCTCTGCTTTATAAGTAACTTGCTAGTTACATATGGCTCTTGTTTTGTATTGAAATGGGTTTAACGGTAAACCACTGTTACGACAATACTGGTTAGTTGAAACTTTGGTTTGTTTCATAATTATTGTTTTAATTTGAAAACCGAACCACTTCCTTACTGCCAGTTCTCTTAATTCTTATAAATATTTCAAGAAATATTAGAACCCCTACATCATCATGGCCCATTTAAAAATAAAAAGACGTGTGGCACTCGGAGACTGCCGCGGTAAAGTTATTGCATAGCATTTTTTATCAACTTATGTAATTATAATTATTTTTTTTTTTTTTTTTCTATTGTCCAAATTTCACTCGTGACCTAACGCCGAAATTCTAAGCAGGCAATTCTAATATTTATAACCTCTTTGAACAGACATAAAATAAATCCTTTTTAAAAATTCAAACTTAGAATCACGTTTGACATTTCGATACGTTTCACTGACTGGAACAATTTTGAAATACACGGTAATTTCGACCTTTTTTCGTTTAACATTCAGCTCATATCCTCTTACATATTGTATTCTTACACGACTGCGATATTAAATTTACTTATGGAATTTTACACTCTACATGGTTGTGATAGAGTTGAAAATAAAATATCACCGCTGTGCCGGTTGGAGTGAGGGGTGTCAGGTTATTTTTTCGTTACGGAATTTCTGGATTTGGTCTTCACGCTCAAGGCCCGCGATAGAAGCTATGCAATAGCTTAAAATACCACTAGAGAATAACAGCCCCTCTCATACAGAGTTTTATTAAATTCTACGGCACCCTATTCCTATACTCACTCCTTATTCTCTTTATAATGGCGTTCATAGGAAATATTCCAAACAATTGAAATCCACCAAGAAAAGCATTAACCCGCACGAAACACGTATAATATTTGGCCAAATGTATCGCGGACGTAGGTTACGGTAAAGCGTACCGTTATGCAATTATCGTAATATCCAATGGTGCAAAGGTAAACCATTGGTATAATCGCAAATCCCCGATGGTTCGGCCGGACGCTCGCCGCTATTTCCGACCGCGTTCAGAATGTCAATGTCGACGGTCTTGCATCTATGCAGGCGGTTATTACCACGACATTTATGTCGAATACGACTTTCGAAATAATATGATATGTCGTATAAAAAATATTCATATGTTCGTCAAATTTCTTATTTAGACATATCAATATTCAGTAGGTACTCGAGATAATCACCACCAGTCTCTTACTTATAAACTCGTCTTAATTTTTAATCAATTGCTTTGCCACGGATTAGCAAAAAAATTACTTATAAACTTGTTTTAGCTTTTAAGAGGTGGTTAAGCCTTGCCTAAATAACTGTCAATATTAAACATCGCCGTGGTCTAGTTTAAATCTACTTAAAAGGCAAGATGGCGGGTTTTGACTTACATTTGATCGAATAATATTGTGTGTCAAAAGTTAAGCATTGATAAGAGCAGACTAATTAAGACCTAACTAGGCATAGCTGTGCGAATTTTTTAGAAGTAATACTGTACATGACTAGAACTTTACGTCGAATAGACATATGTTGTGAATATAAATATTGTACGTAAGAATTAAAATGATAACTGAATAAATGTCGCATTCGTTTCATATCCTGTTCCATGTCGTGCATGGGGAATAAAAAAGTGACACACGACATGTCTCATAACGAAAAATGATTTTACACAACGCTTACTTTTTTATTCCGGCATTATGTTTGTTAGTAAATGTCTACTAACTAAGAATTAAAACCCAGGAACTTGCACTTTTTGTAATTCTATTTGAAGACAATGGATGTGCTTATCTGTTTTTGAAGGAGTTTCTTGCGCTTGCAGTATTGGGATCAGGTATTTTGATTAATTTTTGACGGAGCGATTTTGGACTATCATTTTTGAATTTGATTGTTAAAATTTACATTAATATTCCGCTTCAGATAACATTGATATTATTTGGGTGTATTTTCTAGTGCGCTTAAATTTCCTTTCTAATGATTCACTTTGGACCTTTTACTGACGTTGATACCATTCGTTTTAGAATTTCCTCGTTTGTTAGTTGCTAAAGTACATCACGGGTGATGAAATTAACTTACTGAAATTAGTCAGATAAGTCAAGTCAGCTTAGGAATAGTTTAACGATCAGTAATACAGGAAAGTTCACGGACCATAGACACCGCTTGCAAATCCAGTCGTCATATTATACCAGTAGCAAATGTAATATTAGAGGGCATAAAACCACAACTTGTAGAAATCTTTTCAGGTAAGTCGTGCTTCGTGGTGGACGCATTGCGGTTTACCGTGTTTGAAAGTAAATGAAGTAACGTTATTTGTTTTCAAATCTATTCAATTTTATTCCTGAATATAAATTCGTCAAAATACTACGTACATATTGGGCTTTGTATGGATTTGAGAACATTGGCTGTCAATATTTTCATTCGATTAGTTATTGACGTAATTTCGAATCAGCCTGGATTAGAGCTACAACATGCGCCCAATATTTTGGTGATTTGTTTAAAGCGCCTGTAGCAATATTAAATCGTCTCTATATTTATTCTCTGTGTTATGTATTTTCTACATAACTAAATTAAATGCTATAATTTATGTATACAACTGAACTGCAATGAAGTGCCATGTCATTGTTATGTACGGCGTTGCTATTGTTTTTGACTAGTATTGTTTATAACAGACGAGCAGCGTGCTCGTCTAGTTGTTCAGTAAAAAAAACATTGTTGTCTGCATAATACCGGACCACGATCGTCACCCTGATACAGATTCTATACGTTAAACGATATCTCACTGCTTAGCCATTATATAGTTATAGCTCGGGAATCGAACCCGAGACCTCAGCTCTGCAGTCGTACTGGCCACTACGCCACCTAGGCAGTCAGACTTTGTATTGTGTACTAGCTTTTGCCCGCGGCTCCGGTCGCGTTAATTTGACTATTGTCTTGGATCTTAACTGACTTTTGGGGACACTCGCGTGACCTCCTTACATTGAGGTCTAGTTTGCAGTTCCGCCGGCACTGTAAAGAACATGACATGGTAACTGATTCTCTTATCTGTTGCGGCACACTTACATACAATTAGGGTGTACATTTTAATGAGTGGTAAAATGTTATTGACGTATGTTTTGTTTGAGTACAGGTTTTAAGAAAGTAACAGTGGCACTTTCCTTGAATTACAATGATTAAAGATGTTTGTTAACGAGTATATCGAGTTACTATATGTGATACTGGCTTGTTTTTGGAATTGTCTGAGTGCTGTTGTTTTTATTGTTATCGATAGGAAGACCCGATGTACACAAAAATAGTAGAAAAAGATAAAATTGACATAAAAATAATAAGCTTCCGTCATCATATAAATCAATTGTTATTTTCATTGTTGCTATCACATGCGGAATCATATTCCACTGTATTGCCGGATTGTCGCATCCATACATACTCAGAGCCGACCATTTATGTTTTGACACTATCAGTTATTGAGACACTTGAGCTTATCTCGGGAAAGGATGCTGTCAGATATGAATCTTTCGCACCTGTCGGGAAATTTCTACTGCGAGGTTTCACTTATCTTTAACTTATTTTAGTATTTATGTGTTAACAGCTTGTTAAGGACAAATACACAATTGCAAATAATTTATTCGCACAACACCATGACATAAATGAATTACAAGCAAACAAAATTAAGTACCAAAAAACATTAAAAATTAAGAGTAAGCAAACACCAGTACACTTAAAGAAATAGTATTTAAAAATTAAATAAAAAAGAAACGCGGCACTAGTGTTTTGTCCCGAGCGTCATGGTCTGAGTGTGAAACGGGTCCCATTCAGCATTACGCTTCATTGATAATTTTTCTTTGTAAATCGTAAGATACTAAGGCTGAGGTCATGTAAAAATATTGTTTTTATTTTATTTGGAAACTACGCGCCAGTTCCTCAGATTAACGTTATTGTCTCGGTATGGCTATTACTACGAGGAACGGAAAAGCTCGATCATTGTAGCAATAGGTATCTCAGCTTACCCATTTGGGCTATCTCCTTGCGCTTATATACTT
Organism: Lapara coniferarum; assembly: GCA_949316025.1. Lineage (NCBI taxonomy): Eukaryota > Metazoa > Arthropoda > Insecta > Lepidoptera > Sphingidae > Lapara > Lapara coniferarum. The sequence continues at coordinate 4,202,737 of OX438930.1, read as the reverse complement.
TGTAATGGTTATAAATATTTTATTGTTCGTACAAAAATAAACATTTAATGGAATGTAAACAGCCAGCAACTAATTTTAGAAGTTAAATAATTAAATTAGCATTTTAGTGGATAAGAACTGTGTCAAACATCAAACACACAATAGAGAGCTGTCATATAAACACGTTACACGAATACGGTAATTTGACATATATTTTTATTAATAAACTGGGACACCCACTCAGTTCATTCACGTAGTAATGGATAGTTCGAGTATTGTCGTGTGTTGTATGTGTCCATTGTAGAGAAAGATACGAGGTATAAATTTAAGATTGGTTTTAACCCAAAGTCTGTGCGCAAACACAGCTCAGCTCCGATCTGTTCTCGCCTCTGTACGAATATTTAACTTTAGCATTATTTGAATTGATGATCACGAACTTAAGTGACTGTCATTAACTCTGATAAAACACATAATTGCGTCCAACTTTTAGTTGTAGTACATATACATATAACTTCTGATATCTTGCCTCTATCTCTGATTAAGCTGTAAAGGTTCCTTAACTACGTTTATTACGATTCGATATTTATAAAATCACATTTTCAATATCTGCATAGATTTTCTAAATAACACACACACACACCCACACACACTCACGCCTCTTATCCCCGAAGGGGTAGGCAGAGGCGCAACTAGTGCATCCACTTTTCGCCGTTATTCCGTCCCGTGATGTGATAGGGGGCGAGCCTATCGCCATATCAGGCACAAATGCCAGACTCCGAGCTGATACTGAATAGAAAAACCCAATATCACTTTGCCCGACCCGGGAATCGAACCCAAGACCTCAGCATTGCAGTCGTACCTTAATACAACTACGCCACCGAGGCAGTCTATTTTTCTAAATAAATTAATTGAAATAAGTAGTTACATACATATGTTATCAGTATTATTAACTTGGGATTTCAACGTAATATCCTACTAATATCATAAAGGCGAAAGTTTGTAAGAATGTATGGATGTTTGTTACTCTTTCACCCAAAAACTACTGAACGGATTTCGATGAAAATTGGCACACGGGTAGATCATGTCCTGGATTAAAACATAGGCTACTTTTTATCCCGGGAAAATATAAAACGGGACTTTTATCCCGGAAAAACTCATTCACGCGGGCGGATCCGCAGGCAAAAGCTAGTGTATGATAAATGAGATTTGTGGAGTAACAGAACAAGGATGTTTAGCACGGATAGCTTAAATATGCCGAAGATTTGACATCGAGTCAACATCTGCTTAAATGGATTAGGTTCGACATTTGTTTCATTGTATGTAAATTTAGCTCAAGGAAGGCGGATTATCAGCAAAACATATATGTTACGATGATAATATCCAGATATTGCATGATAAAACGATTTACTTTTATTTTCAGTACAATAGTAACATTTTTAGGCTAAGAAATTACTTGACCTATATTATTACTGATAATAAATATACAATTAGAAGGTGTTTCTGCTTATATTTTGTATCATTGCTTATCAAACGTGAAACCAGACTAGCGGAAAATCTAAATATTTTTTTCCAAATATTTTATCATAAACACGACACCCACTAAAATCTACATAGTAAACCAATGCTTAAGATCACAATCAGTATAGTTTTTGTAGGACCTTGGTTTGCCTTAAGTCAATGGGAACAGTGACACATCCCGCTCACTGAATTAAAGCGAACGATATTTGTCGCCCACAAGAGCCTGCGACTCATTTAGCGCTTAGCGGTCTAGTTCTTATGAAACTTTTGCAACCGGTTATTGCGATTAGGACGTGGTACACGCTTGAATGTTTGTAAATTGGAAAATTAATGTTATTGTGATAAGTATGGAGTATTATGTTAGTTTGAGTGGCGTTTGAAGGTGTCTTAGGCCGGTATTAATAAATGAATCTCAAGTTTGAGTTACATCTCAAGTAGACATAAAGTATTGAACTCTTAATACATTATGTCTACTTGAGATGTAACTCAAACTTGAGATTCATTTATTAATACCGGCCTAAGTTTATATTTCTTTTCAGTGAAATGAGAATGCAGTACTAAGTATGAATAAATGAATTTGATTATACAGCTATGTTGCTATGATAGTCTATGGAGGAAAAAGTGTCACTGGAGCTTGTTCTTGCGTATTGCATTAAGCAGTAGCATAATTTCAACGATCGTCGAGATTCTCTGGATGGTTATATTTTTATATGTTCCTACAAGTAATGGTGAGTGAGCGCATGTCTTTTTTTTGTGTACAAAAAAAAATGTTTTTGATTATTATGACTGCACTGTGCATTATATAATTCATGCATTTATATGAACGCACATACAATCTCATTGTTTATGATTCTGTTGCAAGTACTGCATAAAAAATCTAATATGATTTGGGAAATCGCTTAAAATTTCCACAAAATACTTAATGTATACAAACAACCGTTTTAAATCGAATAGACTAATCTATTTTGAGAGAATGCACCGTAATATGTGAAACAGATAACGTTTAACACATTGTTTAATATTCATGGAGAAAGTTAACAAGATGAAAGCTCGTTGATTTATGTTGATCTTTATATGAATGAGCCAATGCGCTGTAACATTATTATGCATCTGATTATGCACTTTGGTGAAATTCGTAATAAACATCATCATAATAACATAAGAACAGCCTTTTATGAGTCATAGTAACCTGTATATTGAGCCTTTTCAGGAACAACATCGTATGCGATATTTCGCACTTTTTGTTACGAGAAATAAATAAAGAAACACGGCTAATACGGTCTCTTTTCTTCATTAATACGAAAATGGTAATATTCATAGAAGGGTTATTTTTGTAGGTACATACTGCAAATATGTTCTAAATTTTTTAAATGAATAATAAGGAAGGAATAAAGCCACTCTAGTAATAATTTCACCATGTCGGTAACGATGTTCTTCCTGAAAAGGCTTGATATGTGCGATAGAGTTATACTGAGGACTATTCGTTTACCTATGGTATGGATGGAGGGGCGGTTGCGGACGACAACTTAGACGTGAGTCGGAGGAAGCCCGCAGCCGTCCCTAATGCGCCGAAGATGGCCACAATAAAAAAAAAATGGTATGGATGGGCCAGCCTGACACATGGGTTCTTCTTACACGATTTGTCTAGGTCCCTGTAATTAGTAAATTACATGTGGTAGACGCTGTGGACGTTACACTATGAAAAGCTTGGTCAGGCAACACATGGCTTATTCGACCAAGAAATGTTTGGGGATGAGAACAGGCAGGTGCTAGTCGAAAAATTACACCAAAGCCGCATTAGCCTCGATAATGGCAGGTAAATAGGAAAAAACGCATAACCCATAGTCACGCCTTTTATCCCCGAAAGGGTAGACAAAGGCGCATCTAGTGCACCTAGTTTTCGCCGTGCGTATTCCGTCCCATGATGAAATAGGGGGCGAGCCTATCGCCGTATCGGGCACAAATTCCAGACTCGGGTTAATACTGAATAGAAAATTCCAATATCACTGCCCGACTCGGGGATCGAACCCGAGACATTAACATAATAAGTTTGATATAAATAAATATGTTGAAATAAATAAAAATAATATTTACTTTACCCGAAATAGCTTGTTTCTATGCTGAGTGAGTTTAAGGAAGTTCAGAGCGTATCTCTCTCCCACTTCCCATCCTATTTTTTACATTTTATTTAAGGCCATCATGCCATTTTCAATTTTTGATTGGAACACACATGTTTTGCCTGGGACATCCCCAGGATCACCCACACATAACATGATTTCACTCTACCCTCTTCATCATAAATACAGCTATAGGCAACGAGGACCTTGTGAGTGCACCTTTGTGGATGTAGGTAAAGCGGTTGTATTCACCTAGACGGACTTGTACAGGCAACCTACCAATTGAGTAAATAAACACGTACTCAAAAATGTATTATAAGTAAATAGTTATTAATAAATATAGCAACCAGTTCGGTTATCAAGTCATCGTTTATGAAACTTATTCAATTATATATTCAAAAGATAATGAACACAATTGTTATTCAAAACTAATTTCAATTATGCGCTATTAAACATGAATAAACGTCCATTAAATTTATAAATGATATTTTAATATCACTTATTTGTACAATTCATGGATTATAGAGTAACAAATTGCGTCCAATAAAACCACTAATCTAGTATTACAGGATTTGAATCCACTACCGGCTTCTGAACTTTCCCTTCATTACGACCTGGGTGTTTTGTACTAATAACAGACGATGTATCTATTAATCTCTTTCAAGCTCATTTTCATTAGCAATTTGTTATTGTAATTTGCATCTCAAACTTAACAGCCTCTTTATGCTGAGATAGGCTTATAGTCGGGTAAATTTTGCACATGTAAAGTTCGTCACGTTCATCGTTAGGCCTCTTATGAATTTAAAGTTGATTGATGATGTAATACTTTAGATATTTAAATACTATCTACAAAAACTACTATAATTTAGTGTTTTTAGAACCATTTTCTATGGCAACACTTCACTTTTACAAAGAATAAGGCTATTCTTAGGAATATAGTCCTATTTATTCATTGTGGTGGTATTATATTTTTGTACTCTGTGAAACAAAATATCCTTTATGTTAGCATTTACATACTGTTGGTGGAATGTAACAAGATTTTATTAAGCGAACATAACTGCAACAGTATAACTCGTATCTGCATGCAGATATGAACTTTTCACAATTTAAAATAACTTATAAACTCTTACTCGGTGCAAACAAGTGTACAAATAAGGACAAGTGTACATTTACCTTTAATTATATGCTAAATGAAATCAGATGGAACGGGTTTGCGTCGACGCGTAGGTCTTACTAGATGTCTTTTAAATAGATCGTATTATAGCCTATACGGTAAATGTGGACGTAATATGATTCTGATGACCGATTGATTGCGATTCTGGTTTGCCGACTTCATTTGATATTCTAGAAAATCTTAACACATGGCATGTTAAAAAGTACGCGCGGATTTTTTTTAAATGTTTTATTTGAAGTATGGAAGTTCACACATTTGAAGCGATTATGAACATAGAAATTTGCAATAATAAAATACTGACATCTATTTAATATAACCTGCCAGGACTTCTTTACCCTGACACGATAAGTTTCTTTACTGTAAGTAATATTAAATGCGGTGCGATCTAAGTAAAACATCGACCAGCAGAGGACGTTGTATCTCTATTTTATGCCACCTTGAAAGTCTAGCTTATGACGTTAATAAGGATAATCTTTCACAACGTTGTACATCTGTGTTAAATATGACGTACTCTTACCTACCTCACCTTTTACCTTTTTACCTCAAATAAATGTTTTACTTCCAGTCTTGGTCTAGCTTCGAAACTAGTCTAAATAAGTCATCAGAAGAGGATTTACAAATCCTTGAAAATACGTTGCTACAATCGAAAATAGACCAGTTTTATTAACTTCTTCCATTGCAGTCATTATTGATCTGCATTTATTTAACATGATTTGACGAAATTGATGTTTAAACTAAATTTGCACTTTATTTAAATGCATTAGCTGATTATCGCGGGATTATAAGCTCTGACAAGTTGCTATTACGAGGTTGGACTACAAAGACATATTAGTCTTGTACTATGTACTTAATAAAGGTCGCAGGATCACGCTAGATGCAGGCCGCTTTTGACGGGTCCGTCTGGAAATACTTAGGGGAGGCCTATGTTCAGCAGTTGATGTCATGTGGCTGATGATGATGATGATTGTAGTGTCTATCAGTATTGTGGCTGTGCTAGCTGGACGCCTTCTTGAGAGGAATCAGATTTATCATATTACATATAATCTCTGAACGTTATTAATGGTAATTTACCGCCAAAATGTGCTATAATTACTAGCCACGTAGACGCACGTAACTTCAATTTCAGGAGTCTTATGATCGCCCTCCATTCTGTACGCTATAACTGTTTCGACGATTAGGAAGTTTGGAAGCAAGAATATTGAGTTTATATTATGGATTACGGAGTTTTTTTGTATGGTCTATTCAAGCAGGTGATATACCAAGCTGTGACGGAGACAGTACTCACTTACACGGTACTATACCACCATACCAGGCCTGTATTATAATCGCTGATTACTGATCACGAGCGTTCTCTACTACTGACAGCGTTTTGGCCTTAGTCCACCACGCTGGCCTAGTGCGGGTTGGCAGACTTCACATATTTTCGAAATTATTATTGGGGAATTCTCAGGCATGTAGGGTTCCTCACAATTTTCTTCTTCCCCGTCAAAATTAACGATATTTCATAAACAATACACATATAACTTCGAGAAATCAGAGGTGTGTGCATTGGGTTTTGATCCCGCGGACATCTATCTTGTCAGATCGTTCTCTACTAGGCTATCGTCCTTACTTACACACTAAGAAGAAATTATTATATCATAAAGCGCATCCTATCAACGCACAGACATAAAACAAACACGACGTAATGACGTAACACGCTCGTAACTCTTGCACAAGTGAAATTGCCGCTGATGCCGTTTTAATAGCCGGCGATGGTGTGGTACGACCTTAATATTTGAAATGGAGTGCCATGATTTAAGTTATACGCCAAAGTTAAGGTGGAGTTTGATTGGGAAGGCGTTTGGCAGGGTCAGTGAACGAGATAATTGTTTGTAAAATATTCTTACCGTATTTTCGCGAGAACCATGTGAAGCTTGCTCTGGTTTAAAAAATCAAAGTCTAAAACTAGTGAAACCTCAAATTGACTCCTGTTAAGTTAGATTATAATTTAGGTATTCATAGAAAAGCTGTTGGTTTTGTTAATAAATAAAATAAATAAATAACTTAGGCCCGTTGGTTTCATCCGTGGTCAAGTAGAGTGAACGGTCATATTACACTGGACGAGCGCGCAACGCCGTCGCCTTGTTGTGAATTCGCTTGCAATTCGCTAGTGTGATAAGAGCCTTAACTTTATCTGACCACGGATGAAAGAATTCGGCCTAAGTGACAGAATAGTTTGCTATAAACAAAATGATTTAAGTAATAAGTTCAATATTGGTAATACAGCAAAGAGTTCATTATTATTATTACTTTAAAAATAATCCCCTATAAACAAATTCACAAGATAAGCTTATAAGTTTATAATTCGTTTTGCATCAATGTAAACTCTTTATTCAACTCGAGACAAGCTCGTTGGATGGTAAGCGCCGGCACGCCCATAAACAGTAGCTACAGAGCGGCGTCCGCTTTGATTTACAAAGTACGACATGGTACTCTACCGCGCTATTGCACAGAATTTCACTTCTTAATAAGAAGTTGTTATACATTTCAAACGATTTTGAAGAAGGTAGACAATTCGTGTATTTCTTTTTTATAAAAACGATAGCGTTTTTAATTTGAAATAATTACATTACAATACAATAATAAATTACATAATGACATTGTGGTATCACGAATGTGTCTTTAGATGGCGTTATATTTTTATAGGACTTATTATTCTATTTATTTCAAATTTTTCTTTTTTTTTCACATTTTTATATATAAAAAAAAACATTCATACATATAAAAATACAAAAAAAGTGAATCACCCATCGATGGCGAGGCTCAAGACCCAAGCCACCGGTGGTCAGGGATTCAAAGTGAGGAATCTCCTCACAATGCGTGCTGTGTCCAGAAGTACTGCTTTCTGAATCTGGCGTTTGACCCAACGACCAATTGAGAGCCTCTGGAGGTGTTGGTCGAGACTCTTCGGTATCAACCCATGAGCAGAAACGACAATCGGAACAATAATTGTGGAGTCCACATCCCACATGTCAGCAACCTCGTGTGCCAGGTCTAAATATTTAGACATTTTGTCTTTATAGGACTTATTGTTATTGAGACTTAGCCCGGGTTTATTCAACCGTAGTTAGGGAAGCTTCAGTGTTATTAAGCTGGACGCGCTCGCAGAGCTTAGAGTGGGCGACGCGTGAGGCGCTGTGGGCGCGTTCCAGCTTAATAAGACCCGGACAAAAAGATAACCGGCCATGCTTCAAAAAACGGGGCCTATGATTGTACATAACAATGTGTTCTTGTATATCGACGTGTAATTACTCGGGTAAATAAGAATTATCAGTGTAGACTGACCTTTGAACAGCGTTAATGAAGTATAATAGGAAAAAAAATTGTCCGTGATGTATGAATTGCGACGGCTGCCATTTAGAACTTTTTGTATGACACGTAATTTGTAACCGCGTTCTCGATAAGTAACATTTTGTTTTTTATTTACTTTAATAAAGTTTGTTAACCTGTATTTGTATACGGAACTAAGTATGCATAAATCTATCCTTTGGTTATATTTAGCTTTACGGTTTTTATCGCACTTTTTAATTTTATTTTACTCCCGACTATTCCAAGGCGAACTCATCTCATCTTGATCATTGATTTTGAGAATGTAGTCCCATAAAGGGTGCTAATATAAATAGTAATGGGTCAACTAACATTTATTATAATATATACCTTCAATATCTTTAAATTATATTTTTGTAAGTATATGAAATAGAAATACTAATTTAATTATATTATATTGTTAAGCTCTGCCTACAACTAAATGTAAATACTTATCGAAACCTACATTCAGATTATTGTACAATGTTTGAAATAGTGCGTCCTTTTGACCCAATCTGCCTTCCTAAAGTAAATTGATCAATCTGAATATTGAAATTGAATGTTATCCACAGCGTTATTACGAAGCGATGTTCGCGATAAAATTATTGAATACAAGTTCTCAGGACATTCTAGCGACTGTCAGGCTAACTGCCGGATTGCCTTTCGCAGAACATAACTTGATAGACCATTATTTCAATTGCGTAGGTATTGCCAGCATTGTTTATCTAATACCATTAAAATAAATAAACAAATTACCATAAAATATTGTGGTTGTGCGGAATATCTCTTCCCGACGAACTAAATCAACAAAACTTATATAAGTGGATGGAAAAGACATTGTACCGGACTGAATTTATGGTGCCCACTGCACTGCCTAAAGTGAACTTAATTGTCAGGTAAATAGTCCATCAATATTAGTGAATAATGATCGTTAATGCGTCGTAATAGGGTCTAAAGTACCTGTAGGCTGGTATGCAAAAGAGATAAGCAATACACGGTTTGTGATTATGGAAATGCGTTCGCTAAAAGCTGTCGACTAAGCTGAAAATTATGTAGCCTTTACATAATTGGTCCGCTTTCCGTAGTAATGTTGTTTATTGATGATTTTTGGTATTTATTATTCACCTGAGTTAATTAGTTTTCGCGTAGTTACGTCGTGGGTTTCGTGAAAGTAGGCTCAGGGAAAAATATGCCATCCGAGAAAATGTGGTAATTTCCTTGTTAATTGCCTTTACAGACAAGTTTATAAGCATTTAATATTAACTAATTAAAATTATCAATCAATCCGAATGAGACTGATTTGAATTATTTAATGAATGATTAATGTTTTGAATCAACGCGACTACTCATGTAAACAACTCGTCGTAAACCCACTATTTCACTCAAAGTGGATACCTTAGTGACAAGACTCTTCCCCCTACTTGACTGTGTCTAGTCTGTCGCTGTAATAAACCAGTTTTAGAGTACCTCCACACACTCAGTCATTTGTTAGGATCCAGTATTATCAGTCGGCTCATTAAAACCCATAAGTGTTGCATTCGTAACTCCATTTGAGTAAATTTTACAGGATCAATAAAAACTGCTTTCTAAACCATTCTTATATTGTGATTCTAGATTTCAGCTGATTTCCGCACAAAATTCTAAGTATTGTTTTGAAATTACTCTATAAGTAGCATTCATCAAGTGAAAATATCATTTTTTTTTTATACCAATTCTTATAATTAGGTCGACATGATACCTAACAAAGCACAAAAAGATGTATTCAATTCATTATATTCTGTTTGAGTTAAAATCCAATTATTCTTCCATTAATGCGTGAAAACAATATAATGTAGTGTAACCGCAAACGGTGAGGACAATGTAAACAATACTTGTCGTCGCCTTGCCCTCAAACTGTCATGTCAAGGGTCCTGACACCATTGAAGTGAATGGAATGGACAGTGAAAGATGTTGCTTTATATTATAAAAACTGCTTTAGCCCCATACAATAAAGTGAGTTAATGAAATAACAAAAATGAATGAGTAAATAACATTGGAACCTAATTTCACCATGCTCTGTTAATTACTTTAACAGCCTGTGAACTGTATTAACTTACTGTTAAGGTGTTTGAGTGTCCCACCATGCTCTTAACAGGCGATTATATTCCCTAACTAGACGTTCTTTCATGGGACGCGCGATAGTTTTACATTCGCGTCAATTTTAATTCCCGGTAAAGTAACGCCCGGTATATAAGAAATTGGACCTATGAGTATTACTTAGTATAAGATTCTAAGGCGTTTTGTTTATCCTGGCAAAACAGCCACTATTCAAGTCCAATTGACCTAAAGAAACGTTGCGCCCTTCAAAAGTCCTTTGAATTATGCCGGCCTGTCTAATTTTCCACGGTGCAGTACCGTGGCGCCAAACGCCGGTCCTTTCTTCGTTCATAATACAATGTCAGACACGATCAATTCCAAAACATTATTCATACCATTGTTTCGGGAGTCGATTGTACTGTTTTGGTCAATGTCGTGGAGAAGGGGGCGATTAGTAACAGATATTGTCCAAGATATAGGTATGTCACTTTCCGACCTATTTATGTGTCAATGCGGGCTTTTTGTACCATGTATCATAACTGTGAGTCAGTTGTAGGTGAATGGATTTAATGTCTCGTTTTAGGATTTATTACTTTTGTTAGTTAGTTGAATCACTGTTGGTAAAGTGATTAACAGTCAGTTGCTGTTTAATAAACTTACGATGTAATTTATAACCATAGCAAGATAAACGCTAACATATGCTATGCATATTGTTATGTGTGCCCAATACGTTACTCTTTAAAAAGCTCGTTATAGGAGAATCATTTTTTACTAAAGGCTTCGAATCTATGTGTTTTAAAAAATTTAGAATTTCAACAGGCACCTATAAAAATATTGTACCATGTTTTCCACCACCAAGTATTTTCAACAGTACTAAGGTATAAAACAAATTGCGATTTAATAAATTTGTCTTGATGAAATCAAAACTGTCTCTTGTTATATAGCCAACACAAGTTTAGGAAAACTGTCAAAATTATACTGACTGACTTTTTGGCGTAGTTGTATTGCGGTACGACCCCAAAGCTGAGGTCTCGGGCGATCCCCAGGTCGGGTAAAGTGAGATTAGGTTTTTCTATCCAGTATCAGCCTGGAGTCTGAAAATTGTGCCCTATATGGCGATAGGCACGCCTTCTATAACATCATGAGATGGAATATGCACGGTGAAAAGTGGATGCACTAGTTACGCTACTGCCTACCCCTTCGGGGATAAAGGACGTGAGTGAGTGTGTGTATATATAATATATTGTTATCAGACTACCTATGCATTACTCCACCGACAATGTCCTACCTATACAAATTTACGGGCTTGCAACTCTACCAACAATATTTTACCCTACTTTATAGGTCTTGGTTGGGCGTGTCTAGTCTCCTCCACATTTAATTAAACACCGAGAGTAAACTATGTGAACTACTAAGCGTAAAATTTGTCTTCAAATATATACGAAACTCGTGCGATATTGTCTTTCGGAATGGAAAGCTATTTTGATACTATATTCATGCGTTTAATGAGTGTATCATACTGTATTAAAGAAAGTCTAGGTATTATTTCAAAGCTGGAATCAAACTGTAACCTAACTTTGGGGATACAATGCCGCCTAAAATTGCATTGGTAAATACCGCGTAAGTGATAAAAAAAAATGTGTTTTAATGGACAGTAAAAATTTAAAGTGTCACTGTTTACTTTGAATTTTATGTATAGTTTGGAGAATAATGAATATGCCTTATTTGACTCTCGTAGTTTTAAAAATATGAAAGACCTTTAAGAAGCAATGTGAAATAACCTTTCTATCTATTACATCTCCATTAATTTTACAATCCTATTTAAAATTGCCACCAACCAACCTATAAGACTTAACCCATGGAACTTTGTCTCAAATTGAGTATTCTTGCAGAGCATGCCGCCGCCCGCGTGAGTGATGAGCGGCCGCGGAGCGGGCGGGCAGCGCTGCCAGCTCATCCTGCAGCGTTGCCTTGCGATACAACTCACGAAGCCAGGCAATGCGCCCGACGACTTTTGGATGTACGACTCGGGATACCTCTTGTTTCAGGTGAGTTTAGTTTAGTCAATCAATCGGATAGACTAAGACCGTGTTGTTTCATTCGGGGTCAAGGAAAGAAGAACGTTCAGGTCTGTGAATTCGCTTGAAATTCGCCAGTGTGATAAGAGCCTTAATTTTCTTGACCACGGATGATACGACCGGGCCTAAGGGTAAAGAATAACAAAACAACACATCAATGACAAATGTAATATTGTGTCATTCCTCTCATACGCTTACGTCACATTGTATTTTGGCCTGCGTTGTGTTTTTCTTTATCACCTACAAATATCATACGACAGTCAATTCTATGTTGATACAGGATATAATGCACGATATATTCTTGCACCGCGTAATGTACGATTCATGGTAACTATGCGTATATATTTTTTATTATGAATGAAATGTAAGTAATTTCGCATACGTAAATAAAATTTTTGCTGCAGTAACAACTACTGCAAAACATTTGCATCGTCTTCTAATGTTCATTCGTTTATGTATATAAATTAATATCCCATTATAATGTTAAACCCGCTATCAGCATAACACTCGCCCGCCCACCACGGTGTAATTGTTTATTGATCATACTGTCACAGTTGATGGGATCCAGCTGGAGCATCAGGGCGGCCATCAAACGTAAACTGAGTCATGGAAAACATCCTTTGTTAGATGCGTTCATTACCACGAGTGCTTCTGAATGCTCAAAATGTCTGCGATGTTGGAATAGAAAGCTGGAATCCATTATTCCGTTATTATAAAGATTTTTTTGTATGCTTTTACATTCTTCCTTTGATAGAGTATCGAATGGAACTCGATAAAATTGAGACGTATTTATGTTTCTAATTCTCTCTAATTTTTATTAATAGTGAAAAAAACATGCCTTGTTATTTTCTTATCATGCTCGCGTTTTGAATATTCGGCTCGATATATTGCTAGCTTCCTTAAGGAGTAGTCTGTCGCCTAGTGTATAATAGTTCATATTAACTGGCTAACAATTTGGGTATCCGTGACGACGGCAGCTGACGTGCAGCAGACTGCGTGGGCTGTCTGGCGTTAGCAATGATTTATTGCTTACGAGATAAACGAGATGTCTCGACTGGTCTTAGAAATATTTGCAAGTTTGGTTACAAGGATTTAGAATGAAAATGGATTTTCAGAATGCAATGTGACATAGTGCAAAAGATGTTTTTATCAAGAATGGAAAGCAAATTAATTAGTCGGCTAGTGACCACATGGTTAGTCATCACCATCCACCAAGTACTACAGGAATTTATTGGTACATTACTTTGTAAGAAACACCATCAATATTATCTAAGTTTTGGCCAAGATTGAAAATACTATTTTTTTAATTCAGTATTTTCTTATAAACAGTTTCAACAAAATCCAAAAATTACAGGTGAATTTGTGTATAAACATTTATTTTTGCTTTCAATACCTTTTTTTTATTTACTCATAATATTGCTCGATTTAAATGCTCCATGTTTTCCAAACTATTGGTAAATCGTTCATGATTAGATACCTCGACATTGCGACCGAAGCAGCCGATCTCAACAAATAAAGAAGATACTTTTTCAGCTTTAAAATATCCCAAAATAAATGCGAAGTTAATAAATAAGGCTATGAAGTGTTCAGATTTTTTCGGACTTGTCCTAGTTCATAAGACGATCGTTGTATTCGAGAATATTCCGAATGCATCAGAGGTAAATTGAGCCTTTTCAAGGAAAAACCCGGTTTTGGAAATAAACACAAAAAGGAAAGACAGCAGAAATTACGTTTGTCTTTAATTATAATTACAAAACGGTAAAACATGTTTCTTTTTCCAAAAAAAAAACGGATTTTAACAATTATGTCCGTGCAATTTAATTTGAGTGATGACAGTCAGCCTGAATTCATTTACGTTGAAGTAAGACGTCCCATATTAATTGCTTTATAATTCTTATGTATAGACTTATCCGCGTATACATTAATTTGGGGTGATTGTAAATGATCCAAAACCGAGAGCGTTGTTCCGATGTGGTGCATTATCGGAGTTGTCATTAATTTAAACTGAGCCGACTTTAGCGTGGCTCGGTGCAAGCGAGCGACGTGAAATACATAAAAAATATGTGATATTGATGTGTGTGAACGTGGCCTAATTTTTGTTATTCGAAGTTTGGGGTTATAACCGCTTCTAGTGATATGAGCTCCTAGTACTTTAATATTAAGACGAGTGTTATTGAAACATTTTTATTAAATGTAATTCGTGACTAATCGATTTCTAGGTTGTATTAATGTAAATTAATTCATTTATTATCATTATAATGTCACGTATAGTACTCTAATTTTTATATCTGTCTACATTCGTATCCGTAAAGAAATTAATAAAAATATGTGTTACCACTGCCAACTAGGGCAAGATGACATAGAAAATAACAATAACCCGTTATCTCTTATAACTCGAAACTGTGTAATTGAATGCATAGCTTGATATGTGATACTGACTGGTCAACTGCGACAAAGTTCACACAATTGCAGTTATTTTAACTTTCGTCAATCAATTTTGTATCTTATAGTCCAGAGGGTAAAGTATAATATAGCGAAATAGAAATGGTGGACTGTAACATAACCTTATGAGAGTAACCTAGATTTTGTGAATAATTTCCGCGGCGCAAGCGGTTTTTGTTTTTAGTGGCCACTTCCTTCGCGTCATTGCGTGAGGACATCAGTTATTATTATAATTCATATTTTTATTATACAACTATTCTTTTATGTAAATTGTGACACTATTTAGGTTTTTGGTACAAAGTCGTTTGCAATTTGTAGAATTAGCACTCATAATTTTACCGTTATTTACCATAAATATTGTCTTTAGCTTGTGGTTTTGTACATCATATGGCCTGGATAAACGCTAATTTTATGTCATGAACTGCACTTTTACATATGTTCTGAAAACCTTAGATATTAGAATGTTATATTTGTTCCATTATCAAGTTACATACATATACATATACACTCACGCCTGTTATCTCCGAAGGGGTAGGCAGAGGTGCAACTAGTGCACCCACTTTTCGCCATTATTCCGTCCCATGATGTGATAGGGTGCGAGCCTAGCGCCATATCGGGCACAAATTCCAGACTCCAAGCTGATACTGAATAGAAAAACTCAATACCACTTTGCCCGACCCGGGGATCGAACCCGAGACCTCAGTTTTGCAGTCATACTGTAGAACAACCACGCCACCGAGGCAGTCTCATTATCAAGTTGTTTTTAATATTACTTTATGAGCTGTGAAAAGAAGAGACAATGAGGACTTCCGATGAGATTTAGTGTATCACGATCTTCAGATTCCTTACCAAGCACGCGATACTATGCAATAATGTAATCGTTTTCATTTATCTTATTCTACAATGGTTTGAATTACTCTTTATACCATATTTTCACATATATGTGAAGGAATAATGGGTATGTACAACTGGTGCTGTTCACGACTGGCGTACCCATGTGCATGTTCATAAGATGAAGATCAAGCCTATCGGAATTAAGGTCCAAATTCCAATAACCACTGAATCACGTCCCAGTTTGCAAAACAAAAATCCAAATCTTGTTTACTTGGGAATGAACCTAGACAGCCAACTGATAGGACTATGGCATCAATTAGATGATTCAGAACCACGTTATGCCGTAATTTCGATAGCAAGGTATTTTGGCGAGTTTGGTGTAACAAAAACCTTAGTTAATTGCCACGCTCTTCACGGCGAATTACTGGCCATAGATTCCACGTTCGCACCTCAATTCGAATCGGGAAATGAACCCGGAACTCTTGTTATTGCCATTTTGGTTTAATTCGTAATAGGTAAACAATTGGTGCGATTTATTCGCTAAATGTGGATTAGATTACAATCGAAAGTATTGGCCATTTTGTTATCTTGTATTGGAGGAAGATTTTATTTCATAATATAAAATAAAGTCTTGCTTGGTACTGACATTTTCAGAGGCCCAGGCATCCCAAACCCCTAATCACTTTTCCTTTTAAGACCAGTATATTTTAGCTCTAAATTTTCTACAGTCTACAGGAATTTTGAGTATCTATGGAGTTGTGAAACTTGCTTAACATCATCCACTTGTTCGTTTACCGGCCAATACTAAACATTTATCTAGCAATTTAATAGTACGACACGCGATTTTAATGCTTCAAACACATTTAATTGCCCATAAACGTGGGGACACGCGACCTGCAGTTCACATTCAGTTTCATCACAGGCTATAGAGCAGTTATTAATCATAATAGCTCTACGTGTGAGAGTATAGTGTGATTGTATTAATGTATTTATTAAGAGATAATAGGTAACGGAGTGCTGCCTTGAGTGATAAGTTGTTAGTCTTTTAAAATGTAGTTATACTTCTTATTGATAATGAAAAATGTAGTTATAATTCTTATTGAATGAATTACCTTTTTCGTCTAAGCGTTTAGTGTTACTTGTAAAGGCATCGTTTTGCTTGCCATTTCTCAGCTTGCGTATCTGATGCCTTGTAAAGACAGTGTTGTTATTTGGTGTCTTTGTCTTGGCGTATTGAATATGTCGTCCAACAGATGACTATGTTAATACTACTTCAAATAACATGAACCTGTAGTACTGCTTCCACCGCAATAAGCATGTCATTTGTCAGCAAAGATAAAAAGCACCTAGTGATTGCAACAGTTCAATACAATAGCGTTCGCAGACGGCTTTTGTTTGTGCGCGCTGTGTACTGAAATAAATCCGCGCGGCACCGCGTCATTTCCGCCCCAGACACCCTTATAGCATTCCCTTAGGACACTCAATATTTACATATAATTTGACAATGGACTTGGGGTGATTTTACTTATATAAAAAAAAATCGTACAGGGTTTCGTATACCACACACACACACACATACACATAATCACGCCTGTTATCTCCGAAGGGGTAGGCAGAGGTGCAACTAGTGCATCCACTTTTCGCCGTTATTCCGTCCCATGATGTAATAGGGTGCGAGCCTATCGCCATTTCGGGCACACTTCCCAGACTCCGGGCTAATACTGAATAGAAAAACTCAATATCACTTTGCCCGACTCGGGGATCGAACCCGAGATTTGCAGTCGTACTGTAATACAACTACGCCACCGAGGCAGTCATTTCTTATACCACATTAGTTTATATAATATTCGAGGCTGATGTTGATAGGACATGTCCAAAAACGGGCTTAAAATTCTAATAACTTGTTACTTTATCTATAAAAGAATAAAATGCTTTATTCATCACGTAGGCGAACATAATTGCACTTATGATAAGTCAATATATTTAATTTGTAATAATAATTATTACAAAAGACACTTATATAACTACAGACACTTTTAAAGAGAGCAAAATCAATGAAAAATAAATAAAGAAGCCAAGCTTGGGCTGGCAGGAAAGAGAAGATAAAAAAGATGTACAGTTTTTATTAAAAATAATGGGAGGAACGCGTCGCGATCCTCACCGTTAAAGACAGTACAGACCCTAACCTATCTAACCTACCAGCCTTTCACTAGTTACCTAAGCGATGGCGACCCAAAGAAGAAAAGCAGAAAGAAACTCGGAGCTTCATTTTTGTCATCAATTGAATCTTTATATATAGGTACTTATATATTTTTCAAGTCTTTTGCATACAAAGTCAGATTAGTTATATTAGCTGGTGCAGGCACATCACCGTTAAATAGGGATAAAATCCAAATTTGGATAGTACTTCCAAAAACTAGGCATTTGCAATAAGTTTTATAATTTTAAAATTCTCTTATTATGAGATTTTAAATGTAATTTTATTTTGTTTAAAACTATACTTATTATTATTAGCCTTTATTGCTGATACTAAACAATGATTTTTCACACAGTAGCAAAATGCTTTAACTTAAATCTAGTACATCGGGTTTCCCGGTTCAGTGGTCAGCGTGTCCAGTGACACATAGGCCTCTCACAGCTGCTTCCATTCTTCTCTATTGTAGCTTTTCTAGACCAGATTGTCCCTCCAATCATCTTGATATTATTTGTCCATCTTTTAGCTTGTATGCCTCTTCTTCTTTTGCCATCACGTGGCTGCCATTCTGTTATATTTTTTGTGCATTTCATTCTGCTATCTCTTGTCATAATATGTCCTGTCCATCGCCATTTTAACCGTCTTATCTTGTTTATTATGTCTTCCACCTTTGTTGTAGATCTGATGTCTGCTGCTCTTTTGCGGTCTTTTAGCGTCACGCCCAACATACTCCTTTCCATTCCCCTTTGACACGATCTTAGTTTTTAAAGATGTTTTTGAGTCAATGCCCATATTTGGCAGACATGGCAAAATGCAAGAAGCAAACACTTTTTTCTTGGCTGTCATAGGAAAGTGTTTCCTTTTAAACACCTCTTTAAGGGACCAGTATATTTTCCAAGAACAGGCCACTGTGCTTTCTATTTCTATGTCTGTCTGGCCTCTAAAAGATATTAATTGCCCTAAGTATCTATAACCATTAACATATTCAATAACTTCATTGTCTACTTTTATGAATATTTCTTCTCTGTTTATCATTACATTTGTTTTTGATTTATTTATACTAAGACCAACTACTCTACTTACCTCAGTTAGCTGTTGTAGCATATGTTGAAGGGTATTCGCGTTGTTAGTTATTAGAACTAAGTCATCAGCGAATCTTAAATGGCTAAGTTGTTTACCGTTGATATTAATGCCAAAAACTATACTTAATATGAATTAAATTAAATAAAAAAAAAAAGTTATTTATTTATTTATTTATTAAAAGATACAACATTGGCTTATCACTATGCATTACACTGATACGATGTTAAAATTGTTTTATATTCCATGTGAATCGCCTATTAGCGTATACAACATTACACTGTACAACTACACAAAAGAATAAATAGAACAAAATAAGAAGTAAAGACCCGAGGTGTGCTGGTTAAGAAGGGTTTATTTTTATTTATTTATTTATTTAACTTCATATACAAAAATGTACATAGGCGGACTTAATGCCTTAGGCATTATCTACCAGTCTACCTTTGGGTGATGTGGAGATGAAATGAAGCAGGTGTATATAAAAAAAAATTAAAATAAATGAAAATGATATAAATATATATTATAAGAGGTAACAAAAAATGTTTAGTAAATGTGACTGAGTATTCAATGATACATAAAATATTCTGTTATGTAAATTATATACAAACAGATGTAACCTAATATAATAATACAATAATGCTATAATATATATGCAATAATATTATGTATATAAATACATACACATACATGCTATATATATATATATATATATATATATATACATATTTATGCTTTACAAGAGAAATAAGTGAGAGAAGAAAGAAAATGCTAGTGTGGAGTTTCTGATACCTTTTGAAGCGTACTTTTACCTAAACACTTAGAATTCTAGTGCATTTTTTTGCAAACTTAGCGGTATCTGTGTCCTGAAAAATGTCTGAGGATATCTCGTTATATGTGAACATTAACCTATTCAGTGGAGTATTTTTACCTTATAAATGGAGGGTTCGAAAAATGAAAATGAAATTAAATTCTCCTAGCCAGTTTCGGCCACGGCGGCCAATCTCAACAGAGATCAGCCAGGTACGCAGGAGATATTATAGTGCACAAGTGTGTGCGCAATACACAGGTGCACTCGCTATTCCTTCACTCTCATAGTCCGGTGAGACGGCAATCCGACATGACCGGAGAGAGATCAGGCGCAGGACCAACGGCTTTACGTGCTTTCCGAGGCACGGGGGTATCACACCGCCAACTTCCTGACTCCGAGCTGCGACTGAGTAAATCTTAAGATGGAAAAACCCAGTCCCATTTTTTTTTGGCTCGACCCGGGATTCGAACCCAGGACCTCAGCGCGCAAATTGTACTCGTAATGCGTACGCAATACCACTACGCCACCGAGGCAGTCATTTCGAAAAATATTTTATCAATGAATCCAGGATCCATATTTTTAGCCCTTTAATATCCATAAAGGTTGAGCCTGGTTCGTTTTTGAGGCGTAGCACCCATACAAAGCTGACATCGTAATATTGGTATTTTTTATTTGAAGTGGCGCTTTGTATTTTGCAATTGGACAAATGTATATTTCTCTTCAGTAAGGAAAGATTGCGGTAACTTACATTTAGCAATTTGAAATTAAAGATGTGCCTATTACATTTGACAAGTTTTAGACTGATTCATTAGTTGCATGATAATCAGGCTAGAATTATTAAAAATTACAGTTTCATTGAATCTTTAAAAAACTTTGCTTGTATTTCCCCACTGACTTTCTATTTTATTAATTGAAATTTATTCGCTTTCCAAGAACAAGGACGATGCGGTTGCTTTGTTTTACATTTCACTGTTTTTTTTTCCTTTAGTAATAATTGAATAACTCTACGTTAACGAGAACAAACGGTCACGGTAGACAATAATTGTGGAAATTATTAGAATTGTCACTGTAATATGCCCTTGACTTTCTGTAATCCAATTAGTAATGCACTTTTGGTTTATTTTTATGTGATTTATAATTGTAATCATTATTAATTATTAAATTGAAACTTAATGGTTAGTCGCACATTTGTTTTTGTTTATTAAATGGCATTTACGATGACAAATTTCATTCTCTTTAGGAATCTTCTGGCACACTTGCCATCTGTTTTCAACGCTTAAACATATTAGTTGTTTCGCCTGCATCATATTTATTACAAATTCTACTTACTCTAAATTAGCCATGATTTTATTTAATTATGAAACTTTTTTGGCTTTGTAAGCAGAAATAGTGGACTGCTTACACTCAATTCAACTATGGATAGTGACATCCATGATGAGGCGCCCACTAATTGCTCTAATCGCTAAGTGTACAATCTTCTTCTTGTGTTTTACTTGTGTGAATACACACCTATGTACAGTTACACTTATGCATGGACACGCACACTCCAACGAATAATCGAAGTCCCTTTAACCAGCGAAAACTGCGCTCAAAAATGGGTGGGGCAAGTCTTCGTGGTTAGCATTATATTATATAAACTGGTATCACTGTTTTACAAATACCGTGTTCTGGAGCAGCGATCACTTATAAGGTGAGCCACTTCCTGTTTCGTGTTCTGCTTGAAAAACCAATATATTAATGTAAAACTAAATGTGTTAGCAAAGCAATTTCTCACCTGTCCGCCAGTTCACATGCTGATATGATCGCGTTCAAAGGTTAACCGAGTTATTGTCCAAGTGTTAGCTTTAATTTGTCACGGTTAGAGTTAAATTAACCGTGGTTAATGACGTATTGTATCGCGCTGAGATAACTTGTATCTACTTTTACATCGATTTCTAACGTTTGCGGCTTTCGTGGGAATTTACTTTTATGTTTGTTTGAATGGTATTTGGTATATGTTGTGCAATGGTGTTTTTTCTTTAACTCTCGGACTCATCGGTAGACACTCGTTTTATCCATATCTAATCCTAACAAAGCATTTTCCTTAAAATACATAATATGCTTGTATGAATATTTATTTTAACACCAGCCACTTGACAGCAGCTTTGAAGGAATTAGTCTCGGACCCTAACGTTTGCGCATGAAAACGCGAGGTTATGTACATAATATACTTTCATGATTTCTGTAATAATTTCTACAACTAACATATATCTGTACTTTATAACAAACGTTTTGTAGGTTAAAGTCTCTATAATTTTACGTTTCCATGTTTTCATATTCGTATTGCAACTGATCTTGCGGTAAAGAAATTTCTATTCTGGCTCTTACTTAGGTTACAAGAAAACGTAAGTATGAGTCAGTAACCTTCATAAATATATCTGGTTTACGCAGAACTATCTCAAGTACGTTTGTTTATTGATCACGGAGCGATAAACTCGGTTTTCTTGATCACTTATATTTAATACAAATAATCATTAGTATTACATAAGTTTATAAAATGTATATTTTAAAAACATAATAAAATAGAAATAGATTGTGGTGAGATGATTATTACTATCAGTAAAATTAAATATTACGATACAAGCTAAACAAAATCCGACTACAGAAACAAACTGAATAGTCAATTAGTGTTGCGTCGAACCTAAGCTAGATGGGATAAAAGCGGATAGAATCATTATTATTAAAATTTCTTGCATAATTGTATCAGTAGGTAATAGATTAATTGAATATTTGTAAAAAATAATTCAATATGTTACGCCAAGCCCCTTCTAATAATCTCATGTGTAGAAATCAATGAAGATTTACACGAGTTTAATTTTCTCATAGAAAGTATACCAAAAGTATTTCCTTTATTAGTGTACTTTCTTCGTAACGAGAAATAATTTGAGCACATTAAATGTTCTAGTTTAGAAATTTGGAAAGTAACCGATATTGGACCAAAGGAAACATCCGAAGGTCTATTTGACAGTCAAGAACTCAGGGGTGATTCTTTTGAATCGAAGATTCTTGTGCGATCTATGTAGGTACTTATAATCTGGTTATGGTAAGGTAGATTTATGGTCTGTTTCATAAGTTTCAAGTTTTTCATCATCATCAGACATATGACATCTACTGAACATAGACATCCCCTAAAGATATCCAGACAGACCTGTCAAAAGCAGCCTGCTTCAAGCCTATTCCTTTAAAATTTATCAAGTGGTCTGCTGACCTTGCGCGTTATTCAAGTTGTCATTTGACTGTTATCGTATTCAATAGCTAATTTAGATACTAAGTACTCATTTTATTACCATTCATTTGGGAGCGTAGATTAGAGCGTGCTTTTATTTTGCTCGGCTTATATATTTATCTGACGAGAACCATTTACTCAGAAGTTGTGAAACAGACCCTAATTCTGCAAATCCATTTCTAGCATTTAACATTCAACTTAAATACTCAAAGCGTCAAATAAATGAAGTTACAAACAAACTGCTCGCTCGATGGTAAGCGCTACGACTGACCATAAAACTTTTTAAGGAATATGAGATAAATCGCTTCCTCACACTATCAATTCATGATTGAAACGTTCAGTATCATGAGATGATACATCGAAAGATAACAGATACAACTTTCCCTGAAAATTGTGAGTCAGCCGTATTTCTACCAAAAATACGAATACTGCCTTGAAATTGAATTAGAAATAAACGCAACACGTCCTTGGTTTAATTTACATTAGAGATCGTACTGTCATCAAGATAGAGACTCAACTCCATAGTCGATTCTACATTATCGTTCCAACGTAGTTCATTATATGCCTGGTTAAAAAAATCGTAATTGCTCTCAACAAGTCGCTCGGGGCAACATTAAGACCTCGTTGTGACGTCACAAGGCATCAAACCACAAACCGGAAGGTGCACAGTTAATAGCGCTAATATCTTTTTATATTTTTCGACGGCGTAACAATTATAACAGTTTACATGTGCAATTAAACATGTTGAGTAACATTACGCATTACTGAAATGGGCAATTATTCGGGGGTCTGTACTCTAGGCAGATTTATTGGACTGATCCCCCCATGTGTAGCATCGAGTTTTTATTTTATGCCTACAGTAATAACATTAATTTTAAATTACCAAACCTGTAAGGTAAAAAACGTTCGTGACCTCTGATATTGAATGCTTAGTTTTGCGAATTTACACCAACTAATGATAACTAATAGTAATAGCTACGTGGTGAATTTCAGAACGGATTTCAATCAACTTCTGCTTTGTCAGAACTTTAGTTAACAAGATACGACTTTTGCATATTTAAAGGTATTTAATAGTAAAGCCATTTCGAATAAAGTGCATTGATGCATAGTATTTAAATTATGTGTGTGAATAGGAGCACGTTTCTAAAACCATTCACTGATCAAACATTGAATTAAATATTTTTTATTCTACAAATAGATTTCTGAATGCGTGCCCGATCAATTATAGATCCAAGTAAGATTGAATAGAAAGCATTCCCGTCGATTCGGTCACGATTCAGAAGAACTACGTATTAACTAATATCGATATAATTATCGAACGATTTATCGATCTATTAACTTATCTACTCGTATCTCGAACTGTCTGGTGAGTGTAAATATTGAAGCTGATTTTCATAAATCGAAAACAAGCCGGTAGGTGTTTATGCAAAATGAATTTCGATGAGTACCAGTAGCGTGTAAAATCGATTGTTGAGTTTCAATTAAATTTGATTACGAATTGAGCAATCGTCCATCAAATTGCCTAAATCTATTGGTGTTCTAGATTAATATCAAGTTTGGCGCCAGATTTTCAGGAACCCGATGCTCGTATAACGAATGTATGAAATTGGTGTTTAGGAATCACAACATGAATTACGTCAACGAATTTCTAGTTCCGTCATGTATCTATGTGATTCTCGGCATTTAGTGTTAACAATAAGTTTTGGATAGATAGCTGGTTTGAAAAAAAAGTGGTTAAAAAGTAATGTTTTCTAATTTATACTTATAACAACTGCAAATTTCTCTCCTATCCTAAATGTTCACAATATGTGGATAAAATTGCGATTACAAGTTGCTGAAATCTTTTAATTTATCAGTTTCGAAGAACATAAATTCGCATCCTTTTCAAATAGTATGACATGTATTACAACATAATACTACAAATCTTTTTCTCATCTCTGAATTGAAACATGACTGGCACGTGCTCCTATTTTTTATAAAAGAACGATCTCTAGGTTATTAATCATAATCGTTTAGGTCCCCGCTGACGATCTCTTTGTCGGGAGAAAGGTGTTGCACAACCGCATTGTATTTTGTAATTATTTTCATTTTTCAATTAAATATATGTCGATCGTCATATGCTAGATATTAATTTGATTTTTTGACATGAATGAGCCTCCAATTCTGTTTAATGGTCTGTAACAACGCTTGTTACGTAGTGATTGGATTTATTAAACCATTTTGTATGTTCCAATAGCCATTTAATTTCGAATGTTATGATACTAAGTTATTCTTCCTCAAGAATAGAACTATAAATTCACATATTGAATTGAATGATAAAGAAATTATAACTGAATTGAGAACGCGTTTGCAGCTACAAACTGCAATATATAGAAAATTTGGTTGTATTAATATGAAGGCATGACGACTTGCGCAGTAAATGCATCAGATCGTTAAACAACCGATCACATATACTGGTTCAGAGAAAAAGGCTATAATGCACATATATTCATACCTATTTGCACGAAATGGTGAGGTACATAAATAATAAGATAACGCTGTAGGGCCTATCGGCGAATCACAAACAAATCATGATTCATGTGTGATATTTAATTATAAAGTTCATATCAAATTTATTTTGAATCGAGGCATCAAACAAATGATCTATTTTCCAGTTTAAAGACAGTTATATTTCAACAAAATCACAATAGATTTTTCAGTAAGAGAAACGTACTTAGGGAAATCGTGTTTTCCTGTAAAAGGGGAACAGCTTGCGAGATTCCTAGAAGACACTGTTTTGTCTCTCCCAGATGTTCCTGACAGGCTGAACCATTTTTGCGACGGCTTTCTATTGTTTCTCGCAGTGAAAAAATACGTTGGTAATATTCGCAAGACAGACAAATTAGCGAGATAAATAGACTCGCCTTCCATTTTAAGTTCTGGTCTATTGTGTTGTACTGATTAGGAATTTTATTTTCCTATTTTATAGTTTTCAGCAAGGATTTTATATAATTGTTGAAGGACTTATAAACATTCGATACTTATACCAGATTTTGCTAGCGACTGCGTCTGTGTAAATTAATCTTTCGGAAACAAAGGTCCTATTGAATACTTTTCGGGGATAAAAGTAATCACTCGCTTAATACCAGAACATGATCTTTCTTTGTGCCAAACGTCTATTTAGTTAAAAAAAATTGAACAAAAGTTAAGCTAATCAAAGAAATAACACCAGTTTGTTTACCTTCTATATGCATTCAATTGAGATGGAAGATTATGTTTACCACTACATTGGTTTGAAACAATTGGTGCCTGATGCGTTAGCTTTATATCAACCAGCACGTAAGTATTTACACTCTGGTAGCGACTGCCTCCACTTCCCAATCATTAAACGCTATTATATTTACTTTTTAGAACGCAAAGAGCAAAGGTTACCTACAGACACGGATGCCAATTAAAGGAGAAAATAGGAATTGTATCTTGTGTAACAGAACGAGAGTTTATGAGCTACCATCATAATACAAAATATTGGTAGTGTTGGCACAAGAATATACTCCCAAATTGTAAAATTTTAATAATGCAATTGCAATTATAAAATTTATTTACTTAATTTGGTGGTGCTTCAACGTGTAGGGTTAGGATTTTTGCTGGTAGATAGCGGTTATCTTCCATACACAAATGTTTAAAAAATTGGCGAAAACTAATTCAACCCATCCGTTAACTAGCAAGAATTGTGGTGGCGTACAATTTGCATTAGAATATTAATTTGCATTTAATTTTTATGTTTTGCATCATCTACAATCTTGTGCATTAAAGATATTTACGCGTAATAACTTCGCTCAAAACCAGTTCGCAGGAGTAATCGGCGCTTATTAAGGATTATAAATTCCTTCGTAACACTTAACCCCATTTCGCTTTGATGTGTCATACAAAGCTGTTCCTATGTTTATGCACAAATTGTAAATAATTGGACCGAAATAATGACGCGTATTCGAGTCCTTAATTTACAAAGGTCTAGTTGGAGGGTGGCTTAGTTAGAAATTGGGAGTGAGGGCGAGTATTGTATTTAAATGGTATTTGAGCATCGAATAGAATCGATTTGATGGGGTCAAATTATCGAAATCTATAACACTCTGTTAATTGTTATTTATGGTTTTCCAAATGTTATTATGATTATCATAAAACATTGTCCTTTACTAAGTTCCATGCGCTCACTAACTCACATTGGACTTGCGTGAAAGGGTATGACACATTGTGAGGAAGCCAAAGCCCTGCATTCTGTTGAGCTGATACAATCTGTAGCAGGAAGATGATATCAATAACACGATTGTCAGCCGTGATGTTACATTCAAAAATGTTTTCATCCAGGATATGAAACAATATAACGTTTAGAAATCACAACGCCATTGTGAAACAAAATACCTTTCGCATTAACTTTTAGTAAAAAATAACCGAACAGATAGTAATGCAATATAAAGTGCCGAAATTGTTTACACCTTCATAATCTCAGATAAAAACACTGTAATTATTTAAGATTACAGCTCGGAACACTAAGATGTTACTAATTCCGATCGAGTCGAGATAATGGCCGCAGATAAATCTGTTAACGCTGCAGGGAAAGTTTGTGTAATTATTACAATAATCGGTTTTGCCTTGGGGTAGGTCGTTTAAACATGCATGAAAAAAATAGAGAGTGAAATTACATGTCTAACAGGTCTTTATCTTATAGTAATAGAAAAGAAATTGTGCTTTTGATTTATGATCGCGCGATACGAAATAATTAAGAAATAGATGACGTGTAATTAACTAGAGCTGTAGAAGGAGAAGAATTGGAGACAGACATCGTAGATTTAAAG
This sequence comes from Lapara coniferarum, assembly GCA_949316025.1. Lineage (NCBI taxonomy): Eukaryota > Metazoa > Arthropoda > Insecta > Lepidoptera > Sphingidae > Lapara > Lapara coniferarum. The sequence goes on along the minus strand of OX438930.1, from coordinate 4,174,992 downwards.
GTTGTGAAATAAACGTATTAATACCTACGACATAATTCGAATTATAACTGTCAAATATTTAGGTTTCGTATTTTTCTACTATACTGCTAGCGTAGAATGAAATTTACTCTACAGAAGACGCAAAGAATTTGGTTTTTATAAAATCTGTCATATCTCTATAAAGAATTGAAAGGTTTAGCTGGAATATGGGTGTCATATCCAGTCCCGTTGAATGACGTATTTTTTTACTAATTCATGGACCTTCGTCATCAATATTTGTTTGACTTTGTTTTTTACTAAGCACTTTAAAATCTAATCAAATCTCATCTCGTTTAGTCGATCTTATTATAGATTTACGGTACACTGAGCTCGGTAGCGGCGGCAAGCTGCCGAGGTCGTCGTGTCAACTGTTGACGGAAACAAAGATTGTTATCCAAACGGATACATTGTTTATGTAATACATTCATAGTTTCTTGTTGCCGAGTTCCGTGCATGTCAAGAGATTGATGGTTTCGGTGCTATTCTTGACTTTGAAAAATGCTTTGACTACAAATGACATGCTGGTTGTATTTTTCTCTCTAAGACATTAAAGTTCAAAGTAAACATAATTCGCAGTGACACGATAAAACACAAGTTCCGTTACGCTGACTTTGTTTTCAAATTTATGCTTATACAATTGAATTGGCTCGGCCACTGCACCGTTTTTAACCGACTTCATAATACCAGTATTTTGCTACTTAAATACCAAGTGAAGTATAGGTACAAGTACAAATGAGTAAGGTCGACTGTCCATCGCACATGTGAAAGAACAAACGTCAGTAAGACAGATGGCAAATCGAACGCGTTTGTTGTACGACCTTCATACTACCTTCGACGAGCAAAAACTGAGGCCGTTGGTTGAAATACGGTTGGAACGTTCAATAGGGTGATTACTGATGTATTATATAATGTTTAAGGTCTTACTACTTTTTTCGGAATTGCTTTAAACTCACGTTGCGGACAGGGAAGTCGGGCAGATCTTATGGACCAACTCAAGTATATTACCACAGTAAGTACATTTAGTAGAACGATAGCCAAGTACAGCAGGACGTTACGCTAATCTAGGGTTGCTTAATTTGCAATAAATGTTGTCCCTGTGCTTTCCAGCTTGTTCCTAAGGGCTTCCTCTTTTAACATTAAGTACGTCGACAGGGGTGAATAGGGAAAATTACACACAGATAAACTGATATCGTAGGTTAAGAACCAATACCATATAGTTCAAAAAATTTAAGACTACTTACTTTAGAAAAAATTAACAAAAGAAATGTAAAGTGATGAAATAAACATGCTGGAAATAAAAAAACTGAGATATGATAGTTTGGTAGCAAATCCCTAAAATTAGCCTAAACAAAGATAACATAAGCAACAGTACGCAAAACATAAAGTTCTCCAAAAATTTACATAGATGGTTTTAGTTCTTAGCCTGAAATATAACTCTTATCTGATTGACAAAGTTCTGTTAACATACGGGGAAGTGTAACATTAAGTATACCTCACACTGGGTGCGGCCAGGGTCTCATGACTCATGTAAAAACGCTTTATAGTCTAAAGAATGCAAAATCCTTGCATTTTTCGGGAATTACGTCAGATGCAGATATAGCATCCGATCTCACATAACTCTCTGAATACTAAAAGCCACATTCAAGTTCGATTACCGGGCTAAACGGGTTCTAGACCGCGGTAGGCCTGACGATCAGCGAAAGGTGGCTGTAAGAGGATGTCAATATTTGTGTCAGCTCTTATCTTGTATCGACCTGAGGTATTACATTTTTTATTAGAAATTCTTTCTGGCTTTAGTTTTTATTTTACATTACTCAGACTACAAGGTTACCAGTAAAAATTAATGGTTATTATCCAAAAAAATATTTTGTCATTGAATCTAAATACAAATAAATGCTAAAACTATTTGTCACATTTTATTTTGTGAGTTACATTATGAGTTAAAATAAGTGTTTGTGTATTTCATAATGTGGATAAGTGCCTACTGTAAAAAGTATTCCTAACCCAATGCTTCTTACGAAAACACTAAGGTTGACAATCGGTTACAAGCCACATTTACACAAAAGCCTGATTTTAGCGACAAGACGCGAGTATGCGGAAAATTCTGTTATTGTCAACGGCAATGCTCTTTAACCCACGCAGATCTGTGTGTTCGAGATTATTTGTCCTTTTGTCTGATTTATGGTTGTTTGTTGACGGTTTACAATATTGTTTCGTTTTTAAATAAAAATGTATCTTAGTGCTAACTTTTGCTTGCCTTTCCGTTCTGAGCGACATTAATTAAACGGTTTCTGAATTAATTTATAATAAATATCTGAACGTTGACATTATATCTAAGCAATAATATTTTCAAAAATGGAATAGGATTAGCACAAGGCCTAATAGTACAAAACCTATTGAAAAGAATAAAATAAACATTATCAATTGAGTTTTCTAAAAGATAAGCAAGGCATTTTAATAGATTAACTCGTTTAAATAATCATATTAGTGACGTATATTAGTATCCTACTTGTGGAAACTTGTAAATGGCCTTCTTTTTTTTTTATATTAATATTGTACGTACTAGCTGTAAGTTTTCCAAATAAATGAAAATAAAATAAAATAAAAATAAAATAAATATTCATGAGGAACTACAACATTCAGTCCCACATAAAGTATATAATAATGTCTTTATTTCCATACTGTCTAGCAGTAATTGTCGAATTTTAATAACCGTCAGTGGCAACATAACGGACAATGCATACGGTAATAAGTTAAAAAAATGGCAACAACCGACTCCAATGTGCAGACACCGTTACGTACACTTAGCACCTTATTTTAAGAACGTGTTTAAGACGAAATTCGTTAAGTCGAAACAATAAGATTCGTTGTTTTTTATGTTGTAATTAGTAGGGGTCAAGGTTTATGTTGTATTGATAGGTGGATATTGTGGACAGCATGTTTGGGAAGGAGCGACTGGCGTGTGTTGTTCATAGACAAGCGGAGTGAATTATCAATTTTGGTGCTACATGTCGTGGTGGTTTTTATCTTGTGCGAGAACATTAAATTTCCTCTTTCAAATGTCACCTTCAGCTTCTTACCACTATGGGTGTATATGGATAGTAGTTATTTACCTGCTATCCATGCTGTTAACTAACCTTTGCTGAAAAGTGATTCGGTGATATACAACTGCCTGTCTAGTTTTTGATTTTCGAACCACTTTCAATTTTGTTTTAACTTTACGTCTATCGCTAGTGACAATCTAAAGAATTGATGGATTGATGTTCTTAGTTTAAAAAATAATAATTATCAGATGTGCTCATTCCCTATCCGGATTTTCGACTGACGTCAATTTATCGTCTCAAGAGCGACCAATATTTGCTGTCAGCTTTTGAACGTTAAACCGTACATAAGAAGCAATGGTTCACAATTTCACATGATTTAGTATTAAAAACAGGCGGTAAAATGAGATTTAGGTATAAAAAATGAAATAGTAATGCTTGTTACAATAATTTACAAGCTAACTCTCTATGTAATAAAATAAATTTATTTCAATGCGAAAAACATTACCACATAATATTATTTATGAAAGATATTTTATTGGAGTTCAAACAAATATGGTCATAATTTATGTTATTCAAATAAATATGCGTAACGTATAGCATTTAAACAAATATACATGTAAATGACATTTGAACAAACATTTATGTGATGAACACCTGTTATTTGTTAAGACCATTCCGTTTCTCCATTTTAACCCTTTTATTTCGTTACCCAAACCTCGTTAAAACGTAACGATATATCGGGTTTTTGATACACATATAATTATTGCGAGTTTATTACGATAACACATATTACCTTATATTACGTATTACGGCATAATTACGTTTTTCGAGATTACGGCCTCTCCATAAAGGTCACATTTAATGATCAGTTTAAAACATATAGATTAGCTGTGAAAAGGTTCTCGCCTCAAGTGTTATATTTGATTTTAAGTAATAGATGTTTATAAGACATATAATATAATTTATAATCATTAGAGTGTGGACCCCGAGAGCTCTTATTTTTCTATAATTACTTTATTATGTCACTGAGATCGGATGGTTACCTATGTATTTGATAAAAAAGTGATTTGAACACCATTTATACTATTAAATATGGTTTCTACTTTTGTTTCTTTGATATATTTCTTAAATGTAAACTGATTGTTAGGGCCTATTTATTTCACAGCTTCTGAGTTAATGCTATTCGTCATAATATTCATGTATAAGCCGACCAAATACAAAAGCATACTCTAATCTACGCTCCCAAATAAATTGTAATAAAAACTTTTTATGAAAACATTAAACCGCCGAAAAAACTGAAAAGCAAAAAATAATTAACACTTTTTATTTAACCCTAATAACTAATTTAACGTTATATTCACTTAGTATATGCGTGTATTTGGAGTCGGTGCCTAATTTCAATTGAAAATTGTTTTCGTATATTTGCTCTTGTATTTGCTTAGCTTAGCTGGCAATTTAAATTAGGCACCAACTCAAAATATACGTATATACTAAGCGAATATAAAGTTAAATTAGTTATTAGCGTTAAATAAAAACTTGTTGTTATTTTTTCTTTTCTGTTTTTTTTGACGGTTTAATTTTTGTGGCTATAAACTACATGAACTACATAACTGCCTGACTTGAAAACCTTCCTCCGTTTTTTTCGTTGGTTGAAAATGAGTAATATCTACATGAGCTCAAGACGATAGTTATCAAATAAAAAAAAAACTATTGTGAAACAGGCCTTAGATATTCTTTCACTATTTATCACACTATGGCTCAAGAGCACAGATTATATAATTTGCACCTTTAGAACGAAAATGACACAATTAAAAGAATCTAAAATTGAGTTATCGTCATAAAATTACTTAAAACTGGTCCGTTTTTCATAAAAATATAATAAAAAAGGCCCGATTTAACAGTTTGGTCCTTTTCCCACTTGAGTATGGCTTTGTTAGAGCTATTGTTGTATGGAGAACTTAGTATTAAGTCATTTTATAACGATAGCTCAATTTTCGTTTTTTTTGTATTGTATCGTTTTCGTTCTAAAGGTGTGATATATGATCCACTAATATAAGCTGTCCACTCGGGTGGACCCATAAGCACCAGTTACTTATATTTCAAAAAGTAAATATTTTGCACGTAACACATTCTAATTGATTCAAGAATGTCCCGATTGAGACATCTTCCAATCAAACAAAATTACATCGTAATTATTATGAATCAGTAGACAGACATGTGTAACATGTGTAACAAAAAATAAATATATTTCTCATTTCTGAAGCACCGAAATGGTAATTGTAAGAATATAAAATTCAGTTCAATCTAGTGATGTAATGATTTTTTGTGTTCTAAATTTGAAAGGTGTTCATAGACAATGTAAGGTTTAGATATCAAATTTGACGCGCGACATTATGGTTACGTATAATACAGGTAGAGTGTGATTTTATAAAATATAGGTTTTAGTGATGTGTTACATATTATGTGCCTCTAAATATGCTCGTAACTCAAATTGATTATAGGTATTCATATTCGATTTGTTTTTTTTTCTACTTGTTATGAATTATGATTACACATTTGGAACGAAATGGCTTAGTACGCACATAGCTTCTGATTTAAAAATCTTACACCAAGCACGTAGGTCAATTTATGAAATAATAACATGTATTAACACAATTTGATGTTAAATTACAAATGAAATGTATAATTATGTATTAAACCCCACCGCGATATTAAAACCTTTATGTTTAACTAGCTTTTACTCGCGGCTTCGCCCGCGTTTATAATTTTTTCCGGGCTAAAAGTACATAAAAATAAAAAAATCCGCATCAAAATCCGTTGCGTTTTAAAGATCTAAGCATACATAGGGACAGACAGCGGGAAGCGCCTTTGTTTTATACTATGTAGTGATGATATGCTTAACAAATACAAAGTATTTTCTTATTGCAGATATATATCGGATAAATCAATGCAATTTATAATTTTAGTTTACTGAAAATGAAGGGCCTTTCACTATGGCTTTGTTAAGTGTCGTGCAATAAATATAGTTTTTGCACGCGATTTGAAAAACAAATGCATGTGTGATTATTGTTTGAATAGTTCCCGAAAGTATTTTACTATTATTTTACGCACTCACTCACACCTTTTTATCCCCGAAGGGGTAGGCAGAGGCGCACCTACAAGTAGTGCACCCACTTTTCGCCGTATGTATTCCGTACCGTGGTGTGATAGCGGGCGAGCCCATCGCCATATGGGGCACAAATTCCAGACTCCAGGCTATTCATCATCATCATTATAAGCCCGTTGTAGTCCACTACTGGATGTAGGCCTCTCCCAAGATAGGCCACAGAGCAGAGCCCGGTCTACTACTTTATGTATCCAGTCGCTGTCGGCCTTCTTGTGCAAGTCGTCCCGCCATTTGGCCAGAGGGCTATTATTGAGTAGAAAAACCTAACGTCACTTTGCCTGACCCGAGGATCGAATCCGAGACCTCAGCTCTGCAGTCGTACCGTAATACATCTACACCACCGAGACGCGTGTTATTTTACGATACCTATCTAATAAATGACGAAAGTTACGATTTTAATTCGGATAAAGTCGGTTTTAGTAAGGTTTAAGGTCTTACCATATATAGAGCCGACACTACTGATCTGACGTGTAATATAATTTATTCATAAAGCATCGTATAAAAAGACGTTATAGTGAGGCTCGTTAATATTTATGCTTTAAAATTACTTCAAAGATCTTTCTGATCCAGTTTCGCGATACGCTAAATTAGATTAAGCTCAACACGGATTAAATAACAGCGTGATTATTATTCAGGTCACGATCTTAATTACTAACCAATTAAAACACGTAATTTAAAATTAGAATCTCATCAATAAACTGTAACGGTAAAATCAAACAAGAATAAATTCTATTAACCGTCCATACCTTATGTTTAAAAAAGGAATCTTTTCCCGCCCGCCGTCACGAGTCTCACGTAACCAGTAGGCTCATCAATCAAACTTTCAGAATTTGCGTGCAAACTCCATACAACGATGTTTACGTTAAAACGACCTATATCAATCAACGCCTTTAAACGATTACCACCGTAGTTCACGTATGCGGAAGTGTCATAATCGCATCGCAGGTTGTGATGGAGCTACCGTGACTTATCGTTCCGTAAGCCATTATATGGCCGAAAATGTGAGTGATAGTTTGTGTTTATTATGGTCATTTCCTTTTAGTTAACTATCCAATAAAGGCTTTTTAAGAGCGCTTACTTTAATCTCCATTAGATATGTTTATACTATACAGAGATTTACAAATGACATAGGTTTTACTAAGAAAGAAAACGCTATGATTTTTTGTCTCATTAAAAGAATTAATTATTTTTAAGACAACTGTAATATTGGCTAGTGTTATCTTAGTATAATATAATTATAGATTTATTAGTCCTAGATGCATAAAAAAATTAAATCGCTTAGGAAACCGATACATAAAAACAGTTCTCAGCATAGAATATTTAACAAAATATCATCATTCATACAATCTGTTCACACACATTGCCCAAACAAGTACACTGTAATGAGTAGTGTTGCCAAATACGTATTTGTTAATACTGATCTTTTAAGCAGTCATAGACAGAAAATGTAGCTTATTACATTAATATAGGACATTTTCTATCTGTGTGCTTACACAATGCACATTCATTCACCGATTACTGCGTTTGTTTTACCTAAAACAAACACATCATAACTTCTATTTAAATATTTGTATATACACTTACTTTCACATTTATAACACTATTAATGTGATTTCGATGAAAGATATATTTTCACGTCCATCAGCAACATTGGCGAAGCATATCATATCAGTTAAAACAGGAAACCCGTCATTACCAGAACATCTGGCAACACCAAGACCCTATACTGCAACTTATTCGAGATCCTAAAGTCCTGTTAACCGCACAATGCGCTTCACACGGGGTTAACCCTAGTGCATGTGAACGCAGCACAATACCATCTATTTCCCACTGCGCAATTGTTTTTTGCCAAGATCCTTATCAAGTTTCCGCGTTTTTGCCTACATTCAGAATGTTAATGAACCGTTTTTACCAATAGTCTTCGAGTCCGGAATATTTCGTTTAATTTCCACTGTTACGTCAATATCCATCGCGATTAATGAAATCAGCTTTCTGATATCGGGATGAAGTTTAATTAATAAAGCTATGTTCATGAAGCCCTTATAATGGAATGGACTGAGATTGATGCGGATCCGGATTGATCCTGGAATTGACCCCGGGGTCAATCTCAGGTCATGCGTCTTTGACTTTTTGAGTTTAAAGTCTTCATTGGTAATCATCGTTCGTTTGTTGAAGGGAAATTTGATCATTGTATTTACTTTGGATGCTACGTTGATTCTTATTATGTGCCTTTTTATTACTATTATGTCATTATTAATTACTACAAGATTTTTTATGGCAATTATACTATTGAATTATTGAATCCCAGGATATTGGGTCTTTATCACAGTCTGCACTGTATTCTTTTGGCGATATGAAGCGTTCTTCTGCAATAATAACCCCTTAATTTATTTTTCAGTTTATGCCAATGCACCTTCGATTCATCTGTCTTTGTGAGTGTTTGGGCGGTTGTTACCACGTACCAGGCGGGCTTGCTCCTTTGTCATTTGCCTGCGTTATGCAATTTTAGTACAAAAAATGGTTTGACTAGAAATTAATATCGACTGCCAATTAAGTGGGACTAATAAAATTAAATTAGTCAAAGTAATTAAGATTATCATAATGACGTGAGGTAGGTTGAGGTCGATTGGTTTTATAATAAAGTAATTAAATTTTTGCTTTGTTTGTGACAATAATAGAATAAGAAATTTCAACGGGTTTCGATCTTTGTTTTACAAATAAAGGACGAGGTGCCTTGCCAGAATATTGATTGAATTTGCAAGTCCATCAAGGGCCCCTTGAGACATAATTTATTATTTATAGCGATATCTATTGGCGAAGCAGTGACAATTACTAAAGTATGGAAATGTATGATTGTATTGAGTTAAACTATTTGAAAAGTCAAGTCGCCAGTGAAACACTTCCTAGCAGCTAGCTACTTGTTAGCAAGGAACTTAACGATAGTTTTATTGTAGAGTAGGTACGCAATTAAGTTACTATAAAAACGTCAACTGGAACAAAATTTATAACATACAACTTTCCGTGAAGACGTAATCTCAGTAAAGAAATGGAGTCATTTTTTTCACTGACAGTGTACATTAATTGAACGGATCGAACTAGCAATGTCATCGGCAATTCATCAGAATGTATAACGAGATTTCTATATGTCGCTTGTGACAGGTATGGCTATCTATCGGAGCTATACGTCTTGTAAGAACGAAGAATAAGGTTACGTATACATTAGATACCAGGATATTATGTGTGATCAATAGAGGCATTAAAAATATTTACAACGTTTTTAGAATTTGCCTAAATAAGTAAGCTATTTTTGTTTCAGTTTTGTTACTTTTGTCCTAAAGTTCGTTATTAGATTCGGTAATGTCAGTTTCTTAAGACGTCACTAGCTGTACAAATAGTTTTACTTAATTGATATAAGTGACATAATCCCACAAGCTCCCTAGTAGGTATATAAGTCTTTGTAGTACCAAAAACCTAATACAATAGACCAAAAATTTCAACGATATAATTACTCAATACGCATAAATTCTTATATTATATTATAAGAAGTTGGGAAGTGTGGGTAATTAATTCATATTACGTTTAATTTATAGAAAAATAATGTACATAAAATTAATTTCCTATTGAATGAATTATGCATGAGCATCCCGCATCATCTCGTTCAAAACGTAAAGGTCAGCCTTGAAGTTATTTTTAGTACGACAATGTGGTTGGCTCGTGACTCAGTTTGTAAAACTTCATTCCATTGGAATGGGCCGAGTCCTGGATAAGGATCGCACACCTAAAAGTATAAAGGAAAGTATGAATATTTCAACTAAAAAATTTTTTTCTTACCAGCTACGTAGAACTAGGCTTATGTGTTACAATTTAGGCATTTTCATAATCTTATACCACTAGGTTGCAAACGTTTGAATGGGAGTCCATGGTTTAAATACGTATGTTCTGCACAATATTTCAGACTGAAAATTCTTTGGCAGTGAAAATTATACTGCCTCGGTGGCGTAGTTGTAATATGGTACGACTGCAATGCTAAGGTCTCGGGTTCTATTCCCGGGTCGGGCAAAGTGATATTGAGTTTTTCTATTCAATATCAGCTCGTTGTCTGGAATTTGTGCCCGACATGGCGATAGGCTCGCCCCCTATCACATCATGGGATGGAATAACGGCGAAAAGTGGGTGCACTAGTTACGCCTTTGCCTACCCCTTCGGGGATAATAGGAGTAAGTGACTGCGTGTGTGAGTGTGTGTGTGTGTGTCAAAATTATATCATGTCAAATAATTAGGCTATACGTAAGTGTGCAAATAGTTCATTTATTTTCCTCTGTGTTACTCAAATTTCCATCTTCACTGTAACGTAAAAAATCTTTTTGCCATTAATTTTAGTATACTTGACATGGGTGTCTATGTCAATGCTGCCAATCCCACACAGCCGTGAATCACGAACAAAATAATTTCATTAAAGCGGAAACGATGTCAATAAATCATAGAGCGACCGTCGAGTGCCGCGGACGGTTTTATGCCACGGGTAAATAAATACCAATTTCAGTTTTGATTGTTTATGGTTGATAGTTGTCTTGTTTATAATATGGCGAGAATAAATATATTTTAATTATTATAGCTTACTATAAGTAGAGTCATCCAAATATTACATAATTATTTTACCGACTTTTTTATTGCCTACGAAGGCAGAGGAGCTAAAATCCCATCTGACGTCATAAGAGCCTACATATCATAAAACTTTGAACTGAACCAATTTTAATTCATCGTGGGTAATTCTTAACAAAGAATTAAAAAGTAATATCAATAAATGTTGCCACAAGGGTCATAATTGAGGTAAAGGGTAACAGTAACTTTGACTGATACTGTGTGAAGTAACTGGCCCTAAGTCACAAGCGGTAGCGGGAGCGGGCGCGGCGCCGGTCACTGACCGCGCCTCAAGGACGGACGCGCAGCCTTTCTACATATCATTACGGTAAAAGATAGCCGAGTATGCGTGAATGTTCCGCACATACAGCTTGAAAACGTTTACGATTGGTGAATGGATGAAATGTATCGTGGGGATTTCTTGAATTGGGGTCAATGTTATTTTGGGATTTTAATTGTGACAGTATTACGTGATTTATGATTGGTTTTTCAATCATTATACACAATGCATATTAAATATACATAAAATTATATTATGTATACAAAGGAATTAAACTTATCTGTGACATTAATAACGTAAGTAGTATAGTTTGTTTTATTGTTTCAAGTATGTATCAAATCTAATATTTAAATGTACCATTAGCTCATGATTTTCTGTATAGAAATTGGTCGAAAACTGGTCGAAAAATCATCTTTTATGTATACACACACACACACACACACACACACACACACACACGCACACACACAAGAGATGATTTTTCGACCAGTTTCGACCAATTTCTATACGGAAAATCATGAGCTAATGGAAAATTTAAATATTTTTATAACGTATTATTCAGTTTATATTCTCAAAAAAGTTTGCAGAGTTGCACTTAAAATGCATTCATGGTCCTTAGAGTATATTTTCGTCTGGACCTGTGAGAAAGGACTATCTACACAAATATGCGCTTAGAATACCTTACATCGTTGCCACCATAAGCCCTTCGACCAATGACGCGAATTTTAAATTAAAATCACTAACATTGTTGTATTAAACACATAATATAATGCGCTGAACACGCAGAGAGCCCACGAACAAATACTCGGACAAAACAATTTCATTTTCACTAAAGTACCATGCAAGTCATTTAAAAAAATTACTTGCAATAATGGCATAATTCATGGAGGACATGCCCTATGATAGAAAGCTATGGGCGAGTCACGACATGCCTCGGGAAAATCTCACAATAAATTGCACAGTGTGCATAATTGCACACAGCTTTCATAATTGCACACAATCCAGGTGAACTGTGACATCATTAATACGGCTTTGGCTTTTGTAATTTGTAAAGGAAAACTGCGATTAGAACTGTATTTACCCGACTGCGAAAGAAGGAGGGATTTGTCACTCTGAGATTTTGTTGCTCTACTTATATCACCAACCAAATTATGAGAAGTGAGCGTGTTATGCCTCCGACAGCGTTTGTGAACACTGTCAACTAAGATTATTCAATACCAAAATAAAAGGTTCAAATTAAATTTTGGTTCTATCTTTTCAGTTCTTCAATGAGTTTAATTATAAAAATGGCAGATATTGATGCAGTCGGGTTTTTTGTCTTTTTTTATATATTTTATTACTATTTATGCCACATCATCATCATCACCATTTAATATTAATCTACCTTTAGATTAATATTAACATTTATGCTCTTTTCTGTTTAATTCAACAAATGTATTATTTGGATTACTAAAAATGGGGTAAACAATACAAATAATTAACAGCGGTATTTTATGAAAACATTGCATTCTCTTATATCTAGCTTTCAATAACCCCTAGCTATTACCAAATGTTGCAAAACTTCCTTATTTTTGATCATAGGCAAAGTTTAATGGTGCCACCGCGCGATGCACCGCGGAATAGGTTCAAAGAATGAGTTATGGGAAAAGTGCTAAACTTGGACTTCCTTGTAGTTAGAATGAAATTTTACTTTAAATTTGCTAGTGCTATCGCGTCTCGCTTGCGTGTTTAGTTTGTCGGCTATCCCTAAGGAGCGCTTTTGTATATAAACTACCGGTTTACTTTAAACAATGAATAGTTATTAAATTTTGACCGTAATGTTTTATTGTAATTCGTTCGAGTGGAGCAAGTGATACGATACAAGTGACCACAGTGCGGATTCCAAATTTGGATTTAGGTTTCGCGCCGATTTCGATAAAACTTAGTACGCAGTAAGTTTTAGCCCTAAAAGATAATTTAGGTGCTTAGGCTACTTTTAATATGTCATAAACCGAGTTCCTTTTTGGCGAGGTTAGAACAAAAGCTGTTTTCATTTAACCTGGCTACTTTACACAAATCCCTAGCTAGCAGTAGCTAGTATAATCTTTGCTAGTTTAAGACCCACAGAAGCTCGTAAACGTTAGTTCGCGTGCGACTGGACACGTCTGGAGCTATCGTTCTTTTTACTGCGTTGCAGCTGATACGAGTGTTCATAACAAAACGACTTTCCATTATCTGAACTGCGCGGCGCGCTGCTTTGAATTTTTTGTTCAATTATTAACGATGTTCATGAAGTCTTGTTGGTGAATGCAAATGAGATTGTTTGTGACTTAATAAGATTTTTCTATTTCTTGATCAATGTTTAGTTCTTTAATTATTATTTTTAAACGGTAGCTAAGTATCCCAGAACTTTTAGTTATAAAATGTACCTAACGTAGTACTGTATTGCACTCATCGACACGATTCCTTAGAGGAAGCATCATAATAATTAAGGATATAGTATATTTATTCCTCGAAGTAGAATACAGATTTTTTCGCAAAAATAGTACCCCAAAAGGATCTTAGACTACTTCGACTGTATCCTTTATTATTATTTTTTTTCGAATTTAGTTGCAATTTGACCAGTGCTCTTCGTAACCATAATTTAATTTCATACTTTTATCAACAAGACAAATATCAAGCGAAATAACTTCAATTTCGTAGTAAACTGTTTTATGTGTGCGTCTGAGAGGAAATCCATTTCCGTGCCAAGATTCAGTCTAGTTGGATTAACAACTCGTGTTGTTTACTCGCAGACAAAGTCTATAAATGTACATTGTATTTCTATTCTGGTACACCCTGGACATGATAATTACCTAATGAGTACTTTAATGTCAACAGAACGTTCTTTCGTCTGCTGGAATTATGTCGGTTTGTCTTATTATAGAGCTGTTGAAATGTGGATGTTACCTTTGCTAACCTTGAGAAGGGAAGCTGTATATCGTAAATCCTTCATACTACAATCTATCCTAGAAGTACCAAGCGTGTTTGAATAAAACAAAATATTGTTTACTTCTAGAGACTAAAAGTAAAAAGTAGGGTTATACCTATTTCATTATTTTTTCCTGTAAGATACATACCATAGTCGCAAATGGTTAACATCCGCATTTACTTTCTTCGAAAGATTAAGCTGAATTCCTAATGTGATCGCTGCATATCAAAGTTTAAAAGTCAAGTGTGGTGATAGTGCGTGTATCATTACGACGACGCCGCAGGGGACCAGCCAAAAGGTTATTGATGAAAGTGAGTAACGTAACGTGTTATGTTCATGTTCCTTTTGTCTACGATTAGAATATGACGTGATAGGGAATGAGACTTGTTAAGAGGTCTGTTGGGATTCTGAGCGTGTTAGAGTGATATTGATTCTGATTTGAAATAGAAGCGATCATGTCGAATTTGTATTCGTAGTATTATTGAACAGGTCTTGTTATATTTTATGTATCCGTTGGGGTACTATTGGATGTCTATGTCTGCATAAAGCTGTGGCGTCGAAGCACTGTTCTGTTACGCTAGTTTTATTTTGGGCAGGTCTCTCGTATAATAAACGAAATCGTCTGGGTTGACACCGCTGCTTTTCTAAATATTTATTGCTCTATTTAATTTTGGAGAACAATTTAGTTAGGATACTGTGTAATAAGTAATAAATGTGGAATAACACATGTCATGCAATTGAAAACGAACGTAGTGATCTACAAAATGATTTGCAATTATAAGTTTTTACTGCAATTGCTACGATTCGTGGGTACTCGTTATTAACAAAATTAACGTTGCCTTATTTGTGAGGATGAGTTTATACATATATATATATATATACATATACACTCACGGCTTTTATCCCCGAAGGGGTAGGCAGAGGTGCACCTAGTGCACCCACTTTTCGCCATTATTCCGTCCCATGATGTGATAGGGGGCGAGCCTATCGCCATGAGTTTATATTCTTAAATTATTTTGTTTTCAGAATAGTTTTAGCAGTCCTTTTAAGTCTAAGCATTTCGAGTACACTAAAAAAGACTGCAGCGAGTTTAAAGAACTTTCTCTGCCTAAATGTTATGCTTTAAAACGTAATAATGGTTGCAAGCGTTGCAGCGGCGGAAATAAAAGTAAATAGACTCATCAAAAACAGGCACGTACTCAGTAGGAAATTGAAGGGGGTCATAATAATGCAATGGACACTGTCAGGATACTAGGATTTCCTGGATCGTGGATATCAATAAGGAGGTAATTGTACCACGGTGTTGTTAATATGACTTATTTGCGGATCTGCGAGAATCGAATCTTGAGTTACCCATACTTGCATAATAATAGAAACAATTGTTGCACTGCTGCGCGTTTCTTATGTGTTAAAATATCTAAAAGACATCTTTCACATAATAATTTTATAAAATTTTATATACAATTGACTAGAAAGCCAATTTAACTGCTATTATCGTGGTAAGGGACATCGCTGCTTATAAACAGCAACAATATGACCTACAACTTTAAATTATAAAGAACTGTTATACGTGGTTCACAACCTTTAGATTTTCAATTTCCCTAAAACAACGATATAGGTAATATACCATTGTGCTTTATTGATGTGGTGTTACTCTAGCCCCGCCCGTAATATTATTAAAGTCCCTTGATTTAATGTGAATGCAGCCCTGCGCCAGACTGTTTAATGGGTGTAATACATCGTCCAGCCGCCCACGGGCAGCGGTGTTGGGTGGCCCACACCTAACTATTGCGTTGAAACTAAACCCCAGGCTCATTTCAGATTTTTTATTACACGTGATAAAGCAGTTAATTAGAAAACATGAAAGTAAATTAACTTATTTTGCCTGTAGTTGTTAAAGGAATTTGAACTGCTTACGTTCATGTCTAATTTGAAATCTAGTTTGAAATAACGTTTAAATTTTATAGGCAAAATAGTACCTATAAAAAATTCTAGAAACGACGAAAACTCGTGTCGATTTATCACACTCACATCTTTTATATCTGCAGGGGTAGGCTGTAACAAAAAATACATACACACTTTGATACCAGCCCTGTATTATATACTGCTCACTGCTGAGCACGAGCCTCCTCTACTACTGAGAGGGTTTAATGTCTTAGTACACCACGCTGGCCTAGTGCGGGTTGGCAGACTTCACACACTCTCGAAATTCTTATGGAGAATTCTCAGGTATGTAGGTTTCCTCACGATGTTTTCCTTCACCGTTAAAGTGAAAGATAATTGATGAACAATACACACGTAACTTTGAAAAGTCAGAAGTGTGTGTCTTGGGTTTCGAACCTCCGGACATTGTCTCGGCAGACCGTTCCATTCCCAACTAGGCTATCGTCCACTATACAC
Organism: Lapara coniferarum; assembly: GCA_949316025.1. Lineage (NCBI taxonomy): Eukaryota > Metazoa > Arthropoda > Insecta > Lepidoptera > Sphingidae > Lapara > Lapara coniferarum. The sequence goes on along the minus strand of OX438930.1, from coordinate 4,158,493 downwards.
ACTTTATCTTACACAAATACCTCACAGACTTAAAAATCGAACCCCAAATCGTCAAAGACTTTGCCACCGCACCGATGCACGATGATTCATATTATTCATTAATCAAAATTACCATGTTAAATATCTGCTAAATGTGTGTAATTCGCATACAACAGCTCGCGTGTTAGCCCGCAGTCCGTCATTACCGGCTATCTACCATCGAATGTCGTTTGACGTAGATTTACATTTGCGAACTGTGTATTGTGTTGAAAGGAGACTGCACCTTGGTTTACCTATAGTAAATGGCGGGTTTTGTGAAAAAAGCGACTAGTCTAATATTAAACGCCGTGATACTTATATGTAGAAGGTAGTAAAATAATGAATTATAAAGCATTGCCTTTCTATTCTAAATCATAGTATGTTAAGTCTCATAATGTACAGTAGTTACAGTGCCCACCACAGCTGTCGTATATATTATAAGAGACTGGTTGATTCTCTTATTGAAAAAATGCTTAAAGAACTTTATAAAATTTTGACCGCTGACAACTTTCTCAGCGTGTAGGCATTTTCATGAAAAGCTATTCAGTCTAGCGGTAAATGTAAGGGACATCACATAAACGCTCTAAAGTCTAAACTAAGATTTTACTAAGTGTTAAGTAATTAACGATGTCATTCAAGAATCTGTCGAGTTAGCGCCCTTATGGTGTTTGGTGCAAGGTAAAGGTTTCTAGAGATGGACGTTAAATTATTAGTTTTATTATATCTTTTGTAGAGGTATTTTTTAGGCTGATTTTGAAAATAAAAACTGCAGCTGGGTATTTTATATACTTTAATTTTCTTCTGAATTATTGAATGTTTTATTTTAAATATTTTGTTCACGAGACATACATTTTTAACGGTGAAGTGTTAAATTACTTTCCTAAAACGAATGTTTCCTTAAAAAATGTTTAGCAATTGTACATTTTAGCTTAATCTAGTAATATTACGTCGGAGTTTAATTGGTCCTAAAACCTGCAAATTTTGAAAGTATTATTAACTTTAAATCGGATATTTCACAATTCTGTCATTCAGCGTTCATATCGGTATTTCGCCTCATTAAATTTAACGTTCGTGTTATTGCAGGGGTCAATGAACACATAAATGTCAATAGTATAGTTATCATACCATCTTGTTATTGATTGATACCAATGCTAAATCACTTGATTGATTGAATCATGCATAAACGTGTGTAGATGTTATGGATTGTTTTGTAATAGTACACGTATTCGTTGCAAACAGTCGATGATAAATTATTTTTCCACCTTTAATATTGTATTATTGAAGTATGATGTCGTAGTTTACTTATTTTATAATCACAATTAAACGATGGGCAAAAATTGGGACAATTTTGTCTATTCCATTTATTTGTTTTATAGCTTATTCTAGCATTATTACACTGAAAATAAAATACTGTAGTAAAAAAGGTCAGTCACTTTTAATGTAACAAAATAAAGACTTGTTTAAATAAAAAAATATTATGTAATTTTTTTTAATCTTTATCATGAAATCGAGTAAGAAATCTGTAAGTATATTTCAACTACGTCTTTAAGTTTCTGTCTTGCACCGCAGTATAAATTTGTTACCCTTCGGTCCCCCGTACCCTCGTTAGTACCCGCCTGGCTGACTTGTCAAATTCTGTAATTCGCCGGCCCATTTTTAGGGGTAAACGCCCTCGCATCTCGGAGACTGTTTCGGACATATTTATTGAAACCTGGATTCAACGGCAGTAAATCTATGTATTGGCATTTTTATGTCCATTTCATTGCACCCCGTCGGCAATATTTGCAAAGGTTGTCTAGACAGTTATGGGATAAGTACCTACATGTTACTATATTGTTTTATTTCCCAGGACAAAAACGTAGCATACTTCAGTGGCTTTATAAATGAGTAAACATTTGCTCGCGGCTCTGCCTGCGTAAATGAGTTTCTCCGGGATAAAAGTCCCACTTTATCTTTTCCCGGGATAAAAAGTTGCCTGTGTTACTCGCTAATAATTTAATATAAAGCATATTTGTGAAAGATTTTTTGGAATCGGTTTAATAGTTATTGAACATATTCATTACATAAAAAAAAATCAAACTTGCCTCTTTATAATATTCGTATTTACAAATCGGGTTGATATTTTTTGTGGTCGTGAAAGGATAATTGTAATAAAGTTGTATGCACTATATTATGTGATATGGCAAATTCATCGCAAATCAGGCACATATAACATGCTCAAAAAACGTGTGGTTACTCGTAAAATCTTGACGTCACTTACAACTTGTCTACAACTTAACTATAACTTAACCAATATTTTTTATGAATCTCTGTAGTATTCAATCTACAAAAGTAAATACGGTAAAATAACAGTCGATTCGCAATCAACGTTTTGAAATATCAATAACCTTTGCGCCACAAAATGAGTGAATCAAAAACAATCCCCCGACGTCCACTCGATTGGCTCCCATTGCGGCCGATGCCAAGATTGCTAAGTTACGACGTTTTAAGGATATGAACTTAAATATGAGCGGAGCGACTGCAATATCCTTTTAGTTGTAATATTTAAGTTGTAAATTTATCGAGTTGTAGCGACGATAGCCTAGTTGGGAATGGAACGGTCTACCGAGACATTGTCCGGAGGTTCAAACCCAAGGCACACACCTCTGACTTATCGAAGTTATGTGTGTATTGTTTATCAATTATCGTTCGCTTTAACGGTGAAGGAAAACATCATGAGAATTCTATAAGAATTTCGAGGGTATGTGAAGTCTGCCAACCCGCATTAGGCCAGCGTGGTGGACTAAGGCCTGAACCCTCTCAGTAATAGAGGAGGCCCGTGCTCAGCAGTGGGCAATATATAATACAGGGCTGATTGCTGATTGCAAATTTATCGAAACCGTTTTGAAAGAAGTCGAGTAAGAAAGCTTTACAATAGTCTCTTTTATACTAGAGATTATTATCTCCCGACGATAATTTACATATTAAAGCCAACGAATTTTAACCAGATGCACATAGATTGATACAAGAACGTGACATTTCGTATGCCACTATGGTGAATTTTACGCCTTAAGTAAAGTGGTCTCTAACTTATATAAAATATGAATGTGCTGGCACAGAAAAATTGTTTGACAAAAACATTCCTTTGGAATTACATTTCAAAGCAGCATATCAATAAATGAACATACTGTTATGGGATATATATTATTTAATTAAATTCCTAAGTCGCTAACTCGTCGATAAGGTGTTGACAGCCGCACCCTCCAGTGCTACGAATGAGCTATGTCAACAATAATATTACACGGAGGCCGATATTACCGCTGTAATTTAGCGCTTATTTTATTGGCTTCTAAGTTGCGTCATCCGATGCAATGTTTATTGGAGCGATTAAAGTAAATATATCGATTAAGAGCCTATGTGAAAAACATATGGAATCGTGATAGGCGTGACTTAGCGTATTCCAAATGCGAGGCGCCGCACGGCCCCGCTGAGATAGATCGCGCGCCTCGGCCCTCGTCGCATCGCGTCGTTGCGACAGGTCGTTGCACTCAAGCCCGCGAAAAGATCGTCATTGCAAATGCATGTCTGTGTTGTAAATATTATAGTTATTATAATTTCTAATAAATTTATAACTTATAAAACATAGAATTTATTTTAATTCGTTTATAGAACCATTATTATGTCACTATTATCTACCTAATTACTTGAACATTATGTAAAATGACATTGTAAGTTATCTAAACTCATCGAAAGTATTATTCACTTATAGTTGACTTTTGTTGACAAGATAAAATTTGGTGTGGTGGTAGGTTCGAGTCTTACCCCTACGTAGGTCTGTATATAGGTAAAAAGCAAAGCAGTATGAAACTTCTATAATATGTTTTAAATTATATTTTGCTTTGTTTTGATTTATTCTTGTGGACTTTCCTAACTTTGGTGGACATAAAATAAATAATAATACAATAAATGGCGTCACTATTTTTCGGCCGGCTCGGGATTCGAACCCGGGACCTCAGCACAATAGGCGTATCGTGTGTGCAACTACGCCTTGGAGGCAGTCAAACATAGCATCACACCTTTGCTCCTCACATTTCGTTAGCTATTTTAGGTCTTATCAAATAGGAGACGAGCTTATTGCCACATATCGGGCCCAATTCAACAGACCGAGTTGATACTGGACAGAAAAAAATAGTGTTTGCCCGACGCGGGATTCGAACCCGAGACCTCAGCGTGGAGGCCGTACCGGGCACGTAATACAACTACGAGTTGCGACATCAAGGTAGTTTCGACAAGTCATTCACGATGAAACTTCTTCCCTGGAATGTCAGGTCTATTTTACGTAAATGATGCTTCACTCTAGTGCCACCATACAATTTAAAAATCGAATTTTGTATGTAAAGGATATTCGAAATTTATGCAATGCAATAAAATTACATAGCTTGATATGAAGATTGATTACATTATTATGGTTGAATAGTCACTATATAGGATATAAATGTTACAAATGTTGAAGGCGGCCGCTACCTATCTAGATAATTTTTAATTTGAACTGTATGTAATGTGGGGTAAGAAAAACATAGCAAGGTCATTCTTACTACGCGGGTACTTATAGAAAATTTGAAATGTTAATTACTTACAATTTTTTAAATATTTTTGATATTTTGTACAGAAGAATAGACTGATGTTTACTGCAACAGCTACTTCTTCAATTCTAAGGCATTTGTTTTTGTTTTGCAATATAACAAAGCTCCGATATCCTTATTGAACTGAATGAAAAATAATGATGGCGATATTTTAAAAAGAGACAGGAAAAACTTCATAGAACTTTGGGCTTAGTGTTACAGAGATAATTTATGCATTATTTTATAGTTATATTAGAACGATTTCGAAATGAGAAAGAAAAATCTGTCTGTCCAATGGGAATAAAGAAATAACCGCTGTAGAGTAGAGCTTCTAAATCATTTTTCGGTGAATAACTTTTTTTTACCCGATGAAATAAGATGTTCACAGTACCTAACCATTGCCCATTGGATTGCCCTATTGAATAGTGAACAGAGCTAGCTTAGACAATAACCAGAATTGAACATATCACATGGAATCGACGAGGACTGATATAAATATATAATGGCTCATTTACACTCTCGCGCGAGTGGTGAGCCGAACACAATACGAGCCACGAGGCGAGGTGCAAAGCTAGAGTGTTAGTGAGTCATTAATGTATTTCAATTTGACATTACGTCAGGAGCGCTGAACAAAGTTGCCAGTAAAATTAAATAATATCGACCAATATTAAATATCCCAAAAAGTGAAAATGTCTTTTTAGTTTAATTTCTAAAATACCTATAGTTTTTAATTCTTATTCTTTTTCAGCCTTTAAAAGGCTATTATTGCACATAGGTCTCCCCCAAAGAATTATTAATACTATTATGTCAATATTATTCTTGTTATACATGCTTGGTATTCTTTGAGTATGTAACCAATGCTCTAAGTTGGTGCCAGCGCCGTGTGTAATATTACACGAACCACTTGGTGCCACTTTTCACCTTTCTATAACTCAAAACCTATTTAAAGTAAACACATAAAACTGTGTGAGTTTCATTATATCTATAAGGACATCTAGAAGCCCAAATTTCATGAAGCTTGCTCAAACGGTTATAAAGATATGAAGGTCAAAATCGTAAATTTTTGTACTGACTGACAGACTTATAGTATCTAAACCTAACCTACTTCCAGATGACCTAGAAGGATGAAATTTGGAATCCAGCTCGGTAATTATGTGTAAGCGTAAGAAAAAATCTAAAAATAAAAAATGTTAAAAAATACAGGGGTCCACATAAAAAAAAATATATTTTTAATGGTAGCGTTGGAACCGTTACAAGCAAATATTTGAAACAATCCCATTATATGTTTTATTATATTTGCTTTATAACAGAAATATAAAGATAAAGTTAAGCCAAAACATTTGTGGTGTCCCCATAAAAAAACACTTGTAATACGCGCTAAACAGCCGGCCAACGGTGTGTTGTCGGCGGCGCGCGGCACCACACAACTCAATACCTACCTAGTTTTCTTTACAAAAAGTAATGATATCCCACCAAAAACATAAATGTAAAAGATCTCACATTTGTAAATACCAGCAACTATTATAGGTATTCAAGAAAGCAAACAAATAGAATTTAATACTTGTTCATAATGTTATTTTGTTCCTATAAATACATATTTAGATTTTGCATAAAACTTGGCACACATTTAGATCTCCATTCTTTTTGCGGTGAAGCCCACAGCTAAGCATAATTTTGGTATTGAACTTGGCTATCCTTTTTTACATTTATGTTTTTGGTGGGATATTTTTAAATGGAAGACATAAAAATAGAAGAATATTGATACACGCTTCAAAAGTGTAAGGTCAAGCCCAATTTAGGCCGTCTCCTTTATACCTATTAGAGTTTGTGGCCAGTCATGTCCAGCGGATTTTGATTTTAAAGCCAATAGCCTTTAAAGAAAAATAAATCTAAATGGCGGCCTTTATTTAAAATTCTAACATTACATCTGCCTTTTGTGCATAAAACAATGCCCAGATATCGATTTTGAGTTCGATTAGCCTTAATACAAAAAACTTCAAAATGGTGGCTACTTTTTTCAATTCTGACATTGGATCACTTTTTTGTTAATAATGTTACACCCAGATATCGATTTTGCGGTCGATTAACCTTAAAACAAAGAAATTAAAAATGGCGGCCACTTTTTTCAGTTCTGACGGTGGATCTGCCTTTAGTAACTAAAGTGGTACTCAGATACCGATTTTGAGGTCAATTGGCCTTAAAATAAAGAAATTCAAAATGGCGGCCAATTTTTTCAGATCTGACATTGGATCCGTCTTTTGTACCTACAGGCCTGCCAAGATGTCGATTTTGAGATCGAATGGCCTTAAAACAAAGGAATTCAAAATGGCCGCCGTGCATACCAATTCTAACATTGGCTCTTAACATTTTAGTTATTATTGATTCATAATGTATAAGTAAATGAGTACTACAAAAAATCATACTAAAATAATTTTATGGTGTAAAAATTTGAACAGCCTTTACATGCAAAATACGAATTTTTAAAATGTATGAGCGGCACGCAAGCGTCATTTACGCAAAATTGGGCAGGCATTCCAGGGCGTCCCTAGCTATGAATTACCCAATATAAATAATACATACATATACTCTCACGTCTTTTATCCCCGAAGGGGTAGGCAGAGGCGCAACTAGTGCACTCACTTTCCGTCGTGCGTATTCCATCCTATGATGTGATAGGGGGCGAGTCTATCACCATTTCGGGCTCAAAATCCAGACTTCGGGCTGAAAAGAAAAAAATCCAATATCACTCTGCCCGACTCGGGGATCGAACCCGAGACCTCAGCATTGCAGTCATAACGTAATACAACTATACCACTGAGGCAGAATAAATAACAAAAAAAAAAGCAGTGACTATTGTTTTTCAATCAGGGATTCGAACCCGGCACCTCAGCGTACCGATCACTAAATATAACTAAAGCAGGTCTCCGACTAGAAACAATTTACAAAGGTGAAAGGATGTAATAATTACGCTTGCTGCCTATCTTATATACCTAATAGAGCCTATAATTTTATATTGATACACGGACGTGAGCTGGATACACTATAAAACAGAATTTCCAGGGCACCGTCAAATTTGCCGCGCGGTAGCGCGGACTAATCCCTACACTAGACGGCCAATTCAAACTTTGAAGGCGTCCGAAAATTTCGAGCGCACGTCCGTCGTCAGTAAAGATTCCGGACGACTGAAGCCGGCACGGGCCACTCCCATAACAGCGATGGCGTATTTGGACGTCGCGGATGAGAGAAAGCACAGAACAGAGATAGAGAAGAAAGTGACGGGAGGCGCACGCGTATGCCGAAATGAAATGGCGTAAGCGCCAAAACAATTTTCTTTTAATTGTGATTATACTATTTAATTCATTTTAATTGTGTATTGATAAAACTTTGAAAAAATTGATGTATTGTATTTAAATAAAGTTACGAATGTACATATTCCACCATTTAGAGATAAAGCGTGTTTAAAGAAAATATCAGAGGTAACTTTGATTTTTTTTTCGATCGAGAAAATTTGTAGCAATTGTGTTTTGGCTTTAACATATTATTGAGTTATACGTTCAATTTACACATATCCAAAAATCTAACTTCTGATCTTAGTAGTTTACGAGAAATTTGAATTTAAAAGTCCTTAAAGTTCCTGACATAGGCTCTTAATATAGTTAATTGTAGCAATCTTATTGCTATTCAGTTATTTTAGTGCATTAGTTGTGTATTGATGGATACTTTTGAATTTCGAAGTCGTTGGAAATGAATATATAGAAGTTTTAGTTGTATTATTTTTTTTATAAACCAGTTAATGTTTTTTGATTGCCTTGGTGGCGTAGTCGTATTACGGTACAACTGCAATGCTGAGGTCTCGGGTTCGATCCTCGGTTCGGGCAAAGTGATATTGGGTTTTTCGCAATGGCGATAGGCTCGCCCCCTATCACATCATGGGACGGAATACGCATAAAGGGCGTGGGCGTGTGTGTATGTATGCATTTTAATATTTTTGTGATATTTTTGTATAGGTGCCGTATACATAACAACTTCCTAGAAAAAGGCGATCACCTTTGCATACAAAAACATGCCATCTCCTTGGAGAAGTTTCTATATTAAGATCTAAATTACATGACATAATAGCAAAGTATTCGTAAAACGTGTAGACATACCTTTACAATTCTCTTTTTCGCTTTAAACATGGACATGGACAGTATAGTTACATTTCAGCACAACAAAGGTTTTGTCTAAGTGTTATTTACGAGCTTTCTTGCAATAAAGTGTCGCACACACTGCGGTAGACCGCGGACATTGTCACTCGCACGCCATCTGCGATTGAATTGCAAAGTTTTAGGGCGCTTGCTTTCTATTAGTTCCGCGCGTGTGAAATGCACTTCACAGCACTCGTAATATGCTTTGTAACGCCCTACATCAAGCTTTTTTGAATTCCGTCTGTATCTGAATGCCTGCGATCTTTGCTTGTTATATAAACGTGTAGAGTACCGCCTTCTAGGTATTTTTGAGCTGACTAAGCAACTATTATAGTCTTAAATCGGATGGTTTAGTCTTCAGTAACCCTTTCAAATTCATGATTGTACAGCCTCTTGCAACTTATCTATATTAATATTGTACATAATTAAAGCTAGTTTTAGGTTTGTAAGTTTGAATTAAGTAGTAATCCCTGAAACTATTACCCTTTTTTTTTGTATGGCCATCTTCGGCGCATTAGGGACGGCTGCGGGCTTCCTCCGACTCACGTCTAAGTTGTCCGCAACCGCCCCTGCGCGTACCGCTGTTGCGGTCCTTCTCCTGTTGTTGCGGGGGCTCAGAAGCCCCCGTACACCGAAGGACGCCCTTTTGGCGTCCGAGGCAGCGTGAGACACGCTGCCGTCCATCACGGGGGTCACAGAAGTTGGCTAGACTAATAGGTGGGCGGCCCTCCCGCCCACCCGTGACCCCCGGGAAAACTATTACCCTGGTATTGAAAATTGATTTATTTTTTCGGTTAATAATATTAAGCTCAAATATCCTTGAATGCCAGTTACTTTTTATTCCGGAATCGGACCTAATACTAATACAGACGGAGCCGCGTACAAAAGCTATAGTTACAAATCTCCATTATTGAAATTGCATCATAATGGAAATAATACACGCACTACAATGAAAGTAAACGCTTTATTTGCATAACGTTACAGAAGTGACCCGGCTAGGACATTGTACTTAATATGTACGGATAAAATTATCGCTAATAATGAAGAAATATACAATTTGCTACAATGGTATACATATTTAAATCATGTAGCCAGGTCAAAGTACCATGAACTGGCGGGCATGCATGAGATTGATGAAAGTGGAGGAAGTTAAAGAAGTGACCCAGAATCGATCAACGTGCCAATCCATAGTCTCTGCCTATCCGGATATAGGCGTAGTATTATGTATGTATGTAAATCGTGTGTTTGCACTCCAGACACCATTATTTAGAAAATCGGCTTTCCCTCACAAAGTTTGTTAAATTAGTCAGGAAATGTCAGTCTACTTGATTTGTGGTTTAACTCGGTCTGACGCGAGACGTCTTCAAATTTAATGGAGCCCGTCAACACAGGGGTTATCCATTTCCTAGGGAATTTTACGCTTTTGTTTTATGATAAGCTTGGCATAAGGTCGTCTGGAAGACAACGTTGATGGAGATCATTAGCGATTTTTTGTAAAGAATGTCTGGTTGATTATTTGAAACCATAGACCAATTATTTATTTTTATGAATTATAAAATTATACCTTGTTCCGCGAAGGGAAATCCAAAACATAATAAACTAAAACGTAGTTGTTTTGGTTATGTAGATATTTATGGGCATTGGACATAACTACTGATTATCCATATTAAGCTTGATTGTTGGGTTGTATTCTTAAAAACAATATGCATTTTTTAATACTTTTCAATATTCACAAATCTGAAATGTGATCATAAAATTATGACAACAATACTTGTATGTGAAAGCGTAATATGTCTATTGTGCAGTTAATAAGTACTTTTCTAAACAGCGCATCGAGCGAAGAATTGTGAGAAGCTGACCGTATAAACGCCGCCATTAATTATTCATAATAATACAGAAAACTTACTTTTATTTTCGCTTCAGTTGCCTTGTAAACGCGATGAATAAATTATAAGTGTAAACATTATGAATTGAGTTATGAAAATTGATGTTTTCATATTTTTGAATGTAACCGCCGTCAACCGTCCAATGCAATAATACTCACTATCTAGACCGAACTACTTTATGAAGGCACTTAGGCAATAACAGTTTTTTCATTTATAAATTATTTTCATTTATAATTAAAAATTTAAAAAATAATTTTTTTTATCATAAGCACCACGTTGGCCACAAGTGTAAGACCACGTAGAGAAATTCTATACATACTGCATAATTATCTTTATTTAAACTTCTGTAATTGCAAAGGAACTTAAATAATTGCAACTTTTAAAAAATGCGAATTTTCTCGAAATGTGCTCGAAAAAAAAGATCTCATTGTGTAAATCCCGATATATCAAGCGGTCCATTACGAGGGACGCGTAGACAATCCTAATGTACGGTATTGATTGCTGCTAATAGTAGTTGGGCTTTCCACAACGTCTAACGATATTATCCCCGCTCATCTCCAAGAGGGTCGCTGGGAGTATGGAGGACGCACCCTCATTGGTAGTAGCGAAATTCACTATCTGTCATAGAAGATCGCTTTATGATTGAGTAATTCATAATAAATAAAGCTTTTCAAAAAACAAGGAATGTTGTGTCAAAGTTTTTTAATCACCATAAAAATATTATAAAGCTGTGATTCCGCAGAACGCGGCAGACGGCAACAGCAAGTGTCGCGACGGAATCAGTCTCATATAATTTAATACTGCATAGTAGTGCCGTCTGCCGTTGCCGTCTGCCGTTTGCCGCGTCCTGTGGAATCACAGCTTAAATGCGATAGTTTTTGAAAATATTTGGATGTTTGTAAGTTTGTCAGAAGTAAACGCCGAAACAACTAAACGGATTTGGATGAAATTTGGCACTCGGGTAGTTCATTCCTGGATTAACATTATACTTAATCTGATTATTTATCTACCTAGGCGCTGGCATTGTACTATGTTTTAGGGACTTTTGTAACGGGAAAAGCTTTTCACGTAAGCGTAGCCACGAGCAAAACCTATAAATGGAAAAAATCATGCAGCGAATAGTGTCAAGTACAAAAATAAGCACTTTTAACAATTTCTTTGGAGATGTGTAGATATCGTGTATTGGAGTGATCGTATGCCTGATACTGAATTGTGTTGACAAATACTTCGAAAGTACAAAGCACAAACAAGTAAACCACACCATATTTACACACTACACGATATAAAAGATTTACAGTTGCAAAACGGTTTGAAAGCCTCATCAAACATTACTAACGTCCCTCCACTCAAGAACCGCGACAGACCAGAACATAAAGATCTATAGTAACTTACATGAAGTTCTTATCTTATGACCCTTAAGAGTGGTGTTAGAAAAATACGGGGGTCTTGTTTACTGGTCGTGGGAGTAGGGGTGCGTACCGTCTGTCAGACGCAGAGATCTCTAAGTGAGTAATGCACTGAACCCCCCGTGTTTTGTCTTGAACACCTTGTTATAGAGGTATATAGTAAGTATAGATCCGGTACCGCACTTGAAATTTCCATTAGATTTTGAAACTGGCAGCAAAAAAATGGCTTCTGGAAGCTAAAAAGGGTTAATAATTTAATTAGCCGGAAAGGGTTGACGGATGAAATGTATTGTGAAAATTAATTGAAAGTACACCAGTTTATTGAAAATCTGAAGGTTCAATGCGAATCTATACTAATATTATAAAGCTGAAGAGTTTGTTTGTTTGTTTGTTTGTTTGTTTGTTTGTTTGTTTGTTTGTTTGTTTGTTTGTTTGTTTGAACGCGCTAATCTCAGGAACTACTGGTTCGAATTGAAAAATTCTTTTTGTGTTGAATAGACCATTTATCGAGGAAGGCTATAGGCTATATAACATCACGATGCAACTATTAGGAGCGAAGAAATAATGGAAAATGTGAAAAATGCAGGGAAAATTATTCATCCTTGAGGGCTTCCATTGCGTGCGCTGCGAAAACGGTTCAAGATACCAAAAATATATGTATGAAAGAATTATTCCTCTTGAAATGATCTAAAAAAAAGTCCGCGACAGTATATGTCTATCTTTTAAGATTAACTCTCTAGAACCGTTTTTATAGTAATCAAATTTGGTCGAAATTAATGCATTATTTGTTAAGAGTTGTATCAACGTCATAATATTAATCTTTATCCAAATAAATGTGTTGGATAGAGTGATGCAACGGGAAGGTTTTTATGTATGTACTTTTAGCCCGGAAAAACTTATTAACGCGGGCGAAGCCGTGGGCAAAAGCTAGTAAATTATAAAAATTTAAAGAGAGAACTTCAAATTTGCTGAATATTTTACTAATAATGCTCTGTTTATCAAATTTCAAGTAAAATCCCTGAAGTATCCCAAAAAAAAAAATGAAATCCTCCTAGCCAGTTTCGGCCACGGCGGCCAATCTCAACGGAGATCAGCCAGGTACGCAGGATATATTATAGTGCACAAGTGTGTGCGCATACACAGGTTTACTCGCTATTCCTTCACTCTCATAGTCCGGTGAGACGGCAATCCGACATGACCGGAGAGAGATCAGGCGCAGGACCAACGGCTTTACGTGCTTTCCGAGGCACGGGGGTATCACACCGCCAACCTTCCTGACTCCGAGCTGCGACTGAGTAAATTTTAAGATGAAAATACCCAGTCACAATTTTTTTTTTGGTTCGACCCGGGATTCGAACCCAGGACCTCAGCGCGCAAATCGTACTCGTAATGCGTACGCAATACCACTACGCCACCGAGGCAGTCAGAAACCATGGTAAAAGCTTTTCCTACTTCAACAGAGAAACTTTTACCTTACAACTGATTACAAAAGGGAAAATACAAACAAGGGTAAACCTTCATAGTTGATGTACAAATAGATTTTCAGAAACTTCGTTACAAGTATTAAAAGAAACTACGGTGATTTCTTGAAGTAGGCAATTACAGAGTTTGAGGAAATGCATTTTTAGTGATAAACTATAAGTATTAGTAACAAAGGTATGTTTAGACTCGACATGTCAAAGATGTTACAGCTAAGCGTTCTTGCATTTGCAATCTCAAAATACTCCTATCAAAAAAAGAGAAATATATCTAAGCCGGTGTGTAAAAAAAGTATATAAAATCTTCTTGATCTATCGAAGCCAGTCCCTGCTGACACGTCCGACCCCTGATTAAGTCCGACTTGTGATTGATAGTGGCAGTTACTTTACACGCTTCGGTATGTCAAACTTCATCACTAACACGTTACTGAGTAAATCTTGCGAGAGTCATGCTGCCTCGACTCCTTAACATGTTGGGTAAGTCTTTCGTATGGGTACTGAATAGACTGTACCTACCCAGCTACCGTTGTTTACTATATCTACCATCAAGCTTACACACATTCATGCGTTTTATCCCCGAAGGGGTAGGCAGAGGAGCTAGTGCACCCACATCTTGCCGTGCGTATTTTTCGCTATGATGTTATAGGGTGCTACTCTGTCTCCATATCGAGCACAAATTCAAAACTCCGGGCTGATACTGAGAAGAAAAATACAATATAATTTTTCCCGACCCGGGGATCGAACCCGTGACCTTAGCACTGTAGACGTACCTTAATACAAATACAACCAAGGCTATCCACGATCAAGCGTTTTACTTATAATATAGTATAAAAGTTTGAGCCATGGAAGCCAGTAAAATTACTGAATATATGTCGCTATGGACAGTTTTGGAGTAAGGAGCGTTAACTTTGTTAATCAAAGTTGTTGGTGGCTCTACGGACAGTTGTGCTACCATCAGACGTGCTACTTGCCGATCTCGTATTATAATCTCGTATTATAGTTGCTCTTCTTTAGTATTTAATATTTAATTATTTAAATTAGTCACGTTTGTTACAACTGACTTGAATCACAAATTAAAACATCAATTTTCGTCTTCATCGTGACAAATGACGTCAATTTATTGAATGTGCGCCAATTTTCGTACCAATAGGAAACGTGAGAGGTCGCAGATGCCTTTTTCGTATGACCTACAAATATTGATTTTGAAAATGAGTTTTGTATCCAAATCATGGAAATTGATCCTTGATACGTGACTCAACAATATCGTGATTGTTTTGTCCTATTGTTGTTTTCAAGTTATGAGACTTTCAATTATTTTTTTGATAAGAAAATTTCGTACTTTTGGAATCGTTTCCAAATTATAGCGATGCTTCATAATAGCACTACGCTCTGCCTCGATTATATTCCATAATTATTGACAACAGTCGTTAGTATACCCGTAGCCATTATTTCATTTGTCATTATGTCTCCTTCGAAGCCGCAATCCAGTGGAACATTAATTTGGGTGGTCTTATGTCCAGATAAATAAACGTTCGCAAATAGTACAGTCGTAGCAGACTTTGATTGCGACTGCACTTCTCTGGGCAATAACGCGTTATCAGGGCAAACGACGGACTCATTCCGTACGATTGAATGTGACAGCACCGGTACTTGTGGAACTCGAATGGATTTAATAGCGACGTTAGTTATTCGATCGGTTCTAGTTTTGCTACTTGAGGAGGTCCAGTTTCAATTAAGTATTCTGCGTTTGATAACTACAAGTTTACAATTTTAAGTTCTTGCGTTATTTTTTGATGGAGTACTTCTTTACTTGCAATTATTTTATTATCTTGAACTATGTATCTGACATTTCTGCAGTATTTAATGCAATTGCTGGACTATGTACTTCTTAATCATTTCGCGAATATGAAATGGGAGAATATGCTAAGTGATTTAGTATTGAGCGTGTTGTAATTAAATTTAGTTGACATTATAAGTTAGTTGATGTGCATAATCAGGTCGATGCGGTTGCGGTCACTCCGTTTATTATTAACCACCTGAGATATATCAGATACCCGTGAGAAACTATTGGGGATTATGAAAATGCCTATAATGGCAGTTTCTAGTTGATATAATGACGGTACGCTACTTGTGCGGCCGTTTTTATATTTTGAAGATGGCTAAGTTAGAATACTTGGGTGAGGCTAGTATTTTATTATCGACAAATAAAATAAGATAATCTTTTATTTTTAATTTGCAGAGATTAAAGGTAATATAATAAAAATAATAATAAAAAAATTGTAACTTTTATGATATAGGTGCCAAACGAGCATAATATGTATATTGTTATTAGTGCCTTTTATGTAGGCACAGATATCACGATAGATCAGATAATATGATATAATAGATTCCATGCCTGGATAGATCATAATATTATCATGAGATGGAGAAAAATTCGGCAAACCGTATGTGTACAAGTTACGCTATATGAGATCAAGGGTTGTATTTATGATTCTGTAAAAACATACATAACTTATATACATCAGAAATAGGATATATAAATATAGATAAAAGTACTTAGGCATGTCATTTCGTACGTGGATAGCATTATAATACTCGCTGTACCAAGATTGCATATAAAATAATCAGCAATTTAATTTAGACGTACAAAACCAAATCCTATGCCAATGAATGCACAATACTCAATTTGGCCATAAAAAGCGTGTCCCAAATTACCGATTCTAAATGGGTTCGAGTTCCACTAGTAATTTATCGGCAATAGACGAACCAATTGCCTTTTTCGCCTACGTTGATATAGGAGTTTTGTGCCAAATTGGAGAATTTATTGAATCTGCAACTGTTTGTAGTTCGAGGCGTATTTCTTTGGCGACACCAATAGGTTTTATTGGGTTTCGCTTTTATAGAAGTATTGTATCAGTCTGTGTTTTTTATTTTTGATCTGAACAGTCATAAATATTGGTTTTATTCCAAGGATATAAAGAGAAAATTAAAAATACATAATAGAGAGTTTTAAAATTTATATTATCTTAAAATACTACCTTTTCCTCGCAGCCTCACTCATATAAAAAGAAACCTTTACCGGAATAAATTTCACTATGTGCTTTAAGCTGATAAAAGTAGTCTTTATTACAATCCAGGACCTGGTCAATCTTTGTGCCAAATCTTAATGTTTTCAGCTCTAACTGCAAATCACATAAAATACACTCATGCAAACATCTTCACAAAATCGCATTTATATTAAGACTAGCTTTTGCTCGCGGCTCCGCCCGCGTGAATGAGTTTTTCCGGCACAAAAAGTAGCCTATGTTTTAATCCAGGACATAATCTACCCGTGTGCCAAATTTCAACGAAATCCATTCAGCAGTTTTTGCGTAAAAGAGTAACAAACATCCATACATTCTTACAAACTTTCGCGTTTATAATATTAGTAGGATGGTATAAAAGCACAAACCACTCAGCCTTCTGCAGCCACAAAAAATATTATTAATTTCATCTCCAAACAAATCACGAATGAATTTTTTGTCGAACTAAATTGCCTATCTGAGGCTAGTGTCGTCCGTTCACTTGGGACAATCAAGGCTCTTACAGAAAATTGGAATAATAGCATCCATTCATCGTTCAGCGCTTGCATTATATTGTGTCTACAAGTTGTTTTGAATATTTTTTATAAGCTACTGGTGTATTTTGTATAGTATTGGAAAGGACATGTCCAAAATTGGGTCTAAAATTCTAACCAAGACAGTTTATTTATATTTGGATAGAACTCCTAAAAACTAGCTTTTTACAATAAATCGTTAAGTTTTACATTTTGTTTTGGTTAAAAACTCCACTTAATATGAACGTTTTCAAAAAAGTTAGTTGTAATTGGATGGATTTAAGTTCCATATTTTACCTTTCTAATATCCCTAAAGTTTGAGCCTGTTTAGATTCTGAGGCCCAACACCCATACAAAAAGCGGACATCTCCTTTCAAATAACAGAATAGCGTATTTAACAACATGATTCTAAAATTGTACAATTACTTATTAATTATTAATTTACTGGTGGTAGGAAAATTTTACTCTCATATGTAAGAGTTCGTCTGGGTTGGTACCACCGCAATGTTTATTTCTACCGCCAAGCAGCAGTGTGCATGCACTGTTGTGTTTCGGTTTGAAGGGCATTGTAGCCAGTGTAACTACAGGACATAATGAGACTTAATATCTTATGCCTCAGGATGACGAGCGCAGTGGAATGCCACACAGTACTTTGTAAATCAAGGTTCTGGCATCACGCCAACGGCATGCTCGTCTCGTCATTCAATGCTATAAAAAAAAAAAAAATACTGCCTCGTTGGCGTAGTTGTATGGTACTATGGTACGACTGCAATGCTGAGGTCTTGGGTTCGATTACCGGGTCGGGCAAAGTGATATTGAGTTTTTTCTGTTCAGTATCAGCTCGGAGTCTGGAATTTGCGCCCGATATGGTGATAGGCTAGCCCCCTATCACATTATGGGACGGAATAACGGCGAAAAGTGGGTGCACTAGTTGCGCCTCTGCCTACACCTTCGGGGATAAAAAGGCGTGAGTGTGTGTACGTGTGATTCTAAAATTGAATAAATATAAGTATTTTTTAAAATCTCTATAATAATATATTGTCAGTCAGGCATAATCCGAATGTGCAATTCCCAAATCATACGAAACTCAAAACGATTAAATCAAACATCTCGCAACCGTTGACGAGTTATCGACTTATTCGATCGTTATCCGCACTGTAATTTAATAAATTAAGCTATTAAAATTGTATCCTCTCGACATTTATACTCGTAACACGTCCAACTGTCGACATTCGTCGATGTGTTACAAAACTAACGTTACACACTGCAAGAATGGTTGGCAAACAATTGAAGTGAACCTACAGTTTAGTGACAGAATCAGGCGATGCATTCGTTTTGAAGAGTTTATATTTCTGTTGATATCTGTGTGGTAATAGACTAGAGACAAGCCTACTTCATTTAAGTAGAGTAATATATTGTTTAGCAAACCTTGGCAACATTTATTTGTTTTTACATTTACCACTTATCTAATATTTCGAAAACTGCAAATGTTGCGTATTTTCCTAATAGATTTTTCTTTGTTAATTTATCTATAATTATCACTCGAATTATGTCATGCCAAATAATTAAAATTGACTGTGTTGTTATTCTGTATGACAATACAATCTCATTAATGGAATAATAGACCTGTTGAAACGCTGTCTTAACAAGTTCGCTAACAGGATGGTTGTTTTCCTCTACCCTAAGTATGTTGCGGAATAATACACATTACATGAACGTATTATGTAACCTCTAACCTATGACCTCTATATTGCTACCACAGCAATGCAAACTGTATCAATTATCGACCGTCTGAAATGCTTTCGATACGCGCTCTCATTATGTCGATACCGACGTCGACAAATGTCGATAATCTTGAAATTATCGGTGTTACGACATATTAACCCGATGAGGCCTTAGAGGTAAGCATTGGTGTAAAACAACCCTACATCAATGGAGGTAAGGCATAAAATATTTCGAATGTGTTTTCATTTATCAGTTTTTTATTTGAAAATATTTATTATTTTAAAATCATTGTCGATGGTATTATACTGGCCATATGAATACGAGAGTCCTTACGCGTCTTTGATGTTTTTTTACATCAATGTTTCGCGTGCTTCTTTTTAACCACTGACAGAAAAAGAGGGGTGTTATAAGTTTAGGATGTGTATCTGTGTATCTGTGCATCTGTATGTCTGTTTGTGGCATCGTAGCTCTCACACGAATGGACCGAGTTTGACCCGATCTTTTTGTTTGGTAGCTTATGTGATCAAGATGGTTCTTAGCTATAATTTATGAAGATCTGTTCAGGCGTTTGAAGATAGTTATCTCATTTTCAACTTTCACACCTCCGATTGATTTATAGGTTGGTGGACTATGACTTCAGCAATGTTTTTAAGACATGTTAACCTTGAGCTGATGCTGCAGCATGAAGTTGTCTGCTGGATACCCAACTCTTTAGCACCTTATAGCAGATATAGCGTGTGTGGGCTCATAAGAATGGTCTTAATGAGTAGGTGGTAGATAGTGAATCATCAAAGACCCATGATGGAGAATGTAGTAATTTAAAATAAAAATTAAATTAACATTAAAATTTTGTGTTGTTTGTGAGATACATTTCACCTAAGAACCATAGTTTAGTACCGTAGCTTATTTAGTATTCAATTATGTTACATCTGATAAATATGTACATACACATATCTCCTTTGAGGTATCTGATCGCTGCACAACTGTTATAAGAACGACAGTCGGAATGCAGGACAGAATATATATCAGCGTTTTGCGATATCATTTACTCAGTTACAATTGAAGCAACTTCCTTTATTGGTGAGAAATAGGTATGCTAATTTTGACATGAGGTTACTAAAGGTGCAAAATAGTAAAAATAAACCTATGAGTTTAGTTGACATAATTGACCGCTAAGTTATAGAAGACATAATGAGTGTTTTATTGTTTTTAAATAATTCCATCCATAGATTTTGTTTTATTAGCTATCCAAAAACTTCAATGTTTGAAATAAACAGTCGTAATGTGCACCCTAGGCAATATAACTCACAGACAAAATTAATTTAATAATTTTTATTCAATACTAGCTTTTGCCCGCGGCTCCGCCCGCATTAAAAAGTTTTTCCGGGATAAAAGTCCCAGTTTATATTTTCCCCGGATAAAAAGTAGCCTATGTGTTAATCCAGGACATGATCTACCCGTGTGCCAAATTTCATCGAAATCCGTTCAGTAGTTTTTGCGTGAAAGAGGAACAAACATCCTTACATCCATACATCCAAACATCCAAACATCCATACATTCTTACAAACTTTCGCCTTTATAATATTAGTAGGATTTGAGTTAATATTGAAAATAGAAATTAGATGTAGTTGATTTTACGCTTATGAAAGTAACCCATAACCAATTCCAAAGAACATATTTGCAGATACATATATCCGTACTTATCATGATATTACTAATTTCGCGCCATATTTCCAATGACCTTCGCGCGATGAAAGTGAAAACCATTTCCTTTGAAATGCAATTTATTTATAAGAATGTAATCTAGTTGGTTATGGTTATGTTATTTTATCTAGTTTTGTGTTTGTTTTAATTCATAACTGACGGGTCAGCTTTCTCTGCTCGAGAGTTGTATAAAGTGTTTCATTGATAAATTATATTGTTGACTGTAATTGAAGCACATTTTAGAATGCGATGTAAAAAAATAATCGGTTTATAAATTTGGAACAATAACAACACCTTGATTTAATAAATCTATATATTTTATAAACAATAATGAATTTATATTAATTCCTTCTATATAAATATGGTTTTAATTTTAATAAATGTCACCAATTATCTAGTCACCATTAAGTTTAATTTATGAACGTCAACAAAAAAATATTCAACTCCATTCTGATTTGAAAACATCAAGAAAACATGGAAAAGAACGAGGAAGACAACAAGCTTCCGTTCATATCTGCCAGTTGCCAAAATAAATTAAAAATAACTTGATAACGACCACCTATACAGTGCATTTCCTGAATGTAACATTCCTTTCCTACTGTAGCCAATATCATAAATCTAATAAAAGAGCTATTAAAGTTTCCCGCGTCTCATTGGTTACTTCAAAGTGTTTTAAAAATAAAAATAAGTTTCAGATTGCGACAGGCATTGGCTTTTTAGCGACACGCGTCGCAACAAAGAGTAATCTAATACATACAGTCGGGGTGGCTGTTGGATGAAATTCCTTTGTCTAGGTTATGGATGAATAAAAGAATTATTATTTTGTTGCACGAATGGTCACGTTTTATTGCGTTATTTAATTTACTTTTGTTTGTAACTAATCAGTATTTCGTAGTGGTGTTTTGAGCTGATATAATTTAGTTTTTAGTGGTACAATAATCTATTCGCACATTTCGTTAATGCACTATGAATTGCCTTTGACATGATAGCGGCCAGAATAACTAATTTTTTTCATGATATCTTGGTGCATCGATATCGCATCATCTTTTGGCGACTTTACGTATTCAATAGATGTAGGTATTGTAGCATTAGCTAGTTTCCTTGTATCGAGTTAATAACAGTTGCACATCCTACTAATATTATAAACGCGAAAGTTTGTAAATTTGTATGGATGTCTGGCTGTATGGATGTTTGTAACTCTTTCACGCAAAAACTACTGAACGGATTTCGATGAAATTTGACACACGGATTGATCATGTCCTGGATTAACACATAAGCTAAATTTTATCACGGGAAAATAAAAAGCGGAACTTTTATCCCGGAAAAACTTTTTAACGCGGGCGGAGCCGCAGGTAAAATCTAGTATCATATAAAAAGAAAAAAATCTATGATTCTAAATCTAAAATCACCTCGGAACCATTCCAACCAGAACCAACTACCTTTAAAGCATGAATCACGTGAGAAATGTATGAAAATTTGCAACAGACGAGCAAGAAAGATAAAAATAAAATGCAGTCATGGTCCGCCGGCGATTCCCGTGTGAGGGTTCGGTTCCCGCGCAAAAACATTTCATTACGTACTTAAGTGTAATTTGATACGAATAGTGCATAAAGGGACGTTGTTCTTTTATTTATTAAATTGGCCGTAGACAATTGCGATGTGCCGCTTTATCTTTTCTCATTGTTTTGAAGATACAAGGAACGTTTTATAGGTTATTTTTTAATCGTTATGCCCCATACGTCGTTTAGTGATTCGTCTTTATCGATTTTTACATGTATTTTTAGACAGTATCTAATTGGCGTAGCAAATGTTAAAGATGTAAAATTATGTGCTCTGCTATGCACTGTTGTTTTCCTGTTAAAAAAATTACAGCTAGAGTAGCTGTAAATTTGCATTAAAAATTTCGAAAAATAACACTATTTTTAAATTCTTTCTTCATCTGAATTACCTACAATGAAATTATCAATAATAAACTGAATAAGATGGTAATGATTAAAATCCAGAATTTTGTATGTCAAAAAAATTTTCATACAGGATATAAATAGTCTATACCAGTGTAACACACCCTAGGTCGTGACTGTTGGACCTCGGTCCACATGCCGCACCGCTCTACTGTCCCATGACATCACCTAAGGTCAGGGTGAACGGTCGATCTAACACACCACGATACTTGGCTGTGACGGCATCATCTGTAGCAGAGATTTAATATAGCAATTTTTAGACTAATAGAGTTGAGAGTTGTTGATCTCTAGACTTTTGTAAAGAAACTTGTTACGACGGGAAAAATTGGCTGGATATGATGGATTTAATTCTGATGCATTTTTTTGGAGTGGAGTTTTGGAGGGTTTTTCATTTTAATGTTATACGAAAGAATTGGTAACCGCTGCTCTAAGGGTGACCTGATACCACCTCTTAAGTAACAATCGAACAAATTTATATCTAATTTATTATAAGTGTCATTAGTTTCGTAATCTATGCAGTTGTGTGTAAATTATACCAAAATTTACATAATGTTGGCGTCAGGTGAGATTTGCTTAATTGATGCGTGTAATCTCTGCATTACTAATAGTAAGAAGGCACTGAGTTTTATAATTTGCATATCAAGTGGAATAACTTGTACACTATTAGGGTTACATAGATTTATGACGACAGGTAGATGAGGATGGCTGATTTCAACATGAAATTAACAAAAAATAAACCGACTTCAAAACCACTGCAAACCAAAAAATAATTCAACTTTATATTCGCTTAGTATACCGGGTGGAAGGGAAACGCTCTCGGAAACGAATACAGGTGATAGTATTGGTGATTCCTGACGTGATGGCACTAAAAAAACCGCGATCGCATTGTTACAATTTTAATAGGATTTTCTCAAATTTCTGTATAGCTTCACGTATGGATAGATAAATCAAACTATTATTCTGAAAAACATAGTAAAAAAGGTCAATATTTCAAAAAAATCGTAATGAAACACGTACATCAGCTGACGGGTTACCGACCGCGGGCCGGTCCCGGCGCAACGCGACGGCCGCCCAGTTCTTTGTACGCTTTACATTGCGCGCGCATGAATTACGGAAATACTAAAATCGTAAGTATTATCGCTTAGCTTTGCAAATGAATATAGTTTTTCGTTAATGTTATGGTTCTTCTCTTTTACCGTTCCGGTATAGAGAGCGTTTCCCTTCCACCCGGTATACACATATTTAGAGTCGATGCCTAATTTAAATTGCCAGCTAAGCCAAGGAAGTATAAGTCAAATATACAAAAACATTGTTCAATTTAAATTAGGCACCGACTCCAAATATGCGTATATACTAAGCGAATATAAAGTTGAATTATTTATTGGTTTGCAGTGGTTTTGAAGTCGGTTTATTTTTTGTTAAAAAGTTTTTATTTATTGCTTTTTTGTTAGTTAATTATAGAATAGTGTAAACAATACATCATAGATATACGATTGTAGCATTCGCGAGTCATCTGCTGTTAGTTATTGAAGAGTTCCATTATGTATCTCCAAAGATCTTCATCAGATCTTCATAAATTATATACTAAAACCTTCCCTGAAAAATATAAATTTCAATATCGAAAACCACATCCAAATCGGATCAGTAGTTTTTGAGAAACTCGCGGCCATACAAATTTACATACATACAAACACACATACACCCATACGGGTCGAATACAGAACCTCCTTTTTGAAGTCGGTTAAATACTATTAAATATAGGAAGGAATAAGGAAAACTTAAACAACATATAATAGGTACATAATTTGTCAATAGCACTCAGTTTGCTTATAGACCTAAATTACATGTATTAGTAATTATATTTTAATGACGTGTCACTTTCTTCGTTTTCTTTTATAGTTAACTTAGTGACTAGATCGTTAACTGATATTTCTCATATTTTGTATGTAAGTATTCAATAAATAGAATTTAGCGATGAAGGTGATTTAAAAATAGCGATCACCTTGAGATCAGTTACGATATCAGAATAAATAATAATCTTGTCTAGGGACTAACATTGAAGCTGAGTATTCGTGATCTGGTTTGTTTTTAGCATGTTTAATTAGAGTATAATAAACGCAGTAAGATAGAGGTTAAAGTGGAGATATTATTTATATTATGATTAGATCACAAATACAAGATAGGCCAAGGAGAATTTGGGACGTCCTTACACCTTAGTGTTCGTAGGGATCTTGTATACCCGACAATATCTAAGATTAAAATTTTCTCAATCTGTTTACTTAAATAATCCTAAATAATTAATTAACTACGCAAGAATCATGTATCAATTAACAATCAATATTAACGAGTGTAGTTAAATATAATGTCGAAACTATAAGCTTTAATGATAGCCTCTTTTATAAACGCTGGACGCAAACAATCCGCGCTTTATCCGCTTTCACGGGCACTTATTTAATTCTCACCCAGGAAAATTGTAATCTGCATAATTTTAAAGCGGCAACACCATTAACTGAACGGCTGTAGTTATCGTTTGTTTCGTTTATAACGTATATTAAATGTTAAATGCATATTCCTTTAATATTTCAAACCGTTCGCTTTGATTTTAATTGTTAATTTGTTTAGAGTTACCAGTATTTTGTACTTAGCTTCACGGTGGGTGGTATTAAAATGGATTGTAGTTTTTATCACGTCAATTATAGTAATGTTGGGCGTTCCGTTAATTTAGTGTATTTAATCGTGACAAATCATGATTATATCGTACAATATTTGAATGCTACCTGACTGCTCGATGACACGGCAATTTTATTTAAATTAAGAACGTTAAACAAAACAAAACAAAACTACAACACTAAAATCTTTATTATTGCAATTTACAACAATAAAATTTAGTTCCACATTTAAATCGATTATCGGAAATTAAACAGCCATTTAATCAAATTAATCTCTTAGCGAGACGAGTTCTTGTATCAGCCTCCTCGCTCGCTGAAGGTCGTAATTTACTCTTTATGATGTAGATCAGTTTTCACTTTCGAGACAATCCGAGCTGTTAATGATACTGTCTATCACAAAATATTTATGCGATAATATCAGCTGTCAAGTGCTCGCGCGAAGGTAGTGAGTATGAAAATTGCTAGAATAATTTCCGTTATTATTTCTTATAGATAACTTCTATCCCGTTGTCGGATGGTAATGAGGCCAGGTTTGTAGTTTATACTTTCGAGTGTCAGTTTTAGCTATTCTATGTGTTAAATGAAATGTGCCGATAATCATACACCATTTTCATTGCCATTTTCCCTGAATTGAATTCAAAGATGAAATAGCAGAAATATGTATACATTTTTAGTAAATTAGTCACTACCAAAAATACATACATACATACATACATATACATATACACTCACGCCTTTTATTCCCGAAGGCGTAGGCAGAGGCGCAACTAGTGCACCCACTTTTCCATTATTCCGTCCCATGATGTGATAGGGGGCGAGCCTATCGCCATATCGAGCACAAATTCCAGACTCCGAACTTATACTGAATAGAAAAATTCATTATCACTTTGCCCGACCCGGGGATAGAACCCAAGACCGCAGCATTGCAGTCGTACCATAATACAACTACGCCGCCGAGGCAGTCAAAGTTACAGAAGATAACCTTCATAAAATATTAACTGCCTAATCGTTAGAGGAATTTATATTTTAATTTGTGGAAGCATGATCGTAACACGTAATAACTGTTTTAGTATGCGCCTCAAAGTGTTTTACAATTGTAATTAAAGCATTCTGTCAAACTATTTTGTAAACAGCTTTGTTAAGAATAATATTATATGAAACGGATTTCCTTTTACTCATCTCATAATAGTGTAATCTTTGATCAACGTGTGTAATGATAAAACGCGTTGTGTCCAAGAGCCTTAACTCCTTTGGTTTCGCAAGCTATTCTGCAGGATTTAAAGTGCAGTGTTGCGAAATCGAGCGAAATGCCGCGGGCGTGCCGGTCAAGGATAACGCAAGGCCTTCAGATGTTGAGTTGGAGTTATAAGCACAGCCATATTGAGAAGAATATCTTGGAATTGAGCGTGATGTTTTTGATATATGATAGCATGGATGTGGCAAGAAAATATAATTGCTATGAGGTGATAAATCCCTTGATGGTAATGATGTACTCAACATGTGATATTCATTACCGTCAATATAATTTTTGCCTTTAATTAAGTTAATAAATAAAGTTAATGTTATACAAACATATAATTTGTTATAAATTAATTTATGTTACTACTGCGTCTGCCTCGGTGGCGTAGTTGTATTACGGTAACACTGCAATGCTGAGGTCTCGGGTTCGATACCCAGGTCGGTCAAAGTGATCAGCCCGGAGTCTGGAATTTGTGCCCGATATGGCGAAGGGCTCGCCCCCTATCACATCATGTGATGGAATAAGCACGACGAAAAGTGAGTGCACTAGTTGCGCCTCTGCCTACCCCTTCGGGGATTAAGGGCGTGAGTATGTGCGTGTGTAATAAATGTTAATATGTTATTATCTTGAATCCATGAAAGAATTGTACCGTGCTGTAATAAAATAATATCTCTTAATGTTTGTAGACTGTATAACTTTGTTTTCGATTATTCATATTGTAAAGATGTTGACTAATGTTAGCAAAATGTAATCAATGGGTATAATAATGGATTTACCATAATTAGCATCAAACTTTGTTACAGAATTTCTGATTACAAAATAGGTAATTTGAACTATAATTAATATCTCATTAGTGTTGCGTTCACCATATCACCATGTTGCGAAGGATCAACAGATCAAAAGATGATCACTTACTTTCACAATATAGAGAATTAAGAGCTTAAGGCAAGATGGACGTGCATTTGGCGCATCGACTAATAGCTTTTGGTATTCGATAATCAGAGACACTACAGCGTTGTTATATGGAGTTGCAAACAAAAATGATGTAGGTATTAAGAATTTCATGTAAGTTAATATTAATGTAGGTGCTTCAAAACATTTATAAAATTAAATTTATTGTCGAAAAGCAATGATTACCTACCGAAATTCGTAACTAATCTGAAGTGTTCGTTTGAAGCACATATTTAGAAAAAACCACCATACAACACTTTCAGAGTGGACACTATCTACTCTGATCTAGAATCTAGAATGAAATGAAGTACTACCTACATTAGCAGTTCAATACAATAATATCAAATAAAATTTGCGAATGTTGTACATTGAAATTAAATTATTTTTACGGATTTTATCGCGTTTTTTTTGTTTTATTTTCTCCCGACGTTTTCTGTTAAACTATACCTTATACTTGCAATCAGCCCTGTGTTATATATTGCCCACTGCTGAGCACGGGCCTACTCTATTGCTGAGAGGGTTCAGGCCTTAGTCCACCACGCTGGCCTAATGCGGGTTGGCAGACTTCACATACCCTCGAAATTCTTATAGAATTCTCAGGTATGTAGGTTTCCTCATGATGTTTTCCTTCACCGTTAAAGCGAACGGTAATTAATAAACAATACACACATAACTTCGAAAAGTCAGAGGTGTGTGCCTTGGGTTTGAACCTCCGGACAATGTCTCGGTAGACCGTTCCATTCCCAACTAGGCTATCGTCGCTACCTTATACTTAATCTTTACCTTTTGCCAAAATATTCTATAATCGATTTCGTAGGCACATTTGACGTATCTTTTCTTTGTTCTAGAGTTTCCTAGCAGCAAACGCAAAATGTTGGTGGGCGGGGGCCCTGGCTGCGGCCACGGCGGAGCTCCGTTACGCGGGGTACGTGTCTCCCGGGGTGTTGCTGGTGGCCGGAGCCCCCCGGGCCTTGGAGACGGTGCGGGGGGCGTACGCGCGCTCCGTACTCAAGCCCCCTCCGACGTACCTCATCTGCGGACTTGGTGAGTATTTTAGTAGAAGAACATAGTGTAATATTATCTTAATTACATAAACAAAAAAGTGTTAGTTTTTTCAAAAATTAAAGCAAACGCTGCGATTAAGCGTATTATAAGCCATCTAAATGCAAATTGAACTTCGTTTTTGTCTCTACAAGCACAGTATACAATATGCATGGATAGATGCAAGTATTTAATAATCAATTTATCATATAACTACGTAAACCCTTATCAATCATAAATAAGAAAAATACACACACCCTTAGACATATCTATAAATTAGTTAATAATATGTAGTTTCAAAATGGAAATATTGCCATTGAAATGTAAAAGGACACTCTATTACCCATTAATCACACGTAAAGTAATATTTTACAGTTGCAATACTTATTATTCGCGCTACGTGACACGTCTAACCTTGTCGTGAATGTTGGGATTGATTAGGACATTTATGACTTCCTAGTATTTCGAAGTAACAATAATTAAGTTAATAACGTACCTGTAACATAAATCTTGCTCGTTCCCACGGTTGGTGGACAAAGGCGCGGCGTATACGCATCGCAAGGTGCTATGCGCGGGCGCACGAGCTTCGTATTGTAAATGCGCGGTATGCTAACTTTATTTATGTAGGTCGTTAAGGGTTTTAAAGGCACAGTATAGTAATGAGGTAATAATGATAATTGAAAATGGTGACTTAGGTGGCGTAGGTTTCTATAATTGTTTATCGAAAAGTAGTACTTAGTTTCAACTATTGAGACTTAATAAATATTACTCCATTTTCCAAGTACAATAAACGAGTGTGCTTTAGACCACACGACTAAGGTAAAACTTCTTTATCTCTATCCATATGTATGTATATATAATATACACATGTGTCATGTATATACATAATATACACACTCTCGTACAACATACACCTATACACTGGCAACTTTAGTAGTGGAAACTTGTAATTGGCCCTCTTTAAATAATCTTTTTCTTTACTACGAATTGTACTAGCTGTAAGTTTTCCAACAATAATTAAAATAATATAACTCTCTCTCTTTCTATCTTCACTAACTTATATCTTCCATTCGCCTCGCCCGATCACACTTTTCGTAACGTTCTCGTCACGCATTCACCAGCTTATTCCCCAAATCAAACGCACGTAAAAAAAGTTGTACTTAAAAAACTGAATAAGTATTACAATTCATAATTAAATTAAAAGCCACTTTTACACTTGTAAAACTACTCGTTTTCAATAACAGCCCGTAGCTTTGGTTACATTCTAAGGGCAATGTTATACCATGACA
The DNA here is from genome assembly GCA_949316025.1 of Lapara coniferarum. Classification (NCBI taxonomy): domain Eukaryota; kingdom Metazoa; phylum Arthropoda; class Insecta; order Lepidoptera; family Sphingidae; genus Lapara; species Lapara coniferarum. The sequence continues at coordinate 4,128,742 of OX438930.1, read as the reverse complement.
TACGTCATTCTTAAAATAACCCATTGGGTTTTATCAAAAGACGTTATAACCCTTAAATGTAGGTTATGTAAGGTGTAAATTCCGCGAATGGCATCGGTGAACGTAGTTACCTCACTGTGCGTTCACCATGCGACGTCTCGTTTCACGACACCCACGGCCTTGCAAGGACGTTGTTACATAAACGCTTCATGTGGGAAGAAGCGCCAATATTGTAATTAAATCTGTTACACCTGCTTTGTATAAAGTTGATAAGATTAGGAAAATCGTTAGATCAGGGCTACTGGAAGTTTTTTTTACAGATTTTAGTGTACAAAACACTTTACTTTTTTACTATTATTTTGCAGTAAATTACATTAACAATAATTAACGTAAATCTATTTAATCTTTTAACCTGAATTGTGCATAATCATAGTGTCATATATATCATCATTACCATATATACTTTGTTTCCCTAATAAAATAAAATAGTAACCAGTATAATGTAAAAAAAACCTAGATAAGTTTCTTAATATTTAGTGCACGATTATGGTTGTAGAATATTTGGATTGTCATTTAAAATATGTTCTCTAGATTTACTGGCCTTGAATTCTTTTCGTGCACGTTTTGCTACTAAAATGTAAATTGTTTCTAAACATCATACTTTTCGGCATTTAAGGCTTTAGATTAAAAAACAGATAAGCAACATTGTGATTTTTTTGGCGTTGTCCTTTGAATGCGGATGTACGGGTGAATAAAACGTACAGCTTCAATATACAATTACAGCTACATACTAATTCCTTATTATTTCCTATAACTAGATGTTAATCTTTGTTTTACTAATACAAAAAAATATGTGTGATATTTTTTGTTTATGTTCCCTCTCTGACAAATGCTTCAAAATGTTTTGATCACTCAAATAAGTAAAAGACGAATATAATGTATAAGTTTGTGTTCTAGAAAATTCGTAATGATTACATTGCACGTATCATATATCGTTTTGGGTCTTCGATGAACCGATTCGGTGTTCTTAGATCCATTTAAGCCTGGTCCCATGGTACTAATTATGTTCTTCAAATGTAATATGTAAACATACATAGGTCCTTTTTAGTATATGTTACGTCAAGCATAATATGGTAATGCTTAGGATAAATGGATTCGCTAACTATGTACACTCATTGTTTTATGTACGTGACTGGGGATAATTGGTCTGTTTGTTTGTATGACATTGAAATAAACGGCGCCTCCTGTGTCCCAAGGTCTGATTAGTTTCTATTTATTTCCGATGGTTGAGGATTGAGGTACAAATTAATTTTGAATGTTAATGGCTAAACCACTTTTATTACTTCAAGATTCAATATTAAATAACATAATATTAAGTAATATTTATGTGAATCGATTGTATTACGCCAAGGTATAAGTATTATGCATGCGCTGTTGCGTTTCGGTTTGAAGGACATTGTAGCCAGTGTAACTAGTGGACATAATGAGACTTAACATCTTATGTCTCAGGATGACGAGCGCAGTGGAATGCCACACAGTACCTCTTTGTAACTTAAGCTGCTGAATGGTGTTGCTACTGTTAATGGGTGTTCGTATTGGGCCTAATGGGTATCGCTTACCATCAGTTGAGCAGCTTGCTCGTCTCGTAATTCAATGCCATTAAAAAAAAATGAGTGTAGTATTGTAGCGGGAAAAAACACTATCATTGTTAGGACTAGTACCCTCAAAATATTTTATCAATATAATTTGCCATATCTTATGGTCCTTTGCCCGTCTGTCATGGACCTTTTATGTATCCCAGGTAAAATGTTGCTGCAAAACAAACATAAATTGCTCTCAGTATCTCTTCTAGGTGCTTGTCACTTATAGCTGTAAACATTAAAATAAAAGGCGTTCATAACAGCATAACATATGGCATATACAATGAGTTATAAATGTCAAACTTAAGCACTGAGTAATGTAATGCAATTACACACAAATTACATTCACAAAACGTACACTTGTTAACAATTAACCTCACATTGTAAATGTTCGTATAAATACACCGATGTATTACGCAAGCATGCGTCATGAGGTCTACAACGTTTGATGTATGGAACCGAAATTATCTTCATCTTACATGATTATCATCTTTAAAAATCTGCGTAAAACAAATTGACGCATTAAATAAGCCTTAAAGTGTTGCTTCAGAAAATTGAATTCTTAACTTACGTGTCTCGACATGGCGTCACATTTGTCACGATACTGGTATTGCAGGATCACGATATCTATTAAGCTGAAACATGAGTATTCAAACAAATTCTAATTATGTTGCTTCTCCACGATTTCCTGTTGAATTGTGTGACAAAGGCATTACTTTAAATAATGATGGAAGTAAATAAGTGACCCATTTATGTAACAGTAATTGCAATCTATTTAAATTGAGCCTCCGTTATGCAGAAGAAATATACTCTATGCAACCTCACCATTTATGTTTTGTCATTTCTTTTAATTTGTAATATCTACATAATACTTGTAACAATATAGAGTAACTTTACTCAATTTTTTTTTAAATATGTTTATTTATATTTTAAATATACATAGTGTTTCTTCTCGGTTGATATTCCTAATCATAAGTAAAGGTTGTACAGGTCATTCTACCCTAGAATTTGGTTCGGCTGCTCAATTTAGCAACCCCTTTGTGAATTCCGTTTATGACCATCATACGTCAGAGGCCTCCCCGCATTGTTATCATTCCACATACAGGGGCTCTGGACTTTGAATTTATAAAAGACTACGAAAAAGCTCTGTTATTTAAAAAGATGGCGAATTTTACAGTGCCTTTTAGTTTTATTATGAGAATCAAGCATTCCGAAGTCTATTTATTCAATTTAAACTGTGCACTGTTGAGTACTTTCATACTTTATATCGAGGGTTGATTCAGTTTTCACAGAAATCGGTGGTGACGTCACGTACGAAGCTTCTTTGCTACTAAACATACTTTATCATTATTCAATTGCTCACACATTTGAAATATTAAGTTGCAAACATGTCAAACGCTGGCAACATTGAAATAAACAATCTTCCAAATAAGTCAAGTCCTGTTACATAAATCGCTCGGTATAACTTCTATCTTTACTTCGTGGGTATAGCTGCCTGAACGGCACTTGACATACTGACTGTTGTCCAAAAATAATGTCAATCAATTGTGAGTTTTTGGAGTCGCGTCAGTAAACTGAATTCCTAAATACGATCTTTTTCCTTTTGAATCACACAATGGGTATTAAATAACTGTATATGCAACAGTGGCGGCGATCAACATGCAAATCGATTTGCGAGGTTGCCAGTTAAGGAAACAATATACCCACAGAAAATTTTAAATATTGACATATAAAATGAAACTAGAAAACTAATTGTGTTTCTGTAGAAATGCTTGTTGTCAAACGTGGTATTCAAGATTGTAAGTTTGTATAAAATTATTATGCGACTAACATTTGAGAAACATAATGCCTCTCGTAAATATGATAATAATTTATTATGCCGGTACAACTTCCTCGTTTAGGAGCATGTAAAGTTATTTATTGACTATTATAGCGATATCTAATATAACATGCTTAGAAATCGCCTCCGATGTTTTTGTCGTTAGGCCGCGTTCGCCACAAAAAATGGTCGCACAACTTTTCACACAATGTTTTCCCTTCCCGGCAGAGAGAAAAGCTTGTAACTTATATAATTTTAAGAATCACAAGACGAATGTTACTGGAATCAGTTATGTTAAACGGACTTTCTAGTCTGCATACATTGTACGTTACGCCAGAGCCTTGTACTTATGACAAGTTACAATTTATTGTGAGCTTGCGACTGCCTTGTTTGTAAACAACACGCGATGACTTCAACATGACACGCGTTGTAAAAAAATACCGTGAGAAATTCGTGGGTTCTTTGTTTTTGCAAGGTAACCCAGTCAGCCGTGATGCTATTGAATGTCGTTAAGGTTTGGTAAAAACTGCAGTGGGAACAGTGGCGTAGTACACTAATTGACAAGCAGGTGTCACCGGTATGCCGCAGCTGACATTGAATTTGAGCATTAATGCCACCAGCAACGATTGCAAAAAACTGCAAATTAGCAATTTACCATGACTTGAGGAAAATCATGTAAATTACGAGAGTAGATTGAATAGAGTTACGTCATTTGTTTATGTTCATGCTGAATTGACTTGGGTGGAAGCAGAGATGTATCGTGCAGCCAAGGTTTGCTGAGCTAATTTTCATTCATTTGCAGAAGTCGAACTTAAAGGCAATACAAGCCTTTTTTCCAAACTAGGGCAATTTTAGTGTCATGATTTTCGTTCATTCCATTTTGTTTTTCCTGTAGATTGAAACCAATAGCTCTATTGACCATAAGGACATTAAACAGTATAGTTAGTTACAAATCGGACATAAAGCCAAAATTTTACCAAAAAACGCCAAAACGAAAGTAACTGGTAATAAGTCGCTGTCTTATCTATCACATTCGTGTGACAAGACGTCTCGGTATGCGGAAAATTTGTAAAGAAAGTAATATTTTGGAAGGAAATATGCCAATTGGCGGATTGCGATCACGCCAAGGCATGTTATAATGCATTGTTAACCGATTTCCAAAAAGGAGGAGGTTCTCAATTCGTGTGTTTGTACTTTTTTACACATATGTGTTTTTCTATTTCAAGGTATATTGAGTAATTGACGAACAAACTCAATTTTTTTTTCTATGAACATTTACCCAATGTTATTTGTTTTTTTTTTCATGTTTTAGGCTTCTTGCAGTAGTAGAGGCCCGAACCAACACTATTATTATTATTATGTTGTAGGACTGTAGTTCTCTATCCCTAATACCTGCCTCACAATATTTAGTGCGAAGTCAAGACTATATAATACCCATTATTATAAGCAGAACCGTAATTTGCAGTCACCACTGTTGTTACGGCTCTTCAATTTATTATCAATAAAATTTCATTAAAGCTTGTAAAATAAATATAAAAGTCAAATTTTATAGCTTCTCTTGTAGACCTGTTATCTGATTTACAGTGCAACGCAGTTTGAACCTGCGATGACCCCAAACGTGACAAACAGTAATCCTCTATTACGAAGGACGTAGAAATATGATCATAGCTTCCTCACATTTTAATCAAGTAATTATATACAAGTTTGGACAGATAACTTGATTATGTAAGATTTTAAGGAAAAAATAACTTAGTAAAGTAAGATCCTTTAATGCAATCTTTATTATGCTAGAACTACGCATGTCGTTGAAAACATTATCAATAGTAATTACCCAATTGGACGGAGCAAATAAATTTAAGCATTCGAATCATTTCATTCTTATTAACCGACTTCCAAAAGGAGGAGGTTCTCAATTCGTGTGTTTTTTTAGAAAGTAGTTTTTTATACACAAGCTGTGTAATTGACATCCGCTAATAAATATTTAGAAGCAATTTAATGGTTCTAGATTTTAGTTAATTAATTGGAAATACAAAAGTCAAATGCAATAATTTCTTAAGGGGAAATGGCGTAAGTAATTTAATGCGTAAAGTCCTTGAAAGTAATTAAAATGATATTGAAATTAGTTGCAAAATAATTGGTGACAAAAGCGCGTACATTCTGACTTATGTGCTGCAATGAAGCTGATGTGTTTAGTGAAATGTCGTACGCAATTGACTAAAATAATGGAGAAGCTAAAGGTTGTTTGTAAACTAAACGTGACGCTGCGTGCATTATCTTAGGAAATATTAATGTAAACAGTCGCTCGCGGCGATGGTCAAATCTGTGAAAGACTCTAGTGTTCTTCAGAATAGATTGATGTTTTTAGAACCAATATTAAGTGGATACTTGTTGCAATCAAATTTATTTTTAGTACTAACAATACTAGGAATTTGTATGTAGGTTTGGAGTGTTTAAATCTCTAATATGGCTAGAGGGGACTAGCAAGCAAGTTGATATTCTAAAAATAAGTGTTCGCTGCTATCTTGGTATACAGATGTGCCATATATTATGTGATATATAGCTTTCAGAAATGGCATGATTTTCGATACGGATACTGTTACTTGGTGTCTTGAAGGTATACGATTCCTCCTCATTATCTTACATTGACACTAGTATTACTCGACACCCAGTAATCTCCTGTAATATTGTAGAGTGCATAAGCTCTGATCAAAATCTACCTGTCTCTTTTAATTCTTATTTTGAACTACATTAAATTTCCAGAAGCACTTTCGTTTTCAAGGCAATAAAATACATTAACCGCTACCAGGGCTACCTCGACATCTCTGCATGTTTCCTTTATGCAAAATGCAGGACAGCTTTTACTTGAGAGAATGTAATCATTTTATTTTATTGTTATTATAGATGTCAGCTGTGGTGGGTCATAAATTATGAGATACTGGTTCCTCAGGACAAGTTCTGTTGACAAGATAGTTTAGAGCGGCGACGTATTGCTTGTAATTGGCACTTTGTATAAGTCATCGGGTTAGATGGATGATATTATTGACCGGGTAGGTGTTGGAATGGGTTTGGATTTTTACGACGAGATTTTTGCAAAAATATAACCTATATGTATTCAAGATTATATTTCAGAAACTGATATAGCGTTGTAGTACTACTGAGGTCGTGCTGTAGCATCTAGCTGAATGAGAGGTTCCTTTGGTGGACTTTATTGTAGTTTTAGTATAAGGCAATATATTTTTGGGTATTTAAAACTGTCCCATCAATAAAAAAATCTTTATTTCATATACAAGATATGTATATATTTAAGGTATCTAATGTATTTTAATACCTCTGTTCGGTTATTTCACGTATCAAGTATAATCATTATACGGCAGTGCATTCTTTATTGTCGTTTTGTGGGTACAAAGCTAGTTAAAATAGTTTAACTATTATGTCTGTGCTGTGTGAGTTACCTACTATATTATAATAACTTACCTCATTTGACAATAAAACATCCGCGTTAATTACTTGCTCTGGTTTCCACAATCCAGTTTTATCATTCAACGAATTTTCATATTTTTGGATACAGTGCACTTTCAAAATTTTATAACACCGCGTTCTCGTTTGAAGTGCTCGATGTGGGTTGTGTGAACAAGTGTATTGTGAAATAAAATACAAAGTGTCACCGAAACAAAATCCATTGAATTTACATAAGGATTTCTCTTGATCTTATTCACGTAATCCATCGTGGGAACAGTGGAAGTCGAAAAGGGATATGTTATGTCAGTAGTATCCGCTGGTGGCGGACAAATCAGAATTGATCGACGTTTCTGCCCGTGGTATACTTGAATTTAAGTTTTAAGTTCATTAGCGCAAGTGTCAATAACGTATTGTTTCCTGTTATTGTATCACCGGATTTAAGCGGCTGATTAGCATTCATTTGTTGAAGTATATGCTTGTCTGTTCACCGGATTTAAGCGACGGACTTACCACCATTCATTTGTAGAAGTATATGACTGTAGTTTCTGTAGATCCTTAAGGTTTCGGTAAATGATTGTCGAGATAATTTTTGCAGGAACATAATATAATCCCATCTTTAACGCTTTTGACTTTTTGATTCGATTTTATTTCGGTATGATTATTTTTACGAGATTTTTTTGGGTAAGTACAAGTATTAAGCCATAATATGGATGAAAGTTCTCTTTAAAAATTTGCTTTTCTACAGATCTCTGTATTTATTATTAGAGCTTCTGCTCTATGTCCAATAGGCTATTTGATTATCATGATGTGTAATATTATTATTTATTAAAGGATGCGTTAGATAGATTGACTTGCGACACTGTACCGGATAGCAGTTAAATTGTACAAGATGGGTGACCTAAATTGACTGACGAATTTGAATGCACAGGACATGCAGGATGTGGAAATACAAGGGACGCCTACATTAAGATTTATTAATGAAATTACAGTAGTTGTAAATCATGATTTAGATAAATAGGTGTCGTGCGCAAGTCGCGCCTCTGCCTACCCCCTCGGGGATAAAAGGCGTGAGTGTGTGTATTGTATAACAGTGTTATCAAATACAACTTAAGACACGCTGGCATTTTTTTATGCAATAATATGAGGAGATAAGTAATTCGTATTCTGGTTGGCACGGACTGCTTATAAAGTAGTTATACTTGAGCGGTTCTGAGTGCTAGCTCAGAACATTGAATCTCAAATCACTGACTTGTGATCGGCATTAAGGCACCAGACGTTAAGGCTCATCGTGGTTATAGCCATGATCCAGTGTTTCAGTTTATAGGAAATAGTCATTTGCCTTATAGCCGGCAAATGGTTACTTCCTACAAACTGGAACACAATAGTATTCTATGTTCATCGCAGATTTATAGGCAATAGAGAATCTCGCATACAAAACTATCTAGTAAAGGTGGGTTGCAAAAAATAACTTTAACAATAACAAAGGTCTAACCTGCTGTCAAATGTTCGGTTCAGCAATTTTCGGGTTGCGTAAAATTAACAATTGTCAAAATGACGTCGTGAATAACAGTAACATTACCGCTCAGTTTCGGGCGGTTAATGTTAATGTCACGGTTAGTTTTCGTAATCTGTGTGTATACTCTGTACAGTTAATTGTCATTTCTCAAATGATTTGCAATAATATCCTATGCCCTATTTTAATAAAAATGCTCTGTTAAATACCTACGTAAAATGTCTAGTACGCGAAATATTATGCGAAGCAAACTCTAGCGATGATAGCGATTCTTATAGTGGGTCTGACATCCAGATATTTTGGTAGAGCAAAAAAATCCACTGAAACTCTTCGATAGAAATAAAGAGGATGTATATACCTACGTTATAATAGAAATTTTAACAATGAATCGATATTTCATCAAGATTTGATAGTTAAATTAAATCATTGCCATTGCTAAAATATCTGTGCTCTCTGTGCAAGTTTTTGGGGTAATATAGCATCATTTTACTGGTCACTCGTTTACATTTAACTTTAACAATTATGGCAATGCTGCAACAGATGAATTGTCAATTTCAGTTGTTATTGTCACTGCTAAAGTTAACTTTAACGTCAGGTTTTGAGCAATCCACCCTAAGGCTTACTACTAATTCACCACTTATTCGGAGGAAATTGCAGATCACAAAAATGTTCAACCCAATATAAATATTGAACTTTAAAAGCTATTCAATAGGTCATATATATACAATAGCAACAGATAAGGGTGAAATTCATTCGAGTGCCAGCGGTGACTTCCTAGTTGTAAGAACTGGCGGAACTCAAAGCGGATACAAATTATGTCCTGCGTTGGATAATACAAATGACTTGTGATTTCTCACGTTTCCCTTCACTTTAAGAAAGATAAGTCAAGGCATCGATAAATTTCATTTATCAGTTCATAGTTCTGCATTCACGTTGATATTTTGGAATATTAATAAAGTTCATTTTAAATCCATCGCTGTGGAATGCTTTGTTCGTCTTGTAAAATTAGATTTTAATTTTAATGTAGATATAGTCATGAAGTAGAATTAGTGATTCTAGATAGAGTGTCGATTGACGATTATCTCTCGTCAGTAAGCGTGCCTGACTGAAGCTCTGTGAACTCTTGCCCCTATGAAATGGCTCCAAACGTCCATGACGGATGGTCTTGTCCTGTTTCCCCTTATGTGATTCAGTAGTGAGCTTATGCAATGTTTACTTTAGTTACTGGATAACGTTTTCAAGAGTTTGTGACTTGATTAAAAATTGTTGATGTTGGCAATAGCTTTAGCTGACAGTTTGTCATTTTATCCATTCAGAGGGTTAGAAATGCCTAGTAGGGAGTTAAAGCAAGTCAATTCCAATGCCGTGGTGCCATCAGCAGTGTTTAATGTTGAATTATGAGCGCAGTCTCGCCTACTGCTGGGCAAATGCTTCTTTTATAATGCAATGTAAGTCGTATTTCGTCTGGACTGGACCCTAATCAGTTTGGGTTGTAAAAGGCGTTGCAAGGGGCGATAACGTAGTTAAGAATAGTACCGACTACGGAGACCTTATTTGAACGCACTTTTGAGGTGAAAAAGAAAAGATCATTTTCAAGAAACAACCTGCGCTGCAAGACTAATTATTGTCCAATAAAGTTTTGAAGTAGAAAAGGTGCAATCAGAAGACAATTTTTCAACATTGTAAACAACTTTGTTACAGAACTTTAACGTTCTCGTCAATTTATTGACGGTATTACCTACTTTCCAACAGCACTTGGGGGCAATATCGTCTAATTGCGTCCACAATAAGTCGGCCTAACGAGCCGGCTTGACAAAATGGTTTTGTCAGCGCAGACACTTGTGTTATTGTCGCTTTCCTTTCATAAATCACGAGGCGTCATCGTGTTACCTGACTGATTTATGGTATATTGCAATTTGGAATGCGATTTTTTTGTAGTTTTTTTTTTGTTTCATCAATGATATCATTATATTCGTGTAGACTGACTCTGACTGCCTCGGTGGCGTAGTGGTATTGCGTACGCATTACGAGTACGATTTGCGCGCTGAGGTCCTGGGTTCGAATCCCGGGTCAAGCCAAAAAATTGTGACTGGGTTTTTCCATCTTAAAATTTACTCAGTCGCAGCTCGGAGTCAGGAAGTTGGCGGTGTGATACCCCCGTGCCTCGGAAAGCACGTAAAGCCGTTGGTCCTGCGCCTGATCTCTCTCCGGTCATGTCGGATTGCCGTCTCACCGGACTATGAGAGTGAGGGAATAGCGAGTGCACCTGTGTATTGCGCACACACTTGTGCACTATAATATCTCCTGCGTACCTGGCTGATCTCCGTTGAGATTGGCCGCCGTGGCCGAAACTGGCTAGGAGGAGGATATTCGTGTAGATATTGGCTTAGATGCTTATATATTTATGTTGATTTTGAAATAGAAGTATTCTTTTACTTAAGGTTATTGACCAAGAAAAACGTTGTGACGAGCGAAGCATGTTTAAATAAGTATCAAATTTCCGAATAAATTTAACGGTTTGCCCATGTATGTGAATTTCATTGCGCCCTCAAGACTGCGCAAGTATTCCTCCAATTTTGCCGAGCGATCAAATTGTGTGCCTCCTACTTCATTCAACAAGAGCTAAAAAATGAAATGTTATTTAATTTTCTTGCATTGGTATGTCTGGATCAAAAACATAAACAAACCATATCAAAAATAACAATGCCCTTACTAATAATTCGATACATTAATTATTCAAACCTTGTTGTTTGTCTAGTGCTATTTCGGTGTTGTTGACATAAGAGAACAATATATCATTAGTGCAGCGTGTTTACATAAGTATGGAGGAAGTATCGATAAAGTTCAAATAGCTCCATTTTAATCAAGTCAATAAACTGTCTGTCATTTGGGCTTACGAAATGATTTATATGGCGCAATCTTGCCGGTAACATAATATTGTAAGCAAAGTACTTGATTCTATTGGTAAATAAAAATAGTTGGTATTTATTTTCTCAACAGTTTGGTGTGCACTAAAGCATATTATAGACTCTATGCTGTATAATTATGGCAGAGAACAAGTGCTTTATTTAAAGTCAGTAACACCAACATTTCGTTTTGGCAAAGTTAACAAAATAACAGTACGTCAAGTAACAAACCAAAAAAATGAAGAACGTCAGACCTTGACAAAATACGATTCACAACAAAAACTAACCTTTCTTATATGGATAACAATGGAGCACTGTCTATTGCAGAATAGACAATATCAGTAAATCTAAAATTAAAATCAAAACGCTTATCGCTCGCACATTGGGCAACCGTTCGACCTTCACGGGCCTTGCGATTGCGCATGTTCACCGCACGTAAGTTGACATCTTAGGGCACTTTAAGATGAGCCACTTTCAAAACAGGGCAAAAAGTATGGCCCACGCTGATGATTGCAGAATGTGCACGCTTGTTTATGAATTCTCGCTTGAATGTTTATGACATTTTTTTAGGCGCGGCATACCGTCTACACTGTTTAATAAATTTTGTGTGGTCCAAATAGAATGTGTACTAACAAGAAATGCTTATTTATTTGGTTCCTTATATGACTAAACAATTTAAAATAATCTGTTCTAATGAAAGTATGGTATACTTAAAATAATATCCATATCATAGCCCTATATACCAAAAAATGTTGTCATTTATATGAAATTCATATGTGTTACAATAACAACTTTCTTTCTATTTTCGTGCCTTACAACATTATAACAATTATTTTTAGGCTAACGTGCTTAAACGCGAGACAAATGGCGATACATCAATCTGCGGAATGGTGATTAATAGCAATAGAAAGTGAAGCCTAACGCACTGTCATTACAGTTTTTATTTGCATATAGTAATGTTGAAATCACGTCATTCACCCGTGAAGATGTAAGGCAAAAGAGAAAAGCGGGATTAGCTAAACGATCTTACTTTTATCTATGCAAAAATAAAACAGTACAGTCTGTTAATGTGTACGCGCATCGAGTAATACGACTGAACTAATTTCAACGCCGATTTCACTAATCAAGCACAAATTATATAAAAATTAAATTATGTAATAAAAAAAATCTCACTGTAAGGCCGCTTCCAGGTTGGTCTGGAAATCTTTGATGGAGGCCTTTGTTCAGCAGAGGACTTTTAAAAGCTGAAGAATAAATAAGAAACGTAACACATCTGCTATTCTACGTCCGTTTTTAGGAGTAGCTCAACGCCGGTCCAGCCTACTAGCATTGAAGACACAACTGTAGCGTGACTAAGATTCTGCTTTGTAACGAAAAAAACTCTCATGGGATGATAGACTGCCATATCGGGTCACAGATTAGCATCACAAAGAGCGTTAAACAAAGATTCCCTTTCACCCGCCCTAGAAGGAGTGTGGACTTTTTGGGTACCCAAGGAAATTAGACCAACAGACGTGAAAGTGAAATGACGAAAGGTCCACCGGTGATTTATGATGTACACCGTCAAGAGATGGCGGTTAACCAGGTTTATGAAGTGATAGGTTATCTAGAGTCTGTGTAGGGAATACTTTGTCTAAATAGTTTTATTTCAATGTCTAAATTTCGCGTAAACACAAGAAATCATTATACTTTGTCTAATTTTCAGGCAGCAGTGTGTATGCACTGTTATTTCGGTTTGAAAAACATTGAAGTTAGTAAATTTGTAGTGCAATACCTTCGGGAGTATCCAAAATCATTCTTAGTCACCTACGTTACTTAAAGGAATCGTGTACAAAAGTTCATGCATGAAGGCCTACTAATGTTCATCAGTGAGTTTAAAGCATTGTACAAGATGTCAAATCAATAAAACACCTTACAAATATATGAGCTAGCAATATCATTTACAATACGGAGACGGTGATGAAATTTATCGTACATGAAGCAAGTGCTTGGATGCCGCATTATATTTACCATTCGTAAGCATCCCGCATTCGCGACGAAACAAATTTAGCTGGAAGTATTATTATGTAACAAACGTGGGTGTTTAATTGATTTAAGACATTGCGAGTTGGTATTAAATGGCGAAGTGTCAACTACTGGCATGAATAGATGAGTTCTTCAAATCTTCGCAGCCAGGTACCTGTTTATGTGTCACTCTGTCACAATGAAGGAAAACATAAGGAACTTATTTATCTAGTAATGTTACATTCTAAATTACGCAACGTTTGTGTCAGAGGTGGGATTTCCAACTGATGAGACTTGGAACTTAAAATAATGGATTGCATGAGCCATTAATATGTCATTCAATTAAATAGGGTATTTGCCTTTGTTTAATTTTGTATATTATTTTAAATGTAACAGAAAATAAAACGAAAAATAAATTCTCCTGTGAAATCAGCATCAAAATCGACTGAAAAATAAAGCAGTTACTCAATTTTGAAATATTCTTGTGAGCAAAAGTGGGGGCGTGGCGGGGATATCGCGCTATCTCTTTCGCACGCAGGCAGCGTTATGGCCGACGGCGCTTGGTGACGTCACAGCCTAGTATTGCTGTTATTTGACAGATACTCCTTCCACCAAATTTCAAAGCTTTATAACTTACTATTGCGCCATAGTAATAGATAGCATAAATTTTTCATAATTGTATTAAAAAAAGTAGTCAATTATTCTATTAACAAATGCTTCGTATTTCAAAGAACATACTTATATTGTAATCAACAGTTAATTTCTAGTTTACACAACCAAACAGAAGCAACGCCATACATCAATGTACAAATATTAAAAGCGGAACATCAAAACGTAGCAATTAATATTACGCTAACAGACGTCGTAAATTACATATTCAAATTATTTTCAATAAAGATGCGCGTACAGATGTACACCTGTCGTCGTGTGCTCGTGCCGTCGCGTCATCCATCAAAATCGAGACGGCAGAGATAAAGTCGCGCCAAATTATTTCTGCTGCCTTTCAATTGATATTTACTTTCAAACACGAAGTAGTATAGAGCATTTCTTAATTTATAGACGTCAAAGTTAACTTTGTATTCAACGCAGTAGATGACCTCATGTCAAATTCGACTTCAAAGATGCGAGTATCGTGACTCCATCTCACAATTTACTGTTGCTTTGATCTCTGTAGAAGCTGAATGACCATTTTAAGGCCGAGTGTATTGTGATCATTAACAAAAAACAGCAATTTTACCTCATCAAAGTTCAAAGCTTCGAGGTTTATGGGACCTTAAGTCCATAATAAGTCAATCTTCTATAATATTGTATGTTTTCATAATTAAAGATACATGTCTTAGAACGGTTTTTTTTTCAGTCACGATTATATCATTAATCAGTTCTATAAATTTCTCAATCCGAATTTGTCTAAGCTTAAAATGATATGTTTTAAATAGTTAATTAATTTCAAATAGCAATTGAGAAACAAGTACGTAGAATTTAGGCGGAAAGATTATAGATCTCGGGTCATCTGGACCGCATAATTACTTCGCAATTTCAAACGATACAATTATTGTAGTTACGAAATAAATTTTGCGAACAGGAAATTACTGATCGGGTCCCACTTCACGACAATTTGTTTACCTACCGTAATCAGATCTGAGATAAGCAACGGCGGCTAAAAGAACAAGTATCGCACGTCACTAGAACAGTGAAAGTATTATTAATGAGTTACACCTCAAGCTATTGACGTACAACAGCACCCGACGTAAAATTGACTGTCAAGATGAAGTGTGTAAGAAAATAGTAAAAAAAAAGTAAGATACACACTATTCCTACTAGATGCTTAGTTGTGACTTGTGACCGCTATCGAAAAAGAAAACTTATCACTTGGTAATCAAGCTGGAAATTTGATTTATAGTCATTTCAGAGACGCTGAAACCATAGGATATGAAATTGATGATCTAGGATGAGGAGGCAAGGTTGAATTTTCTACAACAAATGAAAATGCTTTGTATTTAGGACGACGTTAGATCAATGTTGATTATTTTGTACTGACAAGCAAATTAGCCGATGTCTTTGTCTCGTTTAGACGTATTAACTGTGATAGGTGATTGAAAGAATCCAGATAAGGTGAGTAGTGTCCAATTAAACAGTTCATTTGGTTTGTATGAATGGAATTACATAGACGATAAGACTGGACTGTTACTCAATGTGAGTTAACTGGTGAAACTTTCTTCAATTGACTTTTATTGTGTGGCACAAACGCTTAGTTTGAACTACTTTCACATCACACGCAAAATAAACAGAGGTCATACGCGTATCTTTATTAATAACGGTATAATTACCGAATTTGTTAGTCGCTCTATATTGCACGTTTGTGATTCCTTTGTTTTCTGAGAATCATGAATATTTTTCGCAATTCTCACGTCCCACACAGATCTTATCTCGGTTTGATCACTTCAGACATCTAAGTTCATCTGCCTTTTTATGACTTCTGAAAGTATAACAGTTGTTAGAAAATCCAGTTCATTTATGAGATTAATAAGATTTGATCCTTGTCGCATCCTGTTATTTGGTATTAAAAGTTGCAAATCCTGCTGGGTGCATCTCGTTTTTAAATTTCAACCTCATAAGTACTAAAATAATGCTTTATAGCAGATAACTTCCTTTATTGTAAGTCGGTCAAAATTATACTTATATTAACATACATTTTGTTTTTATTAATAACGTGTTTCTTTTAACATTAAAGTAATATTGGTTTCGTATTGCCGTTTACGGATACATTCAACGAAAGTGGCAACGAATAACAATGCGATAAAGCGTTCACATAACCCACATTTTAAATTAAAATACTTCGCGGAATGGTTAAGAACTTGTAAACCGTCCATTTAGCCCAAATACTGTAATCTGCAGTAAACAATAACCAACACTGAGGTCCATAAACGCCCGGGACCGTCACGACATGAACACACATGACCCTGGCTTTTACTTGAGCACACCTAATGAAAGCGATTCGTGTAGTCGAGAAAGTCACAGCAATTGTATGGAATCCACTTACCTCGAGATGCTAGGAATCTGATTGTTGTGGGAAAATGTCACCACTATTGGCTTTGAACTGGCTCGTGTAAATAATTACAGTCAATAGCCGGGTCGAGCAATTTTGAGAATTTTTATCGATTTAAAGTAACTGGATGTATCGATTAATTCGTTTGTTTGTGGAACGCTTTCCCTCCGTAAGCTTTTCCTGTCGCAGCTGGCGAGTATTTAAATTGATGGCGCAGAAAACATGTTGTTTTACATTTCACTACAGATCGATTGTCACGACGCGCGGTCTGTCGGCACTCCGCAGATGGGGACGGCACGTGTTGTGTCGACCTGCATTCTGATACGGACATGGTTTTGCATTGTACATTATCAATTTTTGTACCCGTTGACTCGTCAAGCCCCGCTACGGACGCCGGCGTCCATATATATAGGGTTTCCCCATACATCTATATATATAAGCGGGGCTTAACGGGAAAAGCCAGTTAATTGTCATGAATTTAAATTTCAATTAGTATTTACTTCATTGATTTGGCGGGTTGATACACTTGGTAGTAATACTTGGGACAAACTACTCTAGTGTCTCTATCTTTCGTTATAAAGTTAAATAGAACTAGTAAGTGCATAGTATTTCACCGCAACAATTTTCCAGTCATGTTTATGATATAAACAGATCGATTTCAATCAGCACTGGTTTGTATTGGTACCGTTGCGCGAAATTCCACAAATAAACACACACACAAAGGTTGAACAAACTGAAACGCTGTTATCAAGAGACTTGTGATCGATATTGTTGACTCCACATTGTTGGATGAAAGTGAATGTGAAATATAACAGTCATAAAGAAAGCAAAAGTTTTCGAGCCAGTGATTAGTGTACATATGCATCAGATGTTGGTACACTCTTAGACAAATGTAATTTGTTTCCTTCGCATATCTGGCCACGTTTGTTCGTTAATAGCTTGCGGATTGTTAAATTGATTTCTTCTCAACTTTCACTGTTCGTTAGCTTAAAGCCTAACTTCAAACATGGTAACAGGAAGCTGATCGAAATACAAACGTTATTTGTATTTGCTGTGCACACTGAACAATCGTTAATACCAGATCGACTGCCTCGGTGGCGTAGTGGTATTGCGTACGCATTTCGAGTACGATTTGCGCGCTGAGGTCCTGGGTTCGAATCCCGGGTCGAGCCAAAAAAAATTGTGACTGGGTTTTTCCATCTTAAAATTTACTCAGTCGCAGCTCGAAGTCAGGAAGTTGGCGGTGTGATACCCCCGTGCCTCGGAAAGCACGTAAAGCCGTTGGTCCTGCGCCTGATCTCTCTCCGGTCATGTCGGATTGCCGTCTCACCGGACTATGAGAGTGAAGGAATAGCGAGTGCACCTGTGTATTGCGCACACACTTGTGCACTATAATATCTCCTGCGTACCTGGTTGATCTCCGTTGAGATTGGCCGCCGTGGCCGAAACTGGCTAGGAGGATTTTCATTCAATACCAGATACCCGTAAATAATATTGTCGACAGTTGCCAGATGGAGGGACAATGTTGTACTGTGGTTCCGGAAATTGTCACACAAACGGTAATGAGATACTGGTTAATTCCATCATTGTTGATTTCTTTTAATTTCAAAGAGAGCACATGAAAGGTGCTAAAACGAAGTCACACAATAATCCCTAGCTTAATGAATAAGATTATAGTAAATGAAAATATTGAGTCTGTCAAAACAAATAAGACGCTCCGATGGGGAGGTGCCTTTCAATGCTGACTAGGATAAAGGAATCTGATGTGAATTCACAAAAAATTATCAAACTTCGACTAGATCCATACATATTCTACGTGACTATAACTAGCGTTTGAAATGACAAAACACTACGGACGAATTCCGAGACACTATCCAATTTTTAGTATGCTACGTTACCTGTCCCGCTTGCTATCGTTGGTCGGCTAAAGTCAAAGTGTCAAAACAGTAGTGTCATTGCAGGAATTTCTCGAGTGTCATAAACGGAGATATCTTATTATCCGAGATTGTCATCGGAGCTTATTTTATGCTCGTTACAGCGCTTGCCAGCTTTGAAACGGGTTCTCGAGGTTGACATCTGTGCACCGTTAGCTTCGCTGATTCGTTGACCCGCGACGTCTTTGACTCTACATACTTGCGGTTCAATTATGGTTTTGTGCGTATTTTTTGTCATTTCTAGTATTTGTGATTCAATGCTCGTCGGAAATATTTTCTCGGTTGCAATAAACAAAAACTAGAATTGTTGTGATTTTAGAATTACTTTGTCGTATGCGTTTGATATATCATAGTAAAACTGACGATGTCATTATCATATACCATTTTTGACTGCCTCGGTGGCGTAGTGGTATTGCGTACGCATTACGAGTACGATTTCCACGCTGAGGTCCTGGGTTCGAATCCCGGGTCGAGCCAAAAAATATTGTGACTGGGTTTTTCCATCTTAAAATTTACTCAGTCGCAGCTCGGAGTCAGGAAGTTGGCGGTGTGATACCCCCGTGCCTCGGAAAGCACGTAAAGCCGTTGGTCCTGCGCCTGATCTCTCTCCGGTCATGTCGGATTGCCGTCTCACCGGACTATGAGAGTGAAGGAATAGAGAGTGCACCTGTGTATTGCGCACACACTTGTGCACTATAATATCTCCTGCGTACCTGGCTGATCTCCGTTGAGATTGGCCGCCGTGGCCGAAACTGGCTAGGAGGACTTCATACCATTTTAAAAGTTAGGCGATTTTTTTATGGCATCGATTGACGAGACGGGCATGCCGTTCGCCTGGTGGTAAGCGATACGACCACCCATAAACAGTAGAAACACCATCCAGCACCTTGAGTTACAAAGTACTGTGTGGCATTCCACTGCGCTCGTCATCCTGACATAAGGAGTTAAGGCTCATTATGTCCCGTAGTTACACTGGCTACAATGTCCTTCAAACCGAAACACAACAGTGCATGCACACTGCTGCTTGGCGGTAGAAATAGACATTGCGTTGGTACCCACCAAGACGGACTCTTACATATGAGAGTCCTACCACCAGTAGTTATCGTTAGCATTGAAAGAAAATAAACAAATCGATTATCTCCGAAGTTGAACACAGCTGATGTTATTATACAATTTGTCCTTACTCATTAATAAAGTACAAAAAGATCTGGTAAAATAAATTAAGCATTAAATAACAGTAATCAACTATTTCACAAACGTATAGAGTTACATCTATTAGACGTTTTATTGTCAATGACACAGCGCCAAGAAGTTTATAATTATGGGTATAAAATTCTTGCACAGCGCCGTTAACTCGCACTGTATGTTAAGTGACAATTGCAGAATAAATTGCAATAAACTTGTGGGTAACATCGTCGTTCCAACTAAATCGTTTATGCATTTAATGCATTTATTAGGGTCGTAATGGAGAAATGTTATTCTATCCAATTTGATATAAACGATTGATTATAAGAATTCCAGGAACATATAATGTTACATGATATTCAATTGTAAAACTAAACCACTTCACCTTCAGGTAATACGGTATTTGTTGATCCATAATTAAAACAATTTTAACTTTACCTTTCTTATGAACTTTGTAAGATGAAACGAACAGTAAGAGCATCGAGTTTGAGTGTCAAAGAACCTAGGAATCTTATCAACATCCTCACGGTCTGAGCCAAACACATCTGTATTTGGTCTACCCGGTTGCCTAGTAGTTGATGCTCGTTCCCAAAACCCGTTATACTGGACTAGCGCAATTATGGTCTGAATCCCTATAATAATAGAAATCGGAAGCGTTTTGATTAGGAAAGAAAAAGCCATAAGATATTGATAAAACACACTAAATACTATAACTTGACATATCTAACTCTCCGCATTACCTTAATCTAATTTGCTGTACACGATTGTTGTATAATATATCACTTGCAATTGAATAACATAATAGCCATTTGTAGTTATCTAAGCTTACATAAACACCAAATAGGATTTCATCAATTTGTTCGTGTCATACATTAAGCAAAACGTTTGCCATGAGTTTGAACATAAAATTAAATTACTATATTTTTAACTGGATGGTGATAGATAGCTGTTACGTGGGGTTATCTGAGTTAAAAAGACAGAGTTTAATGTTTGTAATCATAGTAAAAGTATCGCGTTACCTTAATTAAGGTAGTTTGTATTTGAATTTGATGACAAATTATAATTGTAATTTTCTAGGATTTTTATTAGGATGTTCTATGGAGTGGAATTTGTGTATTATAATTTATATGTTTTCTGTAATTTTCGTTTTAATATTACTCATATGCCGACTGTGTGTAAATATGTTGTCTATTTAAATCGTAGCGTTGCCCGAGTCAGTAATTTCTAGAGCTTCTTAGTAATTTTAACAAGAAAAATATTTTTGTTATTTTTAATGAAATGATTGAAGACAGTATATTGTTCATAGACTTATCAATGGAAGTCTTGTATCGCGTATATTTGTAAATAAAAGTTGGTGAAAATAGAGGAAATTGTTAAACATTTTTAATTTACATTTATGCTCTTAGCAATTTTTTCTTGCATGTAAGTAGCCATTAAAATAGTTTCATTAGTGATGTAATAATTTTTTGCACCTTCTACTCTACTTAATTTTGATTAATTATGTCATTAGTAGAACTTTTTAGACTGTATCTACATTAGAAAAAAATGAAGCATAACTAAGAGATATTACAATCTAATAAAAAAGAATATAGCAACGGTATTGAAATTGGTACGGTAATAGCCGTAGGACCTCTCTTTTGAACTTATATCGAGAGTACTTGGAAATCTCCACTGATTCACCAATTAACTTATAGTTACAGCACAATCTTGACATGGCTGACAACTGCTTTAGGTTAGTCCTGGCCGGCGGCGCGGCGGTTGGAGCAGCCCGACATATCGCCTGGGGGCGCGTCGTGGGACGTGAAAGCCTATGAGATTTACCAGTTGGGGACAATCAATTTCATTTATGATAATTTTAAATAACAAATTAATATCCAATAACTTCCGTCTAACTATGAGACTATCCATTCTATAGAAATTAAGTTTGGATTCGTACGATTTCAAACTGATACTCAACACACATTAAATAATATGACGAAGGAATCTTTTTTGAATTCTCTCTCTCTGTAACTGATGAGTTTTATAGTGAGGTGACCAGACTTAGCAGCAATACTCCAGAATGCTTCTAACGTAAGCATTGTGCACACTAATTTTAGTAACGGAATTCTTAAAAACTTACTATTCATTATAACAAAGCCTAGGGTTTTTGACGCTTTAGAGATTGATCAATATGTGGTACGAATGTCAATTTTGTGTCAAAGTAATGATGATTAATGATATACACATACTTTACTTCGATATATAGGGTGTTGCAAGGCTTTTTAATATGCTTATATTAACTTCATATATATGTATGTAACAGAACCTTTGAATATGATTTTGACCGCCTTCGAAACGTCGAATTAAATCGACATTTGGCATACTTATCAAGGACCGATGACAATTCAATATTTTAAACTAAAAACACGCTTTTGATAGAAAATGTAACTGAAAATGAATAAATAATTAATAGTTATTTATTTTTTCCTCACATCTGTTGGACCATAGTAGAATTATAACTAAACTAAATAAAATAAAATACTTTATTCATTACGTAGGCGAACATAGTTGCACTTATGATAAGTCAAGATACATTTGATTAATAATAATTATTACAAAAAATCACTTATATAACTACTGTCATTTTTATAGAGAGCAAATCAATGAAAATAAATAAAGAAGCCAAGTTCGGGCTGGCAGGAAATATAAGTAGATAAACTGGCTACTCTTATGTGTAAAAAAATCCTACTTGTCACAATATGGCGCTTTCGTTTATTTTTTAGTGACATCTATTGGTAATTTTTTTTCTCATTTACACTATTCTGAATTCAAATTTATTAAAATTGATTTTCTATTTTTTAGCTGGAATTTCTATAAAGCATTTTTTATAGTTTTTTAAACAAATTATTAATTCCAGATTTTCCTTATTTATCATTGCATTTTATTCACTTTAATATAATGGTACATTATATGATATTCAGAATATTATCCATAATAAAAACATTCGTCTATCGTAACGACATACAAGTTTTAGAAAGTCCGCAGTTTACAATTTCATACTTTTTATAAGATTAATCATACAATAGGTACAAGCGTATACGGGTCTAGGCAGGACCCAGAATAGTATATTGGAAGATGATTCCAAGTTTTGACTTCAGACAACTTGTAGAAATACATTACTTTTCAAATAAATATTTCATCAATTACCATAATACCTATTCGATTGAATTTGATTGTATTATTTTTATCAAACTTTTTAAAAAAATCCCGGAAATTTCTGTTTATGTCGATTGATAACCGTTTGAATTTTAGTGGATGTTTCATTGAGCGTGGTTTTTTTTAGCTAGAAGTCCCGCCAAGCTTTTCGTAATGCTATAGTTTGGACAGTGCGTTGCCTATCCTTAAGTAAAGGACCAGCTATTGGCATGGCAATATTTCGCGCTAGTAAACTTCCTGACCACCCAAACAGTAAAGCTGCCAACTCACGTCAACATGCAAAAAATAAACATGGCCGTTAATATAATTTGTTCTTGGACTCTAATTACTTAATCTTGAGTCGCTACTTTTTATTTGAAGTATGCCAGCTAAGTGACGATCGGTTTTTTGCAATGACAGTCGTCAATCGTCACGAGCTTAAAACGTTTGTAGCACTTATGACTCCTTTTATTACATTCGCGTCGACTACTTAATACATAGTCATCTTTTTTAGGTTTATTGTGAATATTTAGTCGCGTAATTGAATAAACAACTTAAATATACACGTCAATTAGACATTTGACATTTACTAATTGAGGTTATTACAGCAGTGTTTCAAATAAAAGAAAAATAAAGTGTTCATTGTTTTTCACTTATTACATTTATGTAAATGAATTACAAGAGGAAGATATATTTTAAGTACCATTAAGAAATAAATTTAGGTGTAAAATACGTTTTTATTAATATACGATTTTAAATTTCGAACGCATAACGGTTTATAGGCAACTTGAAACTTCTTTATTGCCTAATATTCGTGTGTTATATAAAACCAACAAAGGCATATTATATTTTGTAGTAAATGTGTCTTCATACGGCTTATACAATTGAACGTTGCTTTGGCAGTGAATAGACATCCACGTCAGGTAATTGGCACTTAATTGCTAGTCTTTATAGCTTCCCGTGTTAGTGGACCGCAGTGACTGTGCCATCGGAAGTAAGATCTTACAAGTGTAGTAAATTGAGCGATTAATTTATCTTTTGCGAAATTATAACTAGTGCCAGTAATTTGATCGTGTTTGTGAAGGATAGGTTTATGTATAATACTTATAGTCGTCGTTCAAGTGGCTTGAGTGTGTCGATAGGTCAGTTTATGCGGATGTTCAACGTTTGATCTCATTTTTAATAATCCTGACGTACTAACTTCACCGCATTGGCACAGGAAGGTCGAAAGTGGCCATTGAGGAAATGTTGGCGCTAAGATAATTGCGCTTGAACTGCACACAGTAAATAATAAACATATTCAATTACTGATTGCCTGAGTGCTGAGGTCTCGGGTTCGATCCCCGGGTCGGGCAAAGTGATATTGGATTTTTCTATTCAGTATCAGCCCAGAATCTGAAATTTGTGCCCGATATGGCGATAGGCGCGCCCTCTATCACATCGTGGGACGGAATATACCTGGCGAAAAGTAGGTGCATCATTTGCGCCTCTGCCTACCCCTTCGGCGATAAAAGACATAAGTGTATAGATTCAATTACTCTTTCGTTTTTTATGTATCCTGATCTTAATTTACCTATTCTGTATTAGTACTTAATGTATTACAATTTATAATATCTGTGGTAGGTAATAGTGACGGCTTTACAAGTTAAGAATATTGCAAACCCAATTAATTCCAGATTACTTACTATAATCTTATGTAAAGACTGTCTTATACTGACAGGTAGGTAAGCAATCTATTAATCAGTTTTATCTTCACTACAACTTGCCTTAGATGTGAATATTGTATCAACTACTTCATGAGTAATATTATCATCATGGAGAAATTAGCACGATATAGGCAATACATTCGTGTTTGTTCCTGATTTATTTGATGACTAGCTTTTGCTCGGGGCTCCGCCTGAGTAAAAGTTTTTCTGGGATAAAAGTCCTGCTTTTTATTTTACCGGGATAAAATCTATGTGTTAATCCAGGATATGATATACTCTTGTGCCAAATTTCATCGAAATCCGTTCAGTAGTTTCGGAGATGTGCGGTAACAAACAAACAAAAAAAAAACAGACAGAAAAGAATTATAAAACTCACTGATTTTTTCCATTAATCTTCTTTAGTCAACCCCTTTTTTCTTTATCATATTTCTTTAAATGTAGAGACACACCGGTTCTACTACATTATTATATGTATAGATTTTGCACGATGTGAAGTAGTTGATCGCGAATATAAGCGTTAAAATTAATTGAATTTTTAATAACAACACCTGAGACATTCATAAACATCCACGAGATATCCACTGCAGAACATGGGCCTCCACTCTAAAGACATTAGATGTCAAGTATTATACCCAGTGGGTAATGTAAAACTACAGTGTCACTCATCTGTGCAGCAGAAATATATCAAAAAGTTATATTTACCCAGACGGTCTATAGTTAACCATACCACACAATACCAGCCCTATATTATGTACTGCCGACTGCTGAGCACGGGCATCCTCTGCTATTGAGAGGGTTAAGGCTTTAGTCCACCACGCTGGTCTACGGCGGTTTGGCAGACTTCACATACCTTCGAAATTCAGAGAACTCTTCTCAGGTATGCAGGTTTCCTTACGATGTTTTCCTTCACCGTTAAGCTGTGATTCCGCAGGACGCGGCGGACGGCAGACGGCAACGGCAGACGGCACGTGCCGCGACGCCAGACGGCAATACTATGCAGTATTAAATTGTATGAGACCGATTCCGAACACGACGGCAAGTGAAGCCCGGCAGAACGTCACTTGCCGCGTACATACATACAAAAAAAAAATATAAACACACGAATTGAGAACCTCCTCCTTTTTTGGAAGTCGGTTAATAAAGTAATATCTTTGCAACACTATTTCTCACATGTTAACCTGAATGCTTTTAAACAAAAAGAACATTTAATCGTCTGCATAATTAACTAATTAATTCATTTCCCTTTTCACTACTATAACGCGTAGAAAGCAAATTGTATTGTGTTGAAAATGGAGTGTTTCCATTGAAATTAAATGATAAGCTTCTCGCTTCCAACAATACTCGACTATGTCGCTCCAGTTCCCAAAGTCAGAGATAGTTTCTAATCCTAGTTCAGGGGCGCATTGGGTCGGTAAAACACGCCAGTAATGCGTTGCGTTAAATCTTTTTATTACTATAAAATAGGTAAAATACCTGAGTTAAATCATAAAATGAAATATATATTTTTTTACTTTAAGGTAAAGCCCAAGGCTAGCAGATTGTGTGCCTGCAGACAAGCTCTATACTTTTTCAAATAGTTTACCACCAATATTCTGACTTCGATAAACAAAGTACAGCATGATACTGCACTGCGCTCAACTTATACGTTAAAATAAGTATGTATTGTGCATTTCTGCTCAAATTCTACTTCGCGGATAGAATTTTACGTCCGCCCATCGTGCTCTGCTGCCCTTTCAAATTCGGACCTGTTTAAATAATAATGAATTGAATTCATAATATAGCATTCATAAGACAAAAAAGCCCAAGTTTCCGAATCCACGAGTATTTCTCGCATGATTTTGCGTACTGTTTCGTGCCCGAAATCACTCACATTAATTGGACATGAATTAACAAAAGGGCGTAACCACACGCTCGTGCGTACCTCGTGTGAAAATGACATTTTAAAAGGTTGTACCATTCATTAGGCCATAAACCATTTGGAATGTAAAGCCTTGTACACTAGGTACCAGATGCTTAACATGTTGGGAAACATTGCACAACGGCGTGACACTACAAGAAACTTGTAAATAAGAAGTTTTGTCATCAATTTAACAAAATATATTTGGGATTTTAAAGAAGATAACGCGCAACATAATCCTATTCGCTAAATACTACATTTTGTAAGATACAATTCATATTAACTTTTCTTAGTTTACATCGCGAACTGCGTGTTGCGAATTTATTACAAACTTTAGAGATAATATTAAGTGATCTCCTCAGCTCATAATCATCCACAATACTAGAAGAATCATGGGTGGCCTGAAAGTTAAAGGAGAAAGTGATTAGGATTAAGGAGGAAGGGATATATTTGAGTGAACACGAGCTTTAGATTCAATCCTTGAAACTAAATCCTAAATCCTTCACTCACACTCCTTCAGTCACTAAATTCTTATTTGGCAATACGAGTATGGCAATGATGGGTTACATTATGAATGTTTTGAACACACTGATGTCCTTAAAGTATTCAATTTAGTAAATTTGGTATGCATATGTTTCGCTATTTCAATAATGTTAGAGCTATACCTACTAAATTTTAACACACAATGACTATATGACTACACATATAAGGCACTGGAAAATAAGTTGAGTACTATGCAAATACTTCATCGACCAATGAGAAACATGTCGTCAGTCTACGACGGCTAGAAATAGTCTGGTGAACTGGAACTACAGTAGCTGATTCTAGATTGCTAGTTGACAGAGTGAGAAACTACTATAGCAGTCAAAATTTTTAAAGGATAAGAAAGGATAAGGATATGACGATTTGCCCAGCAGTTACAGCAATGTTAAAAATCAATTACCAGAAAGAAGAATAAAACATGTATGTTGTTTTTGAAAATGTATATTTGACAAATAACTTACCTAGCTACTACGACTTTAAAAACTACACATCGTTCTAGATACCTAGAATTAGGGGATTACGTAATTGGATCCTGGATCACTGAACCTAAAGGATTAGAAAGGAGATCCTATCAGACCCAAGCTTCGACACCATTATGCAAAGGTCATCGTATGACACGAAATGTGTCCGAATTGACACGCGGATGAGTTTTTGGACAGCATTCGTTAGCGATTGTACGATAAGTCTTTCTCCAGGGTTTCGCCGGAAAAGAACGGTTTGTTTCAAGAGCGTTGACCTTGTTTTTTGGGCCGAAACGAAAGTAAAGCTATTGTTGCCGTGACCCCGGGTCAAAGATCTGTCATAGGACGGTCATCTGTCATTTTATATAAAGAAGTCGTGTTGTTTGTCTGTGTACATTTTAAATGCCGATAAAGATATTCCGATTGGTCTAGTTTTGTTAGTCATGCTGTAGTCACTTTTGATTATAGCGTAAACGAGTGGGTTCTATTAGAGTGATAGCACAAGTCCTCATTCTTAAGAGGTGAGGTACGCACAATAAAGTAATCTTGTTCAATTACCAGCTTTTGTAGTACTGTATTTTATGTAACAAACTTGACATATACCATCCTCGATGGACAAGCTTTGAACCGAAGCATTGCAACATAAGCAGAAAATAAGCAATCAGTAAACTTATCAGCCATATGGGAAATGTGCAGCAAGTCCAGATTTCATTGCAAGAATTCAGGCAGTAAATTACGTATGTCGAAACTATTGTCATATTTAGGAATCTTGACTAGAACATCTATTTCACATTTCTTACAGATTTGGATAAAACCATCAAACAGGATTCTCTTTTAAATAACATTTAAACTATACAATATTTTCTAAACGGTTTGCCCAGTTTTCTTAGAAATAGTCGATAAGAAATCGTTCAGTCTAGATTATTTAGCTTGGTTTTTATTCACAGAACTATTTATATTAGGATACTTTTAGTTTACACGACTTTATTATATTATTTTTGCCTTCTGCATTTGAATAAAATGTTCGGAATTGCAGTGGCGAGGTATAATTAATCTAATTATAATAACATTATTAGCCTTGTAGTCTTTTCTTCAACTGAAAGTTCACCCTGATTCACCATGCCTATTGTAATGAAACACAGAAACAGAAACTGGAAACTAAGCCTCTGGTATCACAATGCCACCAGCCAGAGGTGATCATGTTGTTGGAATCAATTACCACCAGATTTTTATAATCTTGACATGCCAGTGACTGACTGACATTTGCTCTTAATTGCAATAACATCCAGAAAAAAATTCAACCGGTGAAAGATGTATCTCTGGTGTATTTACAAGCTTCCCAACTTATTCTAAAGGCCACGTCATTTGAAAATTGTAGTTTTTAAGTTATATAATATCAATCGAACG
Organism: Lapara coniferarum; assembly: GCA_949316025.1. NCBI lineage: Eukaryota > Metazoa > Arthropoda > Insecta > Lepidoptera > Sphingidae > Lapara > Lapara coniferarum. Next base: position 4,100,069 of record OX438930.1, on the reverse strand, counting down.
AAACCAAAGACTATCCGTTGTATTTCACAAGGCAGTACTGACATGGCCCGTCACGATACAAAATCACGAGCGGCATGTACAGATGTTCAATGAAGATACGGTTGTCGATAATCTCATTGAAATAGAGATTTGCGTGCGCAACGGAACAATGGACACGCGTGCGACTTGCCCCACACAACTTGGATTCAGGATTCCTAAACCAATACTAAAATTGATCTAGACTCAATACAAATCGTAGTTTTTGTTTTGCTTACAAAATTTCTTTGTAGTTTATCTGTATTTGAACTTTGTAGTTGAAACTAAATCTTTGCTAAATGGGTAGTTCGCAATTAGCTAAGATATGCTTACATTTTGTTCTTTACATACCGTTAAGTGCAGTATTTTTCTGGTTGTTGGTTCTGCATTTTCGTTCTTATTCCTTCGCGCTCAGACAATTTTTCACCTATCGATTTCTAACCATACTTTTATATTCTGCTTTTGTCATTTAAGTTTTAACTGAATGCTGTAGGACATATTAAACAACAAAATAACATAAACATTTCCTCAAGAAACTTGAAGAAAAAATCCACAACTCACATAAAAAATAACGACACAATTCCACACCATCTTGAACAATCGTTGCCAGGTATATCTATTATATTGTTACAGCTTTAATAGGCAATAAAGTAGCTGGTAAAAGCGGATTCACGGCAATCACTTCGCGAGTATAAACTGAAGCAAAGGTCATCGCGATTCAAGGACCATTGAATTGGGGATGAGCTATCACGACTCACGGAAGTTGCACAACACTTATGAAATTTCACTTTCATAGTAAACAATGATCTGATCGGTAATTAAGTGCTAAAAGGTCAATCGTAATAAGTCATTAGGTGCCGAAATCTCTCTACCCGAGGCACCGCGTTTCGGACGGTTTTCGTTCATTAATCGTACATCGATGCTAGGGTTGTTAATTTTTATTTAGTAATCATGGCAATTTAAATCGGCTAAAGATCGGATGGACTGTAAGTAATATTGATTTTGTTTGACAAAGGGTTTTGGAACATTTTGAGCTATTTATTTTTCGACAGTTATACGCAATTGACTCGTCAAGTTCCGCTACGTACGCTACGGACGCTAGCGTCTGAGTATATAGTGTTTCCCCATACATCGATTTATATAAGCGGGGTTTGACGGGTCTATTCACAAATGGAAGTAAAAATACTATTAAAATGTTGCTTAAAAACTTGCATAAATAAAGAGTCGAAAACTAAATACTTAAGTATTTTATTAACAGATATTAAATTGTTCTCTACTTGCCAACATGCTTGACAACCCTATTCCTGTATATTTACACCACCAAACACAAATAAGCAGTCAAATAGCTGCAAGCGAAACCGATGTATCGTGTGAAATTTTGTTTACAGTGCTCTTCAAACGTGACTTAGTAATGTAAACATTTTGAGTGCAGTCCTATTTGTTATTATAATATTATTTGGACGGGTTTACAAAAAATATAAAGTGGTCACATTTTAGCGTTTACATTTCATATTATTTTAGAAAAGATGTGTGGGAAGCATTTAAATCTAGAAACGTGCTTTTTTATCGCTTGCCTTTTATGTCGTACTGCTTTCTTTTATATGTTTTTTGCAATAAGATTTGTGCGAATTGTGGTCGTACGAGTAACATTTATTTAACTGTCTTATAAAATGTTAATTATTTGTCGTAGACATTTATTGCCTTGAGAAAATGTTTAGGATTCATACATACATACATATACACTCACGCACAAATCGGGCACAAATTCCAGACTCCGGGCTGATACTGAATAGAAAAACTCAATATCACTTTGCCCGACCCGGGGATCGAACCCGAGACCTCAGCTTTGCAGTCGTACTGTAATACAACTACGCCACCGAGGCAGTCAAGTTTAGGATTCAATTTTGAAATAAGTTGTTTATATCTTTTATTTGTTTTTTATTTGAATTTTTACAAAAGAATCGAAACTTACAACATCAACAAATATCCTACAAAGCTATACAAATACTTTGACTAAAGGATCACTATTTAAAAATATTAATAACAATCTGGCTAAATAATTAAAACAATGAGATTAGTAATTAAGGCAAGGCTTCTAACAGGTATTTTATCATATCATTTCTAAACACGTTATATATTTCTCATAATAGTATACCTCTATCCAGACCAATCCTATCCTATCAAGTCCAATGACGCTATAATGGCCTGTTCACGCTATTCATATCTGATACAACACCTCCGAGTTTCTAATATTTGTTTTAAACGCCCTACTTGCAAGATTAATGCTAATGGCAGAAACAGATCATCGTCAGCGTTGATGATGATTGCGATTCACGTTCCATATTCAAATTACTGCTCATATTATTTTTTATCTGTGTGAATCTTGTTTACTTGATAAAGGTACTTAGAACAATGAAATGACGTATTTACGCGTATACAAAGGTTATAAATGCCTGTTAACTCCCTTATGATTGCAGGATGAAGGTAATTCAAGTGGCGCTTTAATTACCGTGATTTTCATGATTTGTCCGTATGACTCGTTGTGGTATTGTTAGGAAATTCATGTTTACTTTAATAGGAGTTACATAAGAGTATAATATTTCATGGGATTCCTGTATTTTTGTTGGTGAATAAATTTAATTTTTTTACTGACATTTTATAAAACTGGTTAAGGCATATTGTGTAAAGTAGGGATTTCCCAAAAACAGTATAAACATATATATTAAGAAGGAATATTCTATGACTAGTATTGCTCGCGGCTACACAAAAGATTATGCAGGAAATAAATATTTTCCCGGTCTAAAAAGTAGCCTATAACACTCAGGAGCTAGTGAAAGAATTTTCAAAATCGGTTCAGTAGATCGTGAGATTAGCGCATTCAACCAAACAAACAAACTCTTCAGCTTTATAATTTTAAGTATAGATTAGTAGAAGTATGATGAGATAAATGGGAACTGACAAGCTGTAGCATCAATCCATTCTTAAAAATATAAGCGACGAACACTTTTGACAACATTCACGTTACTTACTCAGGGTTTTCCCTTTCCAAACACCAATGAATTTCAACTTGGAATTCATTGCAACCGGTTAATGCATGTAGGGTAGGAAAGTGGATCGCAACAAGTGCTTACTAAAGAAAATAAACAGAGCCCTTGAACTTTAAATTCTGCGACCTTTAAGGCCTGCCCTTCAAGCTCACGTAGAAATAGAAATCTCATCCCATCAATTAATTCACCATGGGACTAGAAACGTTTAAGCCTGAATGCCATCGTTTACGTGACCATACAATCTTATAATCATTTTTATTTGGCTATGAGATATTGTGCTACTTTATCCTATATCTTGCTGTCAGTTCAAACGAATTTGACCATTAAATTAACTGTCATAAGGCGTTATAAACTTTCGCCGGATTTCGCATGGTGCCAAATGCACACAGCGCGGACAATCGATACATTTTTTATCGAAAATTTGAAAATGGCCAAGTTCAATGAATAAGTATTGATGACCGCGTCTGACTGTAATAGTTGGTATCTATATTTCGAATGCCTTTTCACCGTGGAACAAAAACTAGTAAGTAAAAACATCCGTTGTGGCGATTTCTAACATTTGTGGGCTGGCAGATTAATTTGTTATCGTCTAGCCTGTGTAGCGCCTTCTTAGTATAGACTATACAGTTGATGCATGGTCCCGGGAGATTAGTCCTGGTTTCGATTTATAGGAAGGGAACTCTTTTAATTGTTCTTCTTATAGTTTGTCTCACTCTGAAAATTAACAGGCTATACCTCGATATTCGTATGATTAATATTTCTAACATTAGCCTACTTTTGCCACTTTACCTACATATAATAATTTGCTTGCAAACCACAACCTGATAAGTCTTAAGTCCAGACAATTACTTTTGGAAATGATGCTGTTTTATGATTTATGTAATAATAGATATGACTGCTCTGCCTTAACTAACAACTTGTTTTATATTGTTCCAAGAACTAATATTAGGCGACAGGTGCGTGCCAAAGCTCTTTTTGCCCTTACTCCTAGTCGTACTAATGCAGGACTCCGCGCACCTCTCCATCGTATAAGTAAGGCTTATAATGATAATTTTACTGATATGGATTTATTTAATATGTCTTCGGCTGCGTTCCGTAACGCCTTGATCCGCAACATTAAAGCTTCAGACACATTATAAGAATAAGCACTTCAAATGGATAAAAAATAAGAAAAGGATCTTGTTCACTCTTGCTCGCGAAACTTAATCTTATGCTATATATGCTGTGGATAACGGTGTAGGTTACGCATTTATATTCTCTGTATAATATTTTTAAGTCTAAATATAATGTGTAACTGTTTGTATTATCCCTAATAAAAAAAAAAAAAAAAATTAGATGAAGAGAGTCATTTTACAAGGTCAGAATAAAAGTCATAATGATTTTCATATACAGGTTTACTAGTAGTATGCATATTTGTTCTACATTAACAAATTCCTAAAGCATTTTTTCAACCCAAATACTCAACATGTCTAACATTTTAGTCGTTTTGATTATTATTTTTTATACCGCGTGCTACTTTTAAAATAGCTGCCTCCAACACGATTTGTATATTTAACTAAAAAGCTTTTACATTGGTCAATATTCTTAAAAAGCATAAAACGTTTATTGTCCGTTTAAGCTGAGACCAATCGTTGCTATTTCAAAATGAGACTTCACACAGATTTTAGGAATTATGAACCATAACCAAACATAAACCGTTTAACAAATATTATTCTTCCATCAAAGCGAAAAACTATTCCGATGTACTAGATCAAACGGGGATGGTTGAAAATAGAAGCACTCAAGACATCTTGCACTTGGTACCACTTGTTTTCTGTTAACAGAATGGAACGCTCGGATACTCGACAAATTGGTTTTCTCGACGCTAAGTGCGCGTTTGCGGGAAGCACTTCTGCCTCCAGTGGGATTCGAGAAATGCCTAAATGAAAAAGTGGGATTGTAAAATGGAAAGCGAAAAGCGGATGTTGAGAGGGTGGTTTTGTTTTTCTTTTGTGTTTTTAGCTTGTTCGGGGTGCTCTAATAATACCAATACCAGCCTAGTATTATACTGTCCCACTGCTGGGCACGAACCTCTTCTACTGCTATACATTTCAGATAATAATTATAAAGTACTAGGAGGCCTGGTGGGCTGAAATCCTTATCATCAAAAAGCCAATCAGAGGGACAGTATATAAAACCATATTAAAATTATAACATATTTCTTCATTGAGCTTTTTATAATAAAGAGAGACACGCAATTATATCGCTTAATTAAACCCCATGAATTTGCATGAAACATGTCGAAAATGAACGATCGCTGTCGGCCCGCACGCTAACTAGTTGGCTGAAAATTCAAAAACTATTCATTTAAGTCAGTTTCAGAAATGCCTTTTGTTACTCAGTTTTGTAACTTATTTGCATTTTTATCGTGGAATAAAAATTAGTTTACGGTGTCTTGTTCGGGGTTTAATCAGGATTAACGGTTGGATGAATCAATCAAAATGCAAATACAATTTTTAGGGTTTAGTAAAAACAAACAACGGTTACTGTTTTGCTTCTCTAAACGAAATAAATTTTGACTTTTAGGTGACAGCTTTACGAAAAATTTAAAAAATACTTTCATGTTACAGAATTATCTTGTTTCTTTGGTGCCTACGTGCCCTTACTAGGAGTCCTGTCCACTTATGTGCTAAATTTCTTCCAAATTAGCTTAGATAATTCTATGCTTGTATCTAACAAACAACTAAAGTGAAAAAAAAAAATAAGGACAACACAGAGGTCAATGGAGAGAAGTACACAGAAAATTAAGAAAATACATAAAATAGTGTTAGAAATTATGAGATGAAAAACAAAAATAACTGATGCGTTAACACACGCTATAAAATTAGAATGGCAATGGGCTGGTCATACATATCTCGAAGTGTAAAGACATAAAAACTCTGGACCATAATAACTGCATGTTAGAAAGTGTTATTAAGGAAAAGAAATGTTGGCAGGTACCAATAAAACGGTGGGTTCATGATATTGTTATAAAAGCAGGGGGAAATTGGATGACCCTCGCTAGAGAAGAGGTTTATGGAAGGAGAAAGAGGAGGCCTTTATCCAAACGGGATCCACATCACAGGAATATAACTAACCAAACTAAGACTAGATTAACAAATTATAGGTATTAAAACGACTAACAAACATTTGAAATGTAAAATATTATCATGTGGAAATGAAAAGGGCCCAATAATATAACATCATATATTAGTAAGAGTAGAATAGTTCATTACACGAAAAACCGCAGTTGTTTCATTACATACTGCAGTACAACCATCCAATACCCGGAATCGTTCTCACATCCGCCAACTGAGTTAGTAGATCGAATGTCCTACTATATTAATTTCCGTAACGCATAAACATGTAATTAGGCGTATTAATAACTCAAAATTATCAACGTTCACCGGAGCGTTAGAAGCACTTGAGTATACGGTCCCACGCCAACACAGCTTATTAGTTATTACATGTTAATGGTGTCCTGCAGGTGTGAATCTAGACTTGAGTGCAGGAGAAAATACATTTAGAACACACTAGCTTTTGCCCGCGGCTCCGCCCGCGTTAAAAAGTTTTTCCGGGATAAAAGTCCCGCTTTATGTTTTCCCGGGATAAAAGTAGCCTATGTGTTAATCCAGGACATGATCTACCCGTGTGCCAAATTTCATCGAAATCCGTTCAGTAGTTTTTGCGTGAAAGAGGAACAAACATCCATACATCCAAACATCCATACATCCAAACATCCATACATTCTTACAAACTTTCGCCTTTTTAATATTAGTAGGATAGTGATTATCGTAGCCATTCGATCCGAACGTTAGGTTTTTGTTTTTATACTAGTTGGACATACATACATACATACATACATACATACACACTCACGCCTGTTATCCCCGAAGGGGTAGGCAGAGGCGCAACTAGTGCACCCACTTTTCGCCATTATTCCGTCCCATGATGTGATAGGGGGCGAGCCTATCGCCATATCGGGCACAAAATGTTGGACATAATGTGTTAAATTCAGCATGCCTTTCGACAATGTCTCCTCTGTCTTCATTGGACTGGTATAGTCTGCCACTGGTATGGTCTTCCAATATAGTCCCAAAGTCAGTGGAATTTCGTTTTTTCATTTCTTATCTGCCTCAAAATATGTAAGTCTTCTATTCGCCTTTGAAGAATTTTATACCTAGTCGACTGGACACAGTGTAACATCAATGTTTCGGGACAAGCTTAGTGAAACTTAATATACGTTTTAAGTCAAAGTGGGGGATATTATGTGTTGTTTCTACGACCACGCTAACTTTGTGAATCCGGCTCTGTACCTTCATAAACGCTGCAAACACTTCGCACTTTGTCGGCCTCTAATCATGTGATTTACTCATTGATTATAATGTTAGCGTCGGGGAATTTAAGTTTTAGTTAAGTTTACCTAACGCCATTGATGTCAATAGTATTTTGTTACATGTCTATTAATAACAAACATACATAAGTCAACATCCGTAATTGCTGTGATGTAGGAAAGTACAAATAATGCAACACTTTTTACCGAAATTACTAATATCCTACAGTGAATGCTTGATAATGCCACATTAAACTCAAATCGCAGAAGGATATTCACGCGAGTCTATTGAATAGATGAACACTTGATTGTTTAACCTGTAGATTTAAAATAAGAATTTGACCAATGTTCAGCCTAAGTAAGGTAACTTTTTAAGGTAACTATTTGTGTAACTGTTAATGTTCATTTAACAAATATATTGTCATATTGTCTTTGAAATGCACTTACATTCTTTATAATATGCTCGCCTGTATTTAAAAATAATTGTGTAAGCTGTTTTCTCAGTGATTAATTTATAATCTTATGAGAAATAAATCATTCTTAAACCTTAACTTTTGTGTTACTTTGTAATATACTTCCAGTTTACATGATGTATTAAATATAAAATCTACATCAAGGATAATTTCTTTTATTCAATCTCATCACTGTCATGTTACATACAGTCTACATACAATTAAAATACAACGAGTCTACGCTTGACCGACACATTTAATATAAAGCTCTCATGTTGTATCACATACACATAACACAACCAAATACGGCAGTGATTACACTCGCAAGGTTAAACAAAATGAATACCCGATCACGAGCAATACAAATTTTGACTTTAAATAATGTCAATTATTGCAAACTGCAAACATTTGGCGCCTACAATCATTAATCATGTCGGGTGATCAAAGCTGGGGTCTAATTCTCACTCAGATTTATTATAATAGACATAATGTCGAATAGAATGGCGGGGGTCATATAAAAACTGTTTTTCCTCAGTATCTCGCATGAGACATTTGTCCAGTTTTATTGTATGACTAGACTTCTGTTCCCGGCCCCACCCGCGTGGAAAAGTTTTTTCGGGATAAAAAGTAGCCAGTAGTAGTAGTAGTAGATAGCATTCAGGAGTAATGTAGCTTCCTATTAGTGAAATAATTTTCAAAACAGGTACCGTAGTTTTTGAGTTTATCCATTACAAACAAACAAACAATAAAATCTTTCCTCTTTATAATATTAGTATAGATTTTAAGGGTTGCGAGCGCCTTCTGCACTCACCCTAAAGACCGGTGTTCTTTCATAAGCCGACCCTCGTCAGGCTAGAAAGAGTAATGTCAGGAGCAAAAAAAAAAAACATGCAATGCGTTGCTTATCACACGCAACATTCGTATGTCTTGATAAGTAATAACTAGGTGTTTCTCGCGACTTCGCACACTTGAAAAGCTTTTCCTGCTTCAAAAGTCCCTAAAACACGGTACGACGTTATACATCAACTCAAAGAATCATATTAAAAATATCCATTATTTCTAATGAGAAGCAAAATACTGAGATAAGTTTTTATCTATCCGTTATGACCCATGTGCCAAATTTCATCCAAATCCGTTTAGTTGTTTCTGAGTTTACTTCTAACAAGCATAAAAATGTCCAAACATTTTGACAAACTTTCGCATCCTACTTATCCTACTAATATTATAAAGGCGAAAGTTTGTTTTTTTTTTTTTTTTTTTTTTTTTTGTCCCTGACTAAACTCTTGTTAGCCTGACGAGGGTCGGCTTATACAAGAACACCGGTCTTGTGGGTGAGCGCAGAAGGCGCTCGCAACCCTTAATTTAAGCGACCACGCTGAGGGCGACCCACTAATGGGTCACGACCTCGGCTCAGGGCGGCCACTGAGAGGATAAGACATCAGCGTTTGGGGAAGATGGTTTTTAACCTAATCCTATTTTACGTGTTGATTGTAGTCTTCGGCACGCGGGCCGGAACTGCTACGAGAGGGCAGGGTTATGGGGAACGCGACGAGGTCCTCGACGGCGAGGACGGTACAGCGGTCTTGTGGAGTGTATGAGCTTTAAGTGCTCGTTCTTCTCGCGTAAAGCTAGAGTGATTTCGTCCTCTGGATCGGTCAGGACTGATCGCGGTCGTCTCCATTTGGCGCGGTCAAATGGAGTATATATAGACGCTTTACGGATAAGCGTGTTCGGGTGGTTTACCGCCCTGTCGAAATAGCGTCTGCTGGCGCACTGCATAAAGTGCCTGATGGTCGGCATATTGGTGTCCACGTGGAGGTTGCGATTGCGAACGTACCACGGGGCACCAAGTGCATGTCGTAAGAATCGATTTTGAAGCACCTGCATTCGCTGAAGGCGACCGGGCGGTAAATGAGCGAATACGGGCGACGCGTATGTCATTATCGGACGGATGCATGTTTTAAAGATCCTAATCTTGTTGCGGATTGACATCTTACTATTTTTGTTTAGGAGCCAGTGAAGCTGGCTCATCGCGAATGCGGCTCGCGCGCGTACCGCATTTACGTGTGGGATGAAGGTCAACCTCTGATCAAGGGTTACTCCTAAATATTTGGCTTGGCCCTTCCAGGGAATAACCTGGTCGGACATGCGGACTGAAAAGTGAGGGACATGGACTTTCCTTTTCCGAGTGAAAAGGATGGCCTGACTTTTGGTGGGATTGACGGTGATTCGCCATTTGCGGAACCACTCACCGAGTTCGTCGGCGGCGGTTTGCAAAGTGCGCACCACTTTGTCGGGGTCTATACGTGAAGCGTATATTGCGGTATCATCCGCGAATAGTGCCAGATGGGCGTTTTGTGGTCTAGGGATGTCGCTTGTGTACAGCGAGAATAGAAAGGGGGACAGGGCGGAGCCTTGCGGGACTCCGGCCGTGATGGTGTGTCGGGAAGAGAGAGTTCCCTCCACGCGATATCTGAAACCGCGATTCGACAGGAAATCTCGTATGATGTGCACGAGTTGTGTGGGCACGTTGAGAGTGTACAGCTTGAAAAGCAAGCCGTTGTGCCACACCCTGTCGAATGCTTTTTCGATATCGAAGAAAATAGCACCGGTAGGCATTCCTTTACGAAATTGATCGTGGACGTACTCCGTGATGCGGAGCACCTGATTGACACAACTGTGTCTAGGACGAAAGCCAAACTGTTCTGGAGGGATCAAATTTTGATTAAAAGCTACTATTTTGAGGCGGTCGAGGACGATCCGCTCGTAGATTTTGCCCAGAGTACTGAGCAGACTGATGGGCCTATAAGAGGAGGGTTCGAAAGCGGGTTTCCCCGGCTTGTGGATTCCTATCACAACTGCCTCTTTCCAGACCTCTGGGAAGATGCAGTTACGAAACGCGGCGTCATAAATGGATGTTAGGATTTGAACTAGATGCTCCGGGAGCATCTTAATCATACGAGTAGGGATTAGATCGCCCCCGGGGGCTTTCCTACGTTTGAGTGCCTTGATCAGAGTGGTGACTTCTTCGATCGTCACCGGCGCAAGGGGATCGGGCGGCGGGTCGACGTCCGGGTCGACGTTGTCGTATAGCGGTCGCGGTATAGAGACTGGCGGTGGCCGGACCGCGTTCCTGTCTTCGACGAAGGTGTCAACCGCAACAAGAATGTCGTCATCTACGGGTACAGAGGAGAGCGAGCATTGAGACTCCAGGCTGCCGGCCAGTAGTTCCGCTTTCTCGTCGTCATCAAACGCCGGGCGTTGATTCGGACGATTGAGCGGAGGCATGGAGGCCACATCGTTTCTCCTGAAGGAACGAACCAGTTGCCAAAAGGCGGTATGTGTCGGATCGATATCGGCAAGGCGAGTGTTCCACCTCGAATCGACGACCTCTTTTATGCGACGCTTAACCTCACGTTGGAGGTAGCGCGCAAGATGTCGTCGTTCCGGGACGGGTCTCGTCGCGCAGGCTTTGAGCGTAGCGTTACGCAACCTCACCCACCACCGAACGTCTTCGGGAAGTTGCCAGTGACTGTGAACAGTCTCTGGCACCCTCTCGGAGCTTTCGCTCAAGACGTTCTGAAGGTGGTCGGTGAAGACGCGTATCGCGCTGGTCGTTTCCTCAGGAGTCACGATGTTGGTCGGGATCGCGGAGAGATCAGTGGATGAGGTGTCCGCGAGCTTGGTGCCTAAAAGACGCCAATTCGTTTTCACCTTCATCGGGATATTAGGACCTGTGTCTGTTGGACTGTTTTCGGGGACTAGATCGAGGATCACAGGTCTGTGGTCAGAGTCTAACTCTTGTAACACTTGCATGGAACGCACGCTAAGGCTTACGTTCCGTACAAGTGCCACGTCGAGTATGTCCGGTCGGTGGTCGTCGTTGTAACTATAGTGGGTAGGTTCTGAAGGAACCAATAGGCTTAGATTGATTGTGTCAAGACAACTCTCTAGGACTGCACCTCGCTCGTTGGTCGAGTTGCAGTTCCAGAGAGTGTTCTTGGCATTGAGGTCTCCCGCCAAAATGACGGAATCCCCCAGATCAAATAGGGTTTCGAGTTCGTTGGAGTGAAGCTCCTTAGTGGGCGAGAGATAGGCCGATATGATGGTGATCGGCGGGTGTCCGGTCATGGCTAGCCTGCAGACCGAAGCCTCAATGTTGCTCAAGCTTATCGGTGATTCTAAAGGAATACAATGAAGGGACCTTTTGTAATAAATGAGAGTGCCTCCTAAACGGCCACTGGTACGATCATTTCGCACCAGTTTGAAATTTGGGATGTTGGGATCGCGGTGAGAGGGCTTAAGGAACGTTTCCTGGATGAGGAAAACGTCAATTTGGTTGTCGCGGACAAAAGAAGAAATTTCGGCTTTTTGGTCCCGAATGCCGTTACAATTGAAAAACCCCACTCTGAGGGAGCGAGGTTTTGTCCGCTGGGGGAGTTGTCTGGCGTTGGTAGCCATTTATGAAATTAAAGAGGGGAGACGCACAGCGTTAACTGTAGCCTCGAAGATTTGTTGCTGGATCAGAGCGATCTCAGCTATTAGAAGGGGGTCTTCTACTCCCGTACGGGTGAGTAGACGGGAACGCTCGAAAAGTTTCCCGTGGAGAATCATTATCTCCGGGGAGCCTAATAGTGAGGCGACTGAGGAAGAGGCGTCGCTTGCCTTCGCCGCCACCGTCGCCGACTGAGAAGGGGTGGGAGGGGTGGTGGGTTTGGGTTTGGGTTTGGGCTGGGCTGCCTTTGAAGAAGGAGCCACAGCTGGGGGGGGAGAGGGTCGAGTAGAGGCCGGGGCAGCGGGAGTGACTCCGCTGGGGGCCTGTGAAATGGGTTCAGCGCGCGCCGTGGGAGGAAACCACGGGTTGCGCACTGGCGCAGGTGCCAGTTTGAATGTGGTGGCCTGAGGGGCCGAGGGAGCCGCAGCTTTAGGAGCTTTGGGGGCGCGAGGGCATCCGCGATAATTCGCTGGATGGCCGGTTTGCCGGCAGTTGGTGCACGAAGGCGGCTCCGTGCACTGAGAGCGGTCCTTGGGACGGGGGCACTCGGATGTGCCGTGTTCGCCGAGGCACTTGACGCACCTGGCGGGGAGGCGACAGCCACGAGAATTGTGGCCGTATTTCTGGCAGTTGTGACACTGCCCTATCTGGGTTGATTTGTGTGGGGCTTCGACGGTGAAGCCGCCTAGCCCCGAGATATCCTTAATCTCAAACAGACGTTTGACGTCGGAAGGGGACTGAAGAATGGCAAGGACCATTTCATATTGAATTCCCGGCCGGGAGGCGCGGGACTGTCTGTGCATCCTGTGCACTTCTAGGGCGACTATGCCTTTCTCTTCGAGGCCTTCTTTGACCTCGAGGGTCGACATTTGGACGGGGATACCGCGAATGACGTAGCGGAAGCGCCGCTCGTCAGGCAAGGAGTAAGTGAAATAGTGCCATTTCTTGGCATCTAAAAATTTGGTCAGCGCCCTGTGGTCCGCGATTGAGGCGGGCTGCAGGGCAAGAAGCTTGTGGATCTTATTCCACGAGTTAGAGGAGATGGATATGCGCTGTTTGCGCAGTTCGTCAAATATGTCCCGAATGGACATATTTGAGGGGATTTGGAGGTTCAACCTCGGGGGTTTTTTAGGCCCCTTTGGTTGAGTCGGCGGCGGTGGCGGCGTCGACGCAGACGCGGACGCGGTTGGCGCTGAAGGCGCGGAAGGCGCAGAAGGCGCGGATGGGGAGGCTGGTGCGGGAGCAGCGACGCTTCTCTGCTTCTTCCTCCGGCTGTTTTTCACCGTGGTGAAGCCGTCCTCGTCGCGTTCCGACGAGGACGACTCCTCCCCGGATTCACAGGCGGAGGAAGAGGCCGAGATCGGCCGTTTTTTAGGGTTGTTAGTGGCTTCGGGTTGGCTGGGGGACGTGTCCATTTCCTCTTCAGACTCCGCGGAGCCGCCCGAGGTTTCGGTGGTCTCCGTTGAGGTCGTAGCCTCGGACGACTCCGAGGTGTCTGAGGACGCAGACGGTTCCCTGGCTTCCCTGGCCATCGAAATAATTTCTTGTCGGACCGCGTTGTCCGACCGGAACATCTCCCTCACTACTCTCATTATTTCCTCCTTGGAAATAAAGGGAGCGGCGAAGGGGGTGCTACCTAAGTTTGGTTGAGCGGCGACGACAGGCCGCTCGGGAGCCAAATCCATAGGCCCAGAGTCAGCCATATTGGCGGCTGAGTCCGAGCCTATGAAAATAATTATTTAGGGGCCGCGTGTGTGTTCACTAACCCCGGGTGTGCACCGCCTGTAAAGAACACACCAAGAAACCAGGCGGGTTCACACAAAACGAACGAGCGCGGATCGCGACGCGGTATGGGACGCGATGAACAAAGTCCCCGGGTAGGAACGCCCGGGGGTGAGTGAGTGCGTGTCCCTCCCCGCCGGGTATAGGCGAGGGGGGGTGTACTTAAAATTAGGTGTGCCCTAAGCTTGTATCCCTTTTGCCAGTCTTATTGTGCAAAAAGGGTTCCTAACAGTCCGTGTACCGTAAACGGTATTGGCCGGAGGCCGCACGCTCAACCGATACACGGGATGGATTTTAAGGAAAGGGTAGGGTTGGGAAGGTGATGTACGGGAGAGACTGCGGTGTGCCTCCGCAGCCTCCGGATCCGTACCCGTCGGCTTTGCCTTGCCCTGAAGGGGCGCAGCGCGTTGCCGGTGACGCGACTCGGCTTGTTAGCACCGTTAGGTTTCCGCCGAGCCAACGCCCTGAAGGGGCCAAACGTCGATAAGAAACAAATTGGGCGAAACCCTGTCCTGAAAAGGACGCGGCTTGGCCCGAAATAGGTTAACAAAATAGCAAAGGGTTGCCCCTTTGCTACCTGTGTAACCTTGACGGCAGCGAGGTCGCTGCGGACGCACCGAGCAGGTACTCGGGCGGAACAATGAGAGTTGTAGCGAGCGCTACAACAAACAATAGGTCCGTCCGAGACGGCTGCTCAGAGCGGAATGGGTGCGAAAGTTTGTAAGAATGTATGGATGTATGGATGTTTGTTCCTCTTTCACGCAAAAACTACTGAACGGATTTCGATGAAATTTGGCACACGGGTAGATCATGTCCTGGATTAACACATAGACTTCTTTTTATCCCGGGAAAATATAAAGCGGGACTTTTATCCCGGAAAAACTCATTCACGCGCGCGGAGCCGCGGGCAAAAGCTAGTTTGTAATATTAGTAAAATTACTATTTAAACGACTGCTATTCATTTGTCGGTCATGTGACAAATTACTATTACGTTGGAATAACCCCCCTCTAGTTAAACAACAAATTACAGATTTATTTGCACATTGACTTTATAAATTCTATCATGATTATCGATTAATGATCCGATTGTGAGCGTTTCATTAGTTTCTTGATATTATTTTTGCAATCAGACCAATTGGAGTGAAAAGAAATAGGCTACGTTGCTTATAAACAAAGAGATCTAAAACTAACTATACTGTTGTCTTTGTTTATAAATGTACAGTGTTATTTATTAACCCCCGACAGAAAAAGAAGGGTGTTATAAGTTTAGGGTGTGTATCTGTGTATCCGTACGTCTGTGGCATCGTAGCTCTCAAACGAATGGGCCGATTAAGATTATCAGCTAATTTCTAACTTTCACAACTTTGATTGATTTAAAAGTAGATGTACTGTGACTTCGGCAATGTTTTAAAGACATGTTAACCGTGAGCTGACGCTGCAGCATCAAGTTGTCTGCTGGATACATAACTCTCTAACAACTTACAGCAGATATAGCGTGTGTAGGGTCATAAGAATGGTCTCAATAAGTATGTGGTAGATAGTGGATTATGAAGGCCTCACGATGGAGAACATACTCATTTAAAAAGTTTAAAATAACAATATAAAAACAAACAAAAAAAAAAAATTAAACAATAAAAGTCCTTGTCGTTTAAGTACCTAATAATATTTTTACCCAAGCGCCCTCGCGTCATGGGATCGATCTCCGGACCAGAGAGATGAAAATGCTTCTTTGGCGGGCTTCTGTTAACATGTGCAATTTGCAATTCACGAATGATAATTAAATAAACTGGAAGTCTCATAAACCTTAACTAACGCTTGTGCTATTGGGTTGACAGGCATATGCCATTTCCATAATGAGAGTTGGAAGTCATCAGTTCAAGGTAAAACTGTCTCCATTGTTTCTACTTTCCCATTAATATTTAACACCGGCTATTACGCGCAGTGAATTGTTTTGCTTAATGAACTTAATTGGATTCACCTTTAGAGTTTTTTCCCTTATTTTAAACTTAAAAGCATTTATTAGATTAATGGATAATAAAGAGTTTATCTGTCATTATAAATGTAATTGAAATAACATTTAAATTGATTCAAACAGGTGCAATTTTCTTATTCTCACTGATTTTAGTCTTGTCCTAGTATCATCACTTTTACGCTTCGGGAAATCCTTAGAGATTTTTATGGTTTTAATAGATACCGTATGTATAATCCATAAAAAATGTAAATTTAGGTGCTTCAGCGGGTATACTTCAGGCTTTGACTATGGAGTTTATTTTTTTGAATCCTAGGCCGGGCAATAATTTGTGGCAATTTCTAGTACTAGCCACAATCTGGTGCCTTCAGAAGATGTTGACTTTAGAGTTGCTTGATCCTAAAAACTAAGTCAAATCGTTTATGTAATAGGCTTAAAAAAGCTTTTGTCCCGACTCCATGACGCAGAAGTAAAATAATCGCCTTTTAAATGACACTATTCTCAATTTTATAGGCAATTAGACATCAATGTCTTCGTATTAATTGAAACCATGAATTGCACAACAAACAATAAATCGATATTAATCTAACAATAATACTCGTTCACCCTTAAACCGTGCGAGCCTTGGCCTGATATCAAGCAATCATCGTTTAATAAACGTTTAATATAGCAGAACAATTGATTTAAATTAATGCATGCCTATAGCTTTTTGCCTGATTTTAAATCCTACGGAGAAGACAGTTGTAGGAGAATAAAATTGACATGACACTAATTGATAAGTTAACAGGAATTAACTTTTTTCGGTAACGAATGAGTCAGATCAGTTTTTTCATTGGTACGAAAGATTCAGTTTAACCTGAGATTTTTTACTACGATGTCACATATTCGAAAAATATTTTGCTGATTAGGAACTTATAGATTGCAGCTACATCCGCATGGGTAAATTATCTTGAGATAATAACAAGAAAACTAAGTACCTATTAGTCTATGCTGCTTATGGTCAACAGGTTTTTCTCTTAGTAAATATTTTAATGAACGATCCAGTTCTTCAAACAAACTTACTAACATAAAATACTTGGCGTAGATTCGTTCTAAGGTTTGCCACCACAGAAAATGCCAAGTCATTGAAATTCTCGTCAAGACCATCCCTTTTCTGGACTTGTCCTCAACCTTAGTCATCATTATACATTCATCTCTCCTTAACATCGAAATCCGTTTTGGCACCGGTTACACTTCAAAGTACGTCAACTTATTTCATTCCATAAACAGTATCCTTCGTAAGAATCAATTCATTGACACTAAACGAAATTACTGCCTTGGTGGCGTAGCTGTATTACGATACGACTGCAACGTCAAATTGATATTGGGTTTTTCTACTCTGTATTAGCTTGAAGTCTGGAATTTGTGCCCGATATGGCGATAGGATCGCCCCTTATCACATCATGGGACGGTATGTGGCGAAAAGTGGGTGCACTAGTTGTGCCTCTGTCTACCCCTTCGAGGATAAAAGTCGCGTGTATATATGTATATGTTACATACATATACATAGTATATACTAAACGAAATTTATATTGCATCGGTGGCCATAAAAAGAGATACTCGTAAAGAATATTATGCCCTATTTCGGCTGCGAAGCTGTAGGTGTTGATTTCGTATTTATGATACACCCACGTGGCTACTGTAATTTATTTTTGGTCTCTTATATGGATAGATACATGATTTCATTGCACTGGGTAACAAAAACAGATAGTCTTAAATGCATTCAACCGATTTACGAGGTCTTGACGTTCACTTTGAGACGGAATTGTGTGATGAGTTAGAATTGAATGCTGATGTGTGTTTGTAATTCTAGCGAAGTAATGTAACTCTTAACCTTATTTTGCTGCGAAAGCTCAGTATATCATACGATTAAATTGAAAAAATAAATGTGACTAGATTGTATGCTTAATCTGCGGCGTCTTATACCTTCTATGCCTTCCTGAATCATACTATTATAACCGTTTTAGATACAATGATATTCTGAGCCAAAATCACAACAATCGGTTCCCTTTGTACTAGATTCCCAACCTTGACCGGCTAAGCTCATCCCACGTGATGCACTTCAGATGACGAATGGTATTCCCACCCACACGCTCATCTTTACTGCACCGCTTGCAAATTGAAAACACTTTAAATGAACGTAAGTGTACACTTGACTCAGAATTTGTTCGTTTTAGGTTAATAGTCGTAGGATGGTCCTTGACATGATGGAGGTTGAAATTCCCATCACCGTGAAATGTCTTCTTATATAAAGTGTTGAGGTAATTGGTTGCTTTAGAAACAAGTGGCTGATGATATTAAATAGAAGATGGAATCAACTGAGTGGTTTTAGAAAACTCTACTAAACGTTGCAATGCAATGCAATGCAATCAGCCCTATATTATATTTTGCCCACTGCTGAGCATGGGCCTCCTCTATTACTGAGAGGGTTCAGGCCTTAGTCCACCACGCTGGCCTAATGCGGGTTGGCAGACTTCACATACCCTCGAAATTCTTATAGATAATTCTCAGGTATGTAGGTTTCCTCACGATGTTTTCCTTCACCGTTAAAGCGAACGACAATTGATAAACAATACACACATAACTTCGAAAAGTCAGAGGTGTGTGCCTTGGGTTTGAACCTCCGGACAATGTCTCGGTAGACCGTTCTATTCCCAACTAGGCTATCGTCGCTTTTTGCTAAACGTTGAGTGAGTCACAAATTCTGAAGAATATTTTCCAGTGAGAAAATACACAAGTTCCTAATGAAACAAAGTAAAACATCAAAATAAATCTTGACGAAAAATACACAGTTAGTTTATATTCACTGTAAGTAATAGTACAGCATAATAAAATGCATTAATAGACCCTTTCACCCTCAAAAGGATTTAAATTAACTAAAGAATCCAGAGAGGTAAAATAAAAACGCATTAGCCGCGAGCACTCTCTTGACACCTGCATTCAGCAGGCGGCCATATTTAGGTTAGCCGAGTGAGGTCTTTTGTTTCACTGGGCTTGTTCCAAGCCGCTGCGCCAATGCGAATGTGGTATTTAAGACTTCCTTATGTGAATCACACGCATGTTAATATTCTTTTCGTCTGAATTTTAATTGGACCGTTTCTTATATTTGATGTGTTACTGAAAGGCTGGGTGAATCTCAATAGTTACCAGGCTGAACGGCTTTTGTGAAGAAGCTATTTGCGTTATTTAGGTTTTAACATCTTTAAAAACAATGTGATTATTAAGCTCAACATCTTTGATTTCGTATTTGATTTTGTTTAAAAATGTAAAACAAACACTACTTGTTATTTCTAACAAAATAAGTTAAGATGTTTCTCCATTTATCGCAGTGATAAATCTCACACTACACCAAAACATTAAACACATTATCACTATATTGTTTCCTATTGCATAACTTTACCATCGAACTAATAAAATTATTTAATTGCAATAATTCGTGACCTACGGAATCGATATCGCATCATAAAAGGAAATCTGAAACGCTTGCGATCAGTAACGGAGTATGAGCGAAAGTAGAGGTTATCGGATGCTAATAAAACCATGTATGGTTGGATACAATGTACACGTAATTGGCGGACTATATTGCTGGTTCTATAAGTATTCCTTTACTCAGTAAACAATTAAGTGCTTAGCTTGTTTAATGAGTCATTAGTTTGCTTAAATTACTTAGTTTCTCGTTTGTTTCCATGGTTGTGGCGGTTTTGTTATCATTTCTTAGTTAAAATTGCGTGGTCTGTTTAAAAGGATGACAATTGAAAAATTCGTCGATTGTTCACTGATGTAAAAGAGTCTAGTCAAATAATTATCATAATTTCGAATATGTGGCGTCAGCTCGGAGTCTGGAATTTGTGCCCTAAATGGCGATAAGCTCGCCCCCTATCACACCATGGGACCGAATAACGGCGAAAAGTGGGTGCACTAGTGTGTGTGTGTGTGGCGTCCATTAACAAATCATGGTAGTAGGCTAAGTTTGGAAATTGCAGTTTTGTCTCGATATTCGCAACTATGCGACACAACATACGTATTATGCCGCTATAATACGAAGAAGTCGAAAATATTACACAATTACATTTGAATAAGCGGAACTCACTCAACGTTCATTTGTTTTCATTCTTTTTGTAGCACTTACTATTCTATTTATTTTATTTAAATGCAAACATATTACCAACACTTACTTCAGTTATTAGGGGTGTTGTTCAATTAAAGTAAGGAGCTTACATAACACTTACAGTTTATAGGCGTAAGTAATTGCGGAATCTGAACGCGAACGAATGAATGCGAACGGCGCATCCTCGCTTTTTATTACTGACACTCAATAATTTAATTTTGATCCTTTGCGGCGTACTATAAGGTTCGTATTGTGTTAGTGGTTTATTGAACTAAGTCATTAATGATGGTTGTTTGTATTCCCTAAGGACTGTAGATAAAGAAAGTGAAAGCAAAAATAGGTCAGATATTCCAATAACGAATTAAACGTCTAAATAAAACTATTTTACGGATTTTATCGCGGTTTTTTAATTTAGATTTTCTCCCACATTTCGAAGGCTTATAATTGTAAATTTAAGGTAGATTTGTAACATTAACTTTTCGGACCACCTACACCTCAGTCCGCCCCGTGACCTCGAAGCGCTGAAAAGCCTTCGAAACGTCAGGAGAAAATCTAAATTAAAAAACCGCGATAAAATCCGTAAAATAGTTTTATTTAAATGTCTAACATTCGCGTAAACATAAGAAAAGAATTAAACGTCACTGAAAGTTAAAGCCTAATTAATCTTGTCAGGCTTCCTAGATACTTCAAATGAGGTATCAGATATCGAAAATAAATAAGTAGATAAGTATAGATAATACTAAGCTTTTGTACTTAAATTTCAAATATAATATATCCAGTGTTAAATATTCAATTGTTTATATTTCCTTAACACTTCTATGAAGACATTTATGGTAGTTAAAAAAAAAGATT
Source organism: Lapara coniferarum (assembly GCA_949316025.1). NCBI lineage: Eukaryota > Metazoa > Arthropoda > Insecta > Lepidoptera > Sphingidae > Lapara > Lapara coniferarum. Next base: position 4,078,959 of record OX438930.1, on the reverse strand, counting down.
GACACGCAGGTTTACGCATTTATAATTGTCACTTAGCGAAGGAAACGTATTTCTGCATGAAAAGATTTAATGGCCAACAATGGACACGCGCCATTTTGTGTGACGGCGGCCAAGATGTCCGCACTTCCTCAGTCGACAGTACTTGCTTAACTAAGTGCTAGATTTTATATAACCCATTAACATTCCTCCTTTGTACCTCAGCTCTAAGAATGACATGATAATAGTGGTATAGTGAGAAATTTCTAAATAAAATACGTTAATGTGCGGAAGAATGTTTGGTTTCCATTTTGAGTGCGGAAATTGGTGAAATTGTAGAATATTTTCGGCGGACAATTTGTCCACTGGAAGACAAAGTGGGTTCAAGTACAACTTGCTGATTTTTACATGTAGTACATACTGTTGATGGAACGGTTTATTAGCTTTATCGTAAATCAATGTGAGTAAAACATTAGTATATTTTATTTTATCTTAAATGACTTTATGTGAGCTCGCATAGACACCAGATTGAAAGCTTAACGTAATTATTAACACATGTATGTTTACAACACAAGAACATTTGTAAACTAATTAGAATATTAGTAGGTGAACGTTGAACGACACTAATGTAGAAACCGAGAGTCGGGCCATTGTTTCGGCACAATAGACTGTGCTCTGTCGCACTCGCCCGCCTGCGCCGTTTCAGATAAGCTCCCATTCAAAATTTAATTTATTGTATGGGTTTGCGAACTCGAGGGGTATGCAATATTTTCATACATATTGTGCCTAGTGTCGTGTCTGGCGAAAAATACAGAAAGAAAACACAATTTTCTGATGTAGTATCACTTTATTTGGCCTTATGACGATCTTATGCGTTTCGGCGTGTGGAGTAATGAACTCTTTACCTTGAAAGGTACAGGACTGTATACATGGCAAGAGCCTCATAGAGTTTTAATAATTTCTCATACGGACTCGAGACTTTAGAAGTATAAATCACTTCTAGCAGATAGTTTTTTAGAGTTTCCGGAAACAAGGTGATAAACAAACTATTAAAACTTTAATTCCTCGGGTAGCTTGTTCCGTAAAACGTAACGTAAACTTATTAAAATGAACAAGTCAGCACCAAGGCACAACTTAAGTTGATTTTGTAAGAATAAATAATGCTGCAAATGTAACTCGACTGACGCGGAACTTGGCACGCTTCCAAGCAAACTTAAATTCATAAAATTATGGTGATAAAGTCAGTGAGTTCTTCTGTTCGTCGTTTATTGGGGCACGAGTGATGATCACTTCTTAAAGTTTTTTGTAGCTCTTGCATGGTCGTCGACGTTTTTATGCGCCATGTCCGGGTTAGTTTGTCTGCATAATATTTCAGCGGTGCGAGCTGAGAAGCGAATGCGTTTGGGATCATAGCATATTTTTCGGCTCGAATAAGTATTCTAAATTATTATGAACTAGCTTTACGCGCGGCTCCGCCCGCTTTAAAGTCCCGCTTTATATTTTTTCGGGATAAAAAGTAGCCTGTGTGTTAATCCAGGACATTATCTACCCGTGTGCCAAATTTCAACGAAATTCGTTCAGTAGTTTTTGCGTGAAAGAGTAACAAACATCCATATATCCATTCTTACAAACTTTCGCCTTTATAATATTAGTAGGATTAATTTTCTAAGTACTGTAATAATTTATATCGACATTTAATATTATAGCTAAAAAATACAACTAAGATGATTATGTAACTATTGCAAATGTAGAATCTTTATGAGTCATCATGGTGGCGCATGGGATTTTATTATTTTCAAAAAACATTAACTAAATGGCGGTAATTTTAGCAAGTAACTCTCTGATACTCATCATAGACTTTGTTCAACATTTAAATAAATTCGCTATCATAAATAGGCATAAAAAATATTATTAATTTTGCCCACAGAACACAAAGTGCAGGTAAATTCAGCTTATTAACTCGCTAAAGTCTCCAACTCATAGCGTTTGGACGGATTCCAAACTGCACAGGGATGTTTCCCGGGACAGCGCTATTGGACGGGATTTATGGCGCCAACTCTCGGCTAACGCTCGCTGGACAATACCTTTTATTTGCGATAATTCGGCTTTACCGCAGTCATAGTGCTGTAGCGATATATGCCGGCTACAGTTCGCAAAGTTGCCAGTTTCGCCTTTCAACAAATTGTAGAGGCAAATAATGAATTAATTATAACACAGATATTGTAGAAACTTTTCGGAAATATTTTGTTTTAAAAAAAGGGTATAAATATTATACTTTCTTATACAAAAATCTATATTAATTTAAATGTTACGTTAAAACTTGTATTGATCAAGGTACAAAAATAATCAAAATAGAGTGGAAACCCTCTTTGAACTCCTTTAAAAACTTTTATTGCAATTTCATTGTACAAAAAAAATGCAAACTCGTTTAGGGTTGTCCCCTTCCTAATCTAACAATCGAATGCGCGGAATGTTCTAATTATAGAATGTTTTGTCATCAGGTGACATCGAAGACTGCATAGTGACGCCGGCTTACCAGGGGCAGTTCACTCCGCTTCCAGAGGCGTTGTGTGATTGCATCATGGACCTCACGTCGCAGGTGAGGTATTTCGACACTTCTGTAGTTGGTGAGAAGGTTTAATTTTGCATTAGTCATACTCATAGATTTGTTATCAGCAAGGAAAGAAAGAAAACAAATTAGAACTAATGAAGAGACACTTAAAAATTATATTTCAATAATTTTAATTATTCACTAAAATGTTTATAGAAATACGATCCTGTAAAGATGTTATTGCAATATTTTGTAACATCAAGTCAATAACAAAGTTGCGACAATGGGCGAAGATCTTATGTTGAAATTGTATTAGTCAAGTGCAAAAAGATTTGCATTACAAATAGAAAAAGAACTATCAATACTGCGCCTTACACAAACAACATTAGTCAAGATGAAAGCTACCACGAATAAGAAACATCTTCCAAATAATGCCCCGACTAAAGAACTAGATCAGAAGTAATTATTCCGTGCTACATCGATACAATCAGTGCCCCATACTAAGTTCTGTATTTGCACTTAATTGACCAATGTATTTCGCGAAACAATAGTTTGTGTGAATCGGGTCAAAAATAATTGTTAAAGCACTTTCTCCAAAAAATAATTCGGATTTTTGCAGACGGGTGGATAAAAAAGATCTGGTTATTGATAACGTTTAATTTGTTATTTCTAGTTTATGAAATGTTATCTCCGTTTTGGAGGTAATATATCGACTTGGTGAATTTATTTTATTTAGCTGAAGACGATACAATAAATTCGTCTTCAAAAAACCCTCAGCAACCCAAATAAGACCAAACCGCTCCAAAACCTTGATTTACTTACCTGTTACTCTGTAATGCTAATCATCTTGAGGTATTAAGCCCCGTAATGCCCCGTAATTTCTATGCAGCCAAAGCACAAAAACGTAATAACAGCATACTCCTTGTCTTGTATTGGACTCGTTCTTGTGCTTAGAGGAAATTGTGCGCATTAATTTATTATCATATTGCATTGTCTAAAACATCGCCATCACAATTTTAACGGATATGAATAAAATAATACACTAATTCAAGTCGTTATTAATTGATTTTACATAATACCATTGGTGATAACCAGTCATATCAAGCTGAAACTTGAGCATGAAGTGGAATTAAAAATGTCACCGTGAACTTGTTATGAAAAACCTTTTTCATTTGCATTCAGCTCGAATGACAGATTAGTTATGTTACTCCGCTACTTATAATTTAACTTTATGTGTGTTTGGTTAAGATTGAATTTAACTGTTAGATCTTGCTTTCGGATATAAACTGATCTCTTTACATTTAGTAATCGTTGGTGATATGGGTTCGCGTCCAGTTATGAATTATTGTTTAAAGGTATTAATTTTCTGCCTCATACTTACTTTAAATAAAATGAAAACGAAAAAGACAAAACATTCGTAGTATAATTTCATTATTTATATAATCATTTTCTTGAGTAACCTGCATTCCTCAAAATGCTGACAATAAACATTTAATTTTAGATGCACGAAGTTAGTAATAAAATTCTTACACTGGCCATTTTTTGTAGCAAGAGTCATCTGCACGTCCTCACTTGGTAATAAATTCCTTTCATAGTTTTTTTACACACCTCAAAATAGCGGAGTTGTGAGGTCACCTTGTACCATATCGAGTCACAATTTTGCACTCTAACAATTTATACTGATGTCGTTTGTGGCTCTACCTATGCGAATGCTGTTGCTCGAATTATAGCCTATGTCACGAAAGAGTATATAAGTTTCTATTAGTACTAGTATTTTTTTTAAATGTCATGACTGGCTGCCAAAAAAAAAATAAATTAAGTTCACTTTTTAAACTTTACATTTCTATAATGATACGGTTGTTCGATGTATCTGTACTCGATTAGTAATATTTTTTCGTCATATAAATTAGCAAAACGTTTACGAATATTATAGTATGTTTTATGTTGTTCAGTGCAACGTCATACTGCATACACCAGTCAGGCTATCTGGTCGATGTGCACCAATTTGTGAATAAACGTTGCGGACATCACTTGGAAAATCGTAGCGCTCATGATCTTGGCGGACTGTGATTCCTGTTAGTTTAACAAAACTTTAACGTACTTCTATTTTAACTCGTAGTTGAATGGATTAATCTCTCAAAAAAACTAATTTGTATGCGTGCTCTTAAAATCGCAAGATCAGTGCTATACGTCGCTTGACAGGTCTTTTTGGTCGCCAATTTTTTATTCTTGCATTTTCGTTGTTATCTTTTTTTATTATTAGTAATGTTCTCATTTTTATACTTCTGATATTTATATTTGTATGTCGATGTTTTTATTTAAATTATATAAAAAATGAAAAGCTTCGTTTTTAATATGTTTTTTTTTTCACATTTGAGCGTTCAAAGGTGATATTATGTTTTAAATTAATACATAGTACATACATATCGACGCTGGAAAGCAAACACGTAGTAACTGACATACATCATATGTGTCAGTTACTACGTGTTTGCTTTCCAGCGTCGATATACATATACACTCACGCCTTTTTATCTCCGAAGGGGTAGGCAGAGGCGCAATTACTGCCCTCACTTTTCGCCATTACTCCGTCCCATGATGTGATAGGGGACGAACCTATCGTCCTATCGGGCACAAATTTCAGACTACGAGCTGATACTGAATTGAAAAACTCAATATCACTTTGCCCGACCCGGGGATCGAACCCGAGAGCATTGCAGTCTTACTTTAATACAACTACGCCACCACCACGCTACTTTAAATTAATATTATTAATTATCTAGCATGTTACACTCATTCTCCACCTGCCTATATTCCATTTCCCAATGCACTTTAATCACACAAAAAAAATATTATTTCAATTTATAGTTCGGCATAGCATTATAACCTAAACATTAGACTTTCAATCCCTACCTAACCAATAATTAGTTGTTCATTACCAACCATCATAAATACCTATTATTGTCTCCGGCCATAATCCCTGGTTTAACCAGATTAATTTGTCAATCGGCTTGCGCAATATCTGGCGCACGGAATGCGGTGTGATTACACCCGTGTGGGCTGGAATTTTAAATACTAATTTACATTGGGCGGTTTGGATCCGATATAGTTGGGTTTAGATTCGTGGGTGTTTGAACATGTCAATCGCTGGTATATGGGTTATGGGACCTTGCCTGCTACATGGGTCTTGTAGGCGCTTGTCAGTCAGGTGTCCTCAGTATGAGGAAGGAATTATAGTATTTTGTGTGCTTGAGACACGAGATATAATTTTGAACGGAGATGCAAATTTCTATATACTGATTCTGGATTTCAATTCAGTAAATATCAGGGTTCTCTGCTTTCTGTCTCATCTCATTCTGTGTAATTTACTCTCCCAAAATCTATACTAAGCCGGTGCTAAGACATCCAAATATTACGCCTACCTTTTTCTATATCTCCACCTTCTTAAAAAGGTTTTCTAACAGCTTCGTATCTGAATATTGGAATGCTATTCGAAGTAATATTGAAGTAGATGAATTATGATCTATTTCGTGGTGGTTGAGCATGCGAATAGAGCGCTATCGTGATGACACGCCATTTATCGCTAAATGCCGCGTCATAACATCTTCATTGCATGGCGCCTATAATCCCAGAACGAGGTATTTATGTTTAGGCACGGCTTTATGTTGGCGTAAAATAATGCAGTCATTATTAAACCGTTCTTTAAGAATCAATTATTATGAAGCGGTAAAGTTTGTAATAGGAAATTACTATAATTAATAAACTGAACTGAGATTGCCTCGGTGGCGTAGTTATACTACGGTATGACTGCAATGCTGAGGTCTCGGGTTCGATCCCCGGATTTTGGAAAGTTATACCGGTTTATCTAATCTGTACCTATCGGCCCTGGGTCCAGAATCTGTGCCCAATATGGCGATAGGCTTGCCCTTTATCACATTATGGGATGGAATACGCACGGCTAAAATAAGGTGCACTAGTTGCGCCTTTGCTCTTTTCGGACATAAAAGGTGTGTGTGTGTGTGTGTGTGTGTGTGTGTGTGTGTGTGTAATAAACTGATTCGTATAACGTTTTCACAGGTAGGAATTCTTTGAGCAATATATTCTATATTTTATTTAAACACTACCTTTTTCTCGTGGCTCCGCCCGCGCATAAGAGTTTTCCGGGATAAAAGTCCTGCTATGATATATTTTCCCGGAATATAATTTCCTTCCCAGGGTTTTTCACTATCATAATTTCACCGCAATTAGGTCGGCAGGTTTTTAGTTTAGGTATTCCCTCCAGAGGGAGAGACGCGGCAGAGGTTATTTCTTTTATGATGTTATGTAAGGATTATTCTAGGTAAATATTTTTAAATTAGACTTACATGTAACGTGATAGCAATAATGAAAAATATTTGGGCCCATAACTCTAAGGAACAAATGTTCATGAAACAGGAACTTTATCTCGTCGAAACTCCAATTTGTAATCTCATTTCTGCTAGTTCAACCTTTGTCCTTTCTATATTGTTGTATAACGCAAAAACAAATCCAATTATCGCATTAACTCAACCGTTGGTGACGTCTCCTAAATTGACTTTTCAATTTTGACAGCATAATTTGTAAAAGAATCACATGTATGTCATCAATCATCAGTGTTCCCAAGTTATCCCGCATTAGTTTAATACTGAAGTAGTTGTTATAATCTTATATACAAGTTATGCCAGCCGCTAATAAATTAGCACTTCCTGACAGTCACCAAAGAGTTTCAAAACTTCGCAATCCAGTAAATGAAAATCTAACAATGCTTGTTCAGTCATTACTTAGTTGGCTTGATATCCTGTCTTGTTAAATACGTAAGTAACAAGGCAAATACGTGTTGAAATTGTTGCTATCAAGTCGACCATAATAATCTTAAGAGAGTTCTAGTACAATACTAAAAAAATCAGCTTTTACTTACATCATGTACAAATCTTGCAGTCTTTTGTTCTTTAACTAGGTTTTATTTTATGATAATCATTATGTTTATTAATGATTTGCGAGAAATATGCTTGTTTTCAGAGGACTGTTGTAGCAAAAAAACAAAAAACATAGTTCCCAAAATTTCAACTGCCCATTTATTTATTTTATTCCCAGTATGATAAGAAAATACAGAAAAAAATAAACCGACTTCAAAACCACTACAAATCAAAAAATAATTAAAATTTGTATTAGCTTAGTTTATAAGTATATTTGGAGTCGATGCCTAATTTAAATTGCCAGCCAAGCTTAGGAAATACACCAACAAATATACGAAAATATTGTTCAATTTATATTAGACACTGACTCCAAATATACGTATATACTAAGCGAATACACATATTAATATTTTTTTTATTTGTAGTGGTTTTGAAGTCGGTTTTTTTTGTTAAAAAGTTTTTTTATTTAAGTATTGCTTTTTTGTTAGTTAATTATGGAATGGTGTAAACAATACATCATACATATACGATTGCAGCATTCGCGAGTCATCTGCTGTTAGTTATTGAAGAGTTCCACTGTGTATCTCGAAGATCTTTATCAGATCTTCATAAATTATGTACTAAAACCTTGCTTGAAAAATATACATTTGAATATCGAAAACCACATCCAAATCGGATCAGTAGTTTTTGAGAAACTCGCGGCCATACAAATTTACATACATACATACGGATCGAATACAGAACCTCCTTTTTGAAGTCGGTTAAAAAAGGAGGAGGTTCTCAATTCGACGTGTATTTTTTATGTTTGTTACTTCAGAACTCCCTCATTTATTGACCGATTTGGAAAATTCTTGTTTTATTACAAACAACATGCTTCCAGATCACTTATTACTGCCGCCAACCAAACTCCGCAAAGATATCCTAAAAAATCATTGCCTGATATCGAGGTTTTTCCTACGCCTGTCTTACTCATCTATTACTATTAATAAACTAATTGCGATCAAGACACCAATAATCAATACCGCATAGCATGTGATTCCGCTCTAAATACAAATGCAAATTGGACCTCGTTTTATCATTTACCGATCTGTAACATTGTTCTGCAGTCAACCTTCGGATTAGGAATGTGGCAGATATTAATGCGATTCAGTTGTGTAATGGTATAAATGTATGCGTAAAAGTTGGTACTCAAATGCCTTTGTAGGTCGATTAAACTTTGTCTCGATTAGGACATAAATTCTGAATGTATTAATGAGCTGTTACACGATGTTGACAACTATGAGGCTGGCGATTATGGAAATAATTAATAAACTCTTTTGAAAGTATTTAAAACACCTGCTATAAAAACTTGTTTTTATTGTAATGAAATTCGAACAGATTGCTTGGTTGTTGAATTACCAATTATTGCATTAAATTATATTAGGTACTATTTTTGTCACTCATACACAATATAGCTTTAGGGATAAATATTTTTATCTGTGTTTTTTACATCTCAATAGTGCTAGCAATTTGTATTATTGTTTTATTGTAAGTGTCCTGACTGCTTACAAATACAACACGACCAAGTCCCGAGTACAGAGATACTTTGTACTGGTGGTAGGTCTCTCATACCTAAGAGTTCGTCTGGGTGGGTACTGCCGCAATGTCTACTTCTACCACCAAGCAGCAGTGTGCATGCACTGTTGTGTTTCGCTTTGAAGGACATTGTAGCCAGTGTAACTACAGGACATAATGAGCCTTAACATCTTATGTCTCAGGATGACGAGCGCAGTAGAATGCCACACAGAGCTTTGTAGCTCAAGGTACTGGATGGCGTTTCTACTGTTTATGGGTGGTCGTATCGCTTACCATCAAGCAAACGGCATGCTCATCATGTCATTCGATGCCATAAAAAAAAGGCTGCGCTCTATCAAAGAATATTACTGTGTGCTCTACTCCAAATCACTAGGTGTAACTTCCATAAGGTCCATTGAAAAAAAGAATAATTACTAGCCACAAATAATCACAACACTACACTGTTCTATTTTTAAATTCCTATCTATTATGCAGTTAACAAACTCATTCATCAACCTGTTATCGATTAGAAACTATTACAAAAGAAAACCGCTGTCCCATTCGTCATTCAGTTTCTAATGAATGGTATATTTGTTTTAAAATAAGCTGAATAATTGGGCACCGCCTTAGTGCTTGTGACAAGTCTAGTTTTACACTAACCCGCTTAAATATGCGGCACAGATAAGATAATTTTATTATTGTTCTACTTCGCATGATCTAGTTAAGGTTCTTGTTAGGCACCTTTTGTTTATTGGATCTGGTGGCATTCCATTTCGGTATCTAAGAACGGTTATTATGTTCATAATTTTCAAGATTATTGCTTGAGTAAGTATTTGAAATTTTTGATGGGAATATTATGCAAATAGCTATGTAAATATTTGAATTTACTTTAATAGAAATCTTATAAAAATTCTGCTTGAAGCTGTTCTACAATTTATTCAACGGTTTTCATTCTTGTTTCTAGTAAAAATACTAGATAGAACTAGACTTTCTATACATAAAAAATACCTCTCTCATAAGAGACGGAACCGCGCCCATTCGTATTTCATTAGTAATATTTATATTATTTTTCACAGCAAACGCCAACACATACATACCTATTTAAGTCATAACGCCAAGTATGACATGGTCCTTAATGGGAGTTCCCCTATTACGGTCGGTCGGTAAAGGAAACCGTGAAATGTAGCCGCATGAACATCCGAAACTGACATTTATACTTGCCCAATACGGTTAACGAACGCGGAATCGGAAAGGGTAGTCCGGTATTGAATGTTGACTCATTAAGTAAAGTCGGTGAATTAAAGGTCACGTCGTGATAGTAAGGATTGATAAAAACTTAAGTTGTATTTAGTCAGACGTCCGGTTGCTTTAGACTTTAAAGAAAAAACTAAGTCACGGTAACTCCATTGCACGATACAATGTTGGCAAACAAGAGTCACCTCAATCGTTAGAATTATTCCGGCATGTCTCACTGCAAGTACACCGTCTGATAAAGAAATACGACTCTTTGGAAAGAAGCACTATGAAGACAAGACACAAGTCATGACGAATATGAACACAAATTAAACGGGTGTACCTTATTTACCTTCAAATGAGTTCCCACGACTTATGTAATCAGTAAATCAGTCTTTATACCCAAAACGATTGTTATCATATTCAATTGTCAATGTTACAATCGAAGGTCACTTCAGCTACAGGGAGATCTAGATTATAACTGATTGATTGCATATTTTGTAAGCATTGGCCTAATGTTTATTTCTGAGTGATTGATCGATGTATCAAAAGCCTTTATACCTCACTTTTGTTGTGAAGTATTTGATGTTTCGAAATTGATTTGATTCGAAATGTATTTGAGATTCATATAGTGAGATTGCAAAGGATTCCTTTCAGATTTATAATAGAGATTTCATGCAAAACATATTACTCATAATTCAAGCCTTAATATCACACTATCAATAGTTTTAATCCATAGTGATTTAAATGTTAAAGAGTAAAAAATCTAGATTCATAAAAACGTTTGTTGACATTGTCGGCATGTTCTAAAAAAAGTATACTGTAATGTGTGGTCAGTGCTTTAAATGAAAAATACATGTACCACTTAAAATACTTACACACCTCGTTAAATTAATTTAAATAATTGAAAATATACAAATTGATCGAGTTTGAAGGTTGATCGTAATCAATGTAACTGGCAAAACATATACAGTGTATGAAATATATACTTAGTTTGTAATTATTTTCTATAATATTAAAAAAAATATTGAAACTGTCTTTAACTCCCACTTTCTATCACATATGTATAACAGCTATCTTTTCGAAACAGAATATCATTTATGATGATAAAATTAACTTTTGATGTAATAACAAAGCACTAGGATAAGCACGGATGAGAGCTCCTAAAATTATATAAAAAGTATCATCTTCCTGTTACTAATGCTACGTAATTCCTTCTAGGGGCAATCGGCAACGCTAGAAAGCATAAGAACATCACTCACGTCGAAGTTCCCTTCGATGCAAACGCCATCACAAGAAGTAGTTTACGACACGCTCGCCCAGCTGATGCAGGAGAGGAAGATCTACCAGACATCCAGGGGATTCTTCATCGTTACACCAGAGTAAGTGGATTTGGTCTATAATGGACAACTTTGTGGACTTGATTTACTGACGGACAAAATGTTCAGCTTTTGCTCGTTGTTCATGAAGATAAAAATGAATAAGTTGAAATAGGTATTGTATTTGGTAGGTAAGAATCTGCTTCCAAGCATTCTCAAATTGTAGAGCTCTTTCCTCAAACGATGCTGTCTGTAATACATAGCATTCTACACGAGAAGCTCATATCATTTCCCATCACCTCGGTCTGCTTAGCATAAAACCTGGCAAATTAACATGTACACTGCTAAATGCTAACTGCCAGTTGTTATGCCACTGAAGTTCGCTCTTCATTAATTATTAAAACAAATAATCCATCTTTCGCGGTGATCTTGAACAATTGTGTTCACAGCTCGCGCGTTTAATATTTATGATGATGAGTCACATCACCATTTCAAGATGTCGCCAAACACCGAGTTTGGACATGCGCAAATCGAACGTGCACTGCATAGTAATATTTCGATACTTCGAATTGAACTTTATGAATACTATCATTAGGATGAAGCGTAAAGGTGGAGATAACCAGCTGCCAAGTTTCCAATATTAGTAATTTCATAATTTATTGGAATTATCATTTAACTGTTAATTGTTTTTAAAGGAGGATAAAGTGTAATGCATGTTTATGTCTCTAGATCAGTATCGTTTGTGCTGGGGATAAATTTAATCTAAACTTTGACGAATTCACAAAAAAATATACGATATTTAAAAATACTTCGAAGTAAAAATGATAAGGCATATCTCCAAAAATAGATCAGTTATTGTTTTTAGTAGAAAATTATAAACCACTTTTTACTGAAGCTGTCCGAAAACTATCGAGAATGATTAAGAAAGTGAACGGCAATAGGCTGATTGATAGATATTTTATGAAAGCTTTGCCATAAGTTATTGTAAAGACACTAAGGAGCCTTGAAATCAGTAATATACATGTAAGAATAATTGAATATTGGAACCGATCCTAAACGTCAAGCAATCACAACATGCATATGCACAACAACATGCATATTCTGATAATTATTGTCGTATTAATTTCAAAACTTATTACGAAATAAACTATTAAATCCTTCAAGAAGGTGCTGTAACTGATAATTATGTTTCCTAATATTAGCAAACCTTTCATTATCTTCATATACCCAACTCAAAGCTTTTCAATTAACGTAAATAACATTTCAAAATGCATGAGGTCGAATCAATTTAAGATTTCGCGAATGCTACTGAATCACATGCAACGCCATTAGCGAACGAATTAGGAACAAAATAGTTTTTAATGAAAATTCAAGGGCGGCAAAAGGGCACTACTTACTATTTTTTTCTTTCTAATTTAATTTTATTGTAATATTTTTATAGAGAAATGTAAAATCTGTGTCTGAAGTAGCCTAACACCCCTTGCTGTAGTTTCCTATTAATGACAGAATTTTCTGAATCTGATCAATAATTTCGGATATGACCCTCTACATCAAAACTTATACAACCTCAACTTTTCATAGTACCCTATTAGTGTAATAGTCACATCATATTATTCTCGTCTTTTGACGAATTCACCTATCATTCTAAAATACCAACTATTCACTCCTTTCATAAAATATGGATTGGTTGAGTTTTTAGACAATAACCGCACGAAATGCAATCGCATAGATGTCAATTTACAGTTTTCTATGAACGGTATCATCCTCATTGAGGTAGCCTGTTCTGAGGACAAATTAATCTAAAGTACTGCTAAGCTATGCCTACTTAGTTACAAAATCGCTTATTCTGAGCATGTGAGTTCGAGGTCCGGCTATGAATCAATGTGACCCAACATGTCCACCCAAATTCAAGCGTTTTTTGCAAAGTTACGTGACGGCTAAACGCAATTACTTGTTGCATTGTCTTTCTGTTTAACAACAACTGGACCTACGTAGAATTTTTTTTTGGTAAAGCAATTTGTCTTTAAGAAACAGCTTAATTTAACCTTCTGTTTGGGAACTACTTTTAAATTACTCGTCAAAAGTGGCAGCATTTACATAATTCAGCACGGCACGGCGATTTTGAGGCTTTCCGAAACTTTTAAATAAAATTGGGTGTTAAACTATGACCTCTATGGGGCCCGTATCTAAGGAGTATTCGTTTCTTATCCTCTCCAGGCGTCGTCGCTCGCGATCGCGCTCGTCCTCAAGGCACCATCAGAACGGCATCGACGACGACTGCCCCTCTCCCCGCACTATCCTCATGTCGGACCAGGAAGCACTGCACCACCTTTATGGAGAGATCACCACAGTCAGAGACGGCGCTGTGACGCATCAGTGTGTACAGACCAACCTCGCTGACGTCATATGTGGCGGTAAGTGGCAGTTTTTGAATAATTTTATATGAATTAGATAAGATCGTCAGTGATTTGATTGAATTTATGGAGGCGGTATTTGCACAAGTTGGTAGACGAGTCAATGAGTTTAGGTAACTGTTAGTTGCTATAATATTTGATATAATAGTATTTTTGGCTTTATGGAACTTGGGCATTGATGTAATTTTTTTTACATCAATGTTCTTGGGGTATAATTTCTTAATTTTATTGAGATCTTGTATTTAAGATGACACCTACTATAATTCTTGAAACTAATAAAAAGCTTTCCTTCTTTCATAAATCGAAGATATCGACTCTATGGGTTGTAATTGCAACAATTGTGCTTTTGCAATGTACAGCATGTTGTGATTAAAGCATAGCTAATAGTAAAGTAATAAATTAGGAAAAATAATAATCCCGTGTTAAATGTCCGTTTCGGTAAATGTCCCGCTCATTTCAAACTACTTACGATAATATTATTTTAACGAAATTACCCCTATTAGTCTGTGTAATGTAGTGGCTCGGGTCACGTAATGAACTCATTAAATTGCCGACCCGATTCACATACGAGTCCATCAACTTTGCCGGCTGGCGATTTTCAGGTCACTTGCCTGAACTAGAGTGAAAAAGCTCGGGTCGCTATCTATGGACGACTTAATAATTAAATCTTTGAAATGTTACATAATTCGTATTAAACAAATTTGTAGAGTATTATGCTGAAATCATTAAGAGAAAAAAGCATAGAGGTTCTCTGTGATATTTTTATTACAAATTAAATTAAAGTGTCGCACCGTTTCAAAACCTTTTTGTGATAAAACTCTTTTAAAAACTTTTAGTGACAAGCACATGGCACTGCATCACGCTTTTTACTCTGCAACATAAAGTTTGTTTTGATCTAGGATTAATTGTATTTTGATTATAATAGTAAATTTTATGGTATATCGTTTTATGGTTATACAAGAAAAGATTTATAAAACTTCAATAACAGTCCTACTTCTGTAGGGGTTGTATGGCTCCATCCACTTTGGCAATTTGAAACTATTATTACCCACCGAATAGTAAAATACATCCATCAAATAGTTATTCAAGTATTCACAAGGCAAAATTGTTGCGATTTAAAATTTAGAAATGCTTTCCAGCACGAGCGCTTCACTTATTCTATAGAATTTCAAATTTCGAAACGGCACTAAAAGTTCAACAACCTATAGATCGGGTCATGTTAATGCGTTTCCATGAATCCGTCGCTTTGGCACATCGACAAACTATTTTAAATCACCAGCCTTTAAAGGGAAATTTCGCGAAAGCTTTGAAGTCCCGACGGCACAAAGACCAAATTCCCTTGATGATGGCGACGAAAAAAAAAAGGTGTATGTAGGACAGTTCTGCAGTGGCCTGATTCCGTACTGCATTGCCTCCAGTGGCTGACCTCTACTACGGTATGTGGCAGGTAAATTTAGGTCCAGAGGATTATATAAGGAGACGTAAGTAGGTTAACTACTAGAATTCTAGGAAACATTTTGAATATTTGCATTAGTGAGACATGCCCTGTAATTTATGATATTCGTTAGAGAAGGTAAATTAGCAGTCTGTTTTCTTTAATTAAAAGTAAAATTTGCAAGTGATGCAATTTAAAGCACAGAATCGGCCAAGAAATTAAAAGGGCCTATTTTGTTATAAGGATATATTGCGCAATAGTAATGGTGCATTAGAGTCCCTTCTTGGGAATGTTACAATTTTGTGTATGTCTACTTTAAAACCACCTCAAGGGAATGAAAACTAAAGTGTATGAAGTGCATTTACAAAGAAAACGACTCTATAAAAGAGGTAAATAGCTTGCGTAGACCTTTTTCACCGAGAAAAGGTATTTGCCTATGTTTAATTTTGTACATTATTTTAAATGTAACAGAAAATAAAACGAAAACGAAATTCTTTTGTGAAATCACTTTGTCGTGCCCTCGATAAAAAAAATCAGCACAAAATCGATTGAAAAATAAAGCAGTTATTCAAGTTTGTAATATTGTTGTCAGTAAAAGTGGGGGCGTGGCGGGGATATCGCGCTATCTCTTTCGCACGCACGCACCGTTATGACCGACGGCGCTTGGTGACGTCACACTCTAGTATTGCTGTTATTTGACAGCTACCCCTTCCACCAAATTTAAAGCTTTATTACTTACTTACTATTGCGCCAATTTTGAAAATTCTTTTTCCATCAGATTTTGGCGAGCATACATATTTCATAATTGTATTTAAAAAAAAGTAGTCAAATACCCTATTAAAGACAAAAAACTATTTTGCCTACAGCTAAATGCGATGTCATAATCACAGTTTTATTAACATTTAAATATGTGAACTCTCTTCGATTAACAACAATGGTATTTCAAAAATATTAATATAATATTAGCAATCGCCATCTGGAAACTCGAAAGTAACCCAATTGGGATAGTTTTATACAAGAATGTGCGTGCAGAACACTTTTCCAAAAGCGTGTTTACCCGACTACGGCGAAGCTAGGAAGGGTAATGATTTTAACACCCTATGGATATACTACCCAATGTATATATAAACACTCTATGTATCCATTTTAATTTCGTTTTTGAATATCATTTTTAAACAACGACTTAATATTTGATTATTCTGTGACGTCTACTTTCTTAAAAGTTCTAAACAGAATGCTGTTAAATCAAAAATCAAATGATACTATACACAGCCTCCGAATACCTGAGAATGTGACACTGAACTATTTTTGCATGAACTGTGAATGAGAGACCTCGGAAAGGTCAAAGCGGTCACACGACCATTCGTGACTTCGCCGATTTGTTTTAGGAAACAGAGTTAACGGTGAAAAACGAGCGAAATATGGGCACGTCCGTTCGTCGGGCCACGGTTGGAATCCACAAAAACGTAAATTAAATTGAAATGATCGATCCGAGATATTTGACCGATTATTCGTGATGGTTTTAATCGATTTGAAAACGATTATTCACACATTTTTGTCATAATCGTGCAAAATATTTGATTTGAATAGTTTAGAACGTGTGTAACTGTTTTTTTATGCATATAATACTTTCAAGAAACGTATTTATGCAGTAAATAAGTACAAAACTATAAATAATTAGAAATTTATATTATGATAAAATATTCACAAATAAGATATGAAGATCTTAACATTGTTTTATTATTAAAAATACGAAGTTCCTAGACCAAGTAACACCTTTGAAAAGACTGCAGTTCTGCGAAATGTTATTCACTTACAAATAATTAATCTCTCAGAATCCCGCGCATCCAGTTACATATTTATTTACTCAGTAATTATAATTAACACTTAGGTTTAGATTATAGCCCACCCGTACAGTAAACAAACAAATTACTCTAGAACCAAGCACACACATTTAAACCTTAACGTCCTACAATTAAAGCTCTATAAACAGCAAAAATAAAAACGCTAGCTAGGATGTACGCAACCAGATCAGTGGAAAGTACAGGAAACCCCTTTCAATCAATCTTGGCTCTTCATTCCTTGTCATCGCCATCCGATTATGGTTCTTAAGTCAAATCAATTAATGTCATAATTAAGTGCACATATGGTAGGTTATTGAGAAATGAACGCTAATGCATTAGAAGAACTCTGATATTGACACCGCATCTGTCCGGTAAGGGAATAGCTTTGCTAGTTTTTAGAGTTCCGGCGATGTTAAACCGAAATTGAAAAATCCTCGTAATTTTTTATTAAAAGTGAAAAGCTGTGATGTTGGACGCCTTATTTTTATCTACGTACTAAATGGACACACATTGCCAAAAATAGCATGAATAGTGTGCGTGATTGAACGTCATAAACGTTTATATGCGTAAAATAGTTTTGATAAAAGGAGAGCCAACAACGCTTAAATTTAGTTTATTACTTTCGTGCGTGTGACAATGCCACGATTTTCCAAAAAAACAAATAATATTAAAAGTAGCATAATCTTGTTATTACAACAGGCAATGTGTTTACACCATTTACTTGTTATCCAGAAAAATGAATTCGCGTGTGACTTTTATTCTTACAAAAGACTCGAAACCGCCCCAGCAAAAGCTTGCATCGGTAATTGACAAACCGATCCAAGTAAAATTCAAGTTGTACACACAGTAAACGCAGAAACACTTGGATTTGTATGAAATTTTACACACTCATACACCTTTCACGAGGGACAAATCTTTCACGAGGGCGGAGTTGTAAACAAGAGCTTGTTCATTTACAATAATACAGAACTCTCTTACACTACACAGTTCAAGCTTCACCAACTTTTTTCCTCCCACATTCACATTGACCTTTATGCATTCTATTAGTTTTTAATTCATTCGTAAAAGTAAAAAAGCATCCGTATCAGATGCGAGTTGCCATATCAGTTTAGTTCTAGGCTGTGATTGACCGGACGCAACGTTTCATAGACCCACAAGTCTAATTAATCTACATGGCATACTTTCTTGATGGTATGGTAGATCTTGTGTGAAGTCCGTAGGCGCAACTGGTTTGTCTATTACTGCTGATAAACATTTTTGGGTAAGATTATTTTTTATTGCATAAGCATTTTGTGGTTCAGCTTGGAGGATGTTAGGATGTGTATTTCTTTGGTATTATGAGCCTCAATACAATAACCCATAAATAAATATTTACCGTTTTAAAGAGGTAAAAAGCAACAGTTTAAAGCTGTGATTCCGCAGGACGCGGCAGACGGCAGATGGCAACGGCAGACGGCATGTGCCGCGACGGCAGACGGCACTACTATGCAGTATTAAATTGTATGAGACCGATTCCGCACACGACAGCAATTGACGTCCTGCCAGGCGTCATTTGCCGTCGTGTGCGGAATTGGTCCCATACGATTTAAAACTGTGATTCCGCGGAACGCGGCAGACAGCAACAGCATGTGCCGCGACGGCAGACGGCACTACTATGCAGTATTAAATTGTATGAGACCAATTTCGCACACGACGGCAAATGACGCCCGGCAGGACGTCTCCCGTTGTCGTCTGCCGTCTGCCGCGTTCTGCGGAATCATAGCTTAATACCGCAGAGTAGTGCCGTCTGCCGTCGCGGCACATGCTGTTGCTGTCTGCCGCGTTCCGCGGAATCACAGCTTTATTTATGAAAACTAATTTAAAGTGACGAAATATAAATATTTGGCTAGACAATATTCTATCAAAAACCCATTTGTAGGAATTGAATCAGTTCGAAAGATTGATGACGTCGTAGTTTCAACAATGTGTTTACTACATCAACTCGGTAAGGAGCAAGTTGAATGAACATCTCCCGTTGAATAAATCATCTTTGTTGGCAACTGTTTAATTATATTATATATGGAAACAATTTGAATGATGGAGTGCTTTGGAACGTCATGAATGAACTGAATGGATGACCTAATAATGTTTATGATTTGCTGAATGAAAATCGAATATTTTTCTCTCAACTGCAATTTGGCACACGTAAATATTTAAAACTGTAATCTGGGGCTATAATAAATCTCATTTTCAATAACGGCTCTCCGACGAAAGACGAGTAATGCAAAAATTCACTTTGAATGGTTCGTTATTATGTTTGTGTCATAAATGTTTTTCTTAAAAGAAAAAATAGCTGTACCTACTGGTGTTTGAAAGTACAATCGTCATGACAAATTACATTTCTACGATTCTTGATGTAATAAAATAACTATGACTGTATTACTTGAGAACGATTACGTTTGTAGTGATACCTGACTTGAACGTCTGTCAACCATTTTAAATACAACACAACACCTTAAACTATATTACATAAAAACACAATAGTGGCTATCAAAAACGGATCTTACGCTACATCCAAATCATGCTTTTCACAACGATCTCTTTTATGCCAACAAAATAGATTTAAATATAATTTGGCGCAAGAGTAATGCATCATCGGACTCACTCTTGCTAATGGCACATCATTATGAACGAATTAATGGTGACAGTGTGTGGAAAGTGCCATCGGCGATTGGACAGACAAATACTTTGCATTCGAGAAAATCTATAGTTTACTCCCAATGTGTTTAGAAGACAAGAGTGCTACCACGTTTTTGTTTCTCACTTTTACGAAGCAATAATGACGGGTAGCTTTCGATTTCACTTGTAATTAGTTTCAATACACACTCTGATGTTGTTTTATCATGAATAGACAACCTTCTCGGCTCTGAAACTGGGACACGAGAGTTTACGCTGCCTATAAAGTTGGTTGCGTTAGTAATCAAATATGAGTGTCGTTTATTTTATTTCTTGACTTATATTTCAATTGTGAGAAAATCGCTTTAATGGCGGTTTGTTATGGTACATTTGTTCACGGGTAAATTATGGACATTGATCTCGTAAAGCTGTACAATAAGTCTCAGGTAAATTACTTTAATTACCGTTATGCGTATTAAATACATTTAATTTCCACGTTAAATCAAACATAATGTTGTTATTATTTATTCCACATTTAAAATCATCCATCTTTATTATTTCAAAAGTAATGTTTATTTATCGAATCCTGACACTGGTTTTGTAACGATAAATTTTCACTGTTACCTGTCAAAGCAGGAACATAATCTAATGTATTATTTGTATAATATATATCAATTATTGAATAAGGAAGCATTTATCTAACAACGTTATTTATTATTCCTTACATAATGGATAAAATTCTTGCATATTCCACGCAAGAAAAGGAGAAAAAGTAAAAACGCCCGCGTGAAATTGAAAACGAGTTGCTTATCTCTTGGCGTGTGATGCGATCTGGGTAATGATAGCTTCCATCCGAACAGACGAGGTTGTATTGATAACCGAACATCATTATTCGAACTAATAATTAGATATAACCGCTTCAATGTTTAAATATTCTAATGCGAACTGGACTTTCGTATTCACAACTTTAGATTGAAATGATTGAATGATCGTAATTGCAAGGTGGTTATTGCTTGGTAGTATTTATTCGTATTTATTCTACGTTAATTGTTAATAATCATCGAACTGATTAGTAACCGAGGTGGACTACAACTAATCTAATCTGCATTATAGATGACCTATCTTTACAACCTGCAAAACTCGATACTTTCCTTAAATTCTATTTATTTTTAAATTGATATTTATCTTGTACTATACATTTCATTTTAATTAATATTAATTGATGTCCTGTGACTTTCAAACAGTATAAAGCGAATAATTAATGGTTAGCATAAAAGAAAGGTTTTCTTAATTAAGTTCCTAAAAATAGAAACAGATAATCTAAGAAGACCTATTAACAGACTTTGTTAAGTTATGCAGGCGGCAAAAAGATGGGCTTACACGCAAGGAATGCAGCTGCCGTCTGATACATTCATCCATTTACAAGTAATTTTTGTTGTGGAGATCGAAGTGTATTTGTAATTATTTTTGCATATGGTAGTATGTGGAAAATTGGTAAAGATAATTTAATAGTGATACTTGATAGCTCGCGTTTCTTCTATGCTATTTTAAATTGGTAGGTACAAAAAAAATCTTAACAGTTAAAAATTGCTTCTTGAGGTAGTCTGTCAAGGCCCGCGACGGACACCGGTGTCCATATATATATGGGTTTTCCATACATCTATATATATATATATATATAAGCGGGGCTTGCATGCAAAGTCGTAGGAGATCACAAATATTTTATAATCAAGATATCTGCTTTAGAATGCGATGATAGATGGAACAACAAAAGACGTTGAAATATAATAAATCAAATTTAATGGAATTAAGGAAGTGCATATAGTTGGTTAATCGAGAAATCTACACGGTTGCCGTGGTAGGAAGAGTAAAGCAAATGTAGGAATTATCTCATTATATCAGTTTGTGGTTTGTAACGCTTATATGGTCAATTGATCATGTTCCACTCGAGCTTCTTTATTGATTGTGGTTACTGCCAAATCTCTTCCTATATCGTTCGATAAGCTTTACACTTTGAGATGTGTTGTTGGAGTAGAGAAGGAATAAAATAAATAAACACACTCAATGTGATCATGTTTTTAATTAGATGAAGCATGATGATTATTTCTATGGAATCAAACATTGACTTTTTAAGACTTGTTTGAATAAGAGTTGCATATTTTGTAAAAAATATTCAAATACAGGTAAAATTTGACAATTTATCTCTAAGTTTGTTCTTCTTCTTCTTTGATTCTATTCGTATAGTATGATGGATTCAACTTAACCGTTAATATCAAGATTTTCGATTCTCGTAGGTTTACCTCAGTAAAAATATTTTGTGTAGTGTTAATAAAGTTACCTTTAGCATGTGTTAGCCTTATTTGAAATCAAATCAAATGAATGCAGTTTCCCTTCACTCTAAGAATGCGATGTGATACGGAATTTGCTACTATTATTTAAATTCAAAACTTTGTTGCAAAGGAAATTATTGTCCAGCTCAGTTATATAGCGCATAAAACTGTCGATTTACGACCAAACATCATGGAACTGCTGTAGATTGCACAATGTTCAGACACAATTAGGTTTAGCGCGGAGAACTTCACCGGCCGGTGGCTAATCACATTCAAGTGTGATGTAGGTGTTACGACATACGTCGCGTGACCAGTGACTGTGCCTCCGTGGCCTCATTTTTACGATCGATTTCAGGTGGGCTTTACGCAGAAGTGATGAATAACCATCGGGTGTATTTTCATTTTCAACCCGTGGTGTATAATTATGTGACATTATGGTAAATTTGGGGTTATTTTGCATGTTTAATGTCGATCAGATGATTGTAAATCATCGAGAAATCAATGATATGATCTTTTTTGTAACTTTTAGTAATCCGAACAGAATAAATATTCTACAAGCTTTCTAATTATTAACACAATTTGCGTTAAATAATCGTGATGAAACATGGATGATATCAACGCTCCTTTCATCTAATAAAAATAAAAATTAAAATATACTAAAGTTAAATCATCCGGTCTTATCGTAAAACTATAGTTAAATAGCAGCTTTAGTTTTTTAAATACATTGTGAAAGTGTTTATGATCAAGTTAGCCAAGTATGTTTTGTATCAGATCGTGCCAGTTACAAATTACACCCAAGATAAGCAAAACAAGGCGTTTCCTAACAAAAAATACTTCATAAACAAACATAAATATGACACGGTCTAAGTGGTTGACCAAAACAGGATAGCGGAATGAAATCTAAAGACCCAATATTGCTATTTATTTATTGTCCGCCGGCATATTCCTATGATAAAGACTTGTGGCTAATCTAGTCGCTTTCGTTTCGTAATGTGGTCATGTTTTGGAAAGGTTTTAATTAATTTAATATCTTTTGTAAAGTTTATTCTTTTAGTTTGTATAGCTTTGATAAAAATACAATTTGTAGTGAAGAAAGAAATAATGTGTACGGAATACCAAATATAAATAGACAAAACTACACACAACCACTTAGGTGCATCTAAACTGATACCATAAATTATCTTTCCACTTTACTGAATACTAAACATAACAATACAGAAAATGAACGGTTCTCAGAATACAGGTATACAAAGCATCAGCGATTTTACGATCAGCGTTTACTGACACTATAGATCGAAAAGTAATAGTTCAAGAACATTTAAGCTTTTGATGCATAATACCTGTCGTGCATCATGTACCGTTGCTTTGGTGTCTAAAAACTGTCCTACGTGCCTCGTTTCTTACAGATTCATTAAATTGAGCTGTTTTCGGGTATTTTGTAATTATCAAGGACACAAACCAATTTCACACATCGTCGCCTATTGAAGATCGTTGCTAAATGACAATAAACATTGACAACGATTTTAGATGTTATAAAAACTAGTATAATAATTTTCAAAGTAGGGTTTCCAGCCATTGTTGTGAAACGTAAGCTAAAGCGTTATTCCTATTTGGTTAAGATATTCCGGGAAATGTTATAATTGATAATTTTGTTCTTCTCTGGAGGATCGAGAAGCGGGTTATCACCAGCAAAGGGAATCACTTCAACCCAAAGTGTGTCTACGGGATTCTCAACAACTGAGGTGGGGAACCTTGTCTGATTAATTGCTTGCGGCCATAATCAATGTGCGTAGCTCTAACAGCTTTAAAGTCTCACAAGTCGTAGCATTATTTGTGCGTACAACGATGTTTAGAATATACTGAGTATCATAGAAGATCTATTCATCATGGTTGCCATTATAGCGCCTCTATTCAGTGGTAGTGGAACTCGTCAGTGGGATACATCGCTTTCGCTTTCCTTTGCAATTACCGGACATTTCTTTAAGATATAATATCTTTAGTGGCCTTGATTTTATTTGCTTTGTCACCGTCATTTAGACGCATTGTAGCGTTTCATTTTATACAAACTACATTGATAGCGAAGAAAACCAAAACTATATGAAGCGTTACTCAGTTTTCTTATCGCAGCGCAAACACTTTTAGTTTGCTCAAATATTTGATCAAATCTGGGTAACCAACTAGTATATCTGTCAGTCTGCACTTTACTGCAGTGCGAAACGTGTGGTCGTTCTAACGCCAGTTAATAAGTTGAATCCAGCCAATGTCAACAGTACGGTTTCAAAATGCTATCGAGACACGCGGCAGCGTGTCAAGCCAAGCAAAAAAAAAAAAAAAGTCGAAGCTGCCTAGTGTAGTTTCACCCGAACCATTTGGAGCGACTTTTAACGCCTCTATAACTCAAAATCTATTAAACGTAAATACCTGAGATTTGGTTTATGTATTAAGCCTCCTCAAGTTAACTAGAATCCCAAATTTCATAAATATAGCTCAAACGGTCATTGAGATACTAACATCTAAAAATCGGCATTTTTATCACTGACTGACATATAGATCAAAAACCTAACCCACTTCCAGATGACCTAGAAAGTTGAAATTTGGTGTCCAGATAGGTAATTGTATGTATACAAAGGAAAAAATCTGAAAACAGTATATTTTTAAGATTTGAAACATTTTCCAAGCAATCGAAAAATCTGCATACTATCTATAAATTATCTTTAGAATAATGGACGTTTAGGCGTACACGTCCATTGATGCTTTATTTTAATTTAAATACTATTTACCTTGATCCATTAATTACGTTTCCTCCGTATTAGGGCACCACTTTTGCTTGAATTTTTCTATAAATTTTCCGACTTTAGACAGAGCTGTTGTGGGATACGGCGGTAGGTGCCTATAGATACGTTATAGGCATCAGCAACTGGTGCCCACTCTTCAGTCTTTTATATTATATATTTACTTCTGTTTCGAGCTCAAATTAAAAAATTCTGATTTCTACAATGTTTATTTACATCTTAAGACGTTTATTATTTTGACATGAGATGACATTGGACGTTCTATCATAATACTTGCGAATCATAGAGTTTAAGTAATTATTAAATAGAGGTTTTTGTACCAAGGGGACTTCATCGCGTGCACATAGCAGAACGATGAAGCGGTTTACGGCTTTTAATACATTGTTTATTTTCTTTCTAAAATAAACAATGTATTAAAATGTATTAAGTAACTTCATAAATATTGCTCAAAGATTAGGTAATTGTTTTAATTACTTAACTCAATATTTTAATAAATAATATATTTACAAAAAGTAATGATATCCCATCAAAAACATAAATATGAAATGTGGAAGCCAAGTATAATATTAAGAATATGCGTGCTGGACGACTTCACGGACAAAATAATTAAAATCTTAATGATTGCCAAGCCTTGTAGATAATCCTGAAAATTATTTATAAGAACACAATCCATTCTAAAATAAATTTAAACTAATATTTCTTTGTTTTTCTGCTACGGCAATGTATGATATTTAAAAATATAATTTCTTAAATTTGAATAGTCGAATTATTTACACAAAGCAGATAACATAGTATAAATTTAAGACATAGGCTTCCACATTTCACATGTATGTTTTTGATGGGATTTATATTAGTTTCAGCTGGTACTTGAAAATATAATCCTGTATTGTGATGCTAAATGTTACTTAATTGTTTGTACTTCCTACTAATATTATAAAGGCGAAATATATTGTTATATTGTTCCTCTTTCACGCAAAAACTACTGAACGGGTTTCGATGAAATTTAGTACACGGGTAGATCATGTCCTGGATTAACCCATAGGCTACTTCTTATCCCGGGAAAATATAAACCGGGACTTTTAACCCGGAAAAACTTTTTAATGCGGGCGGAGCCGCGGGCAAAAGCTAGTTTTGTATATAAAGATGAATATTTCAAATATAAAAGTGGACATGAAAAATGTTGTTTGACTATGTAATAGAGTCTATATTTAGGCTAATAAACATAGTCTAAAATCAGAATAATTTCTCTTCAAATTTATTCATCAGGAAATAATACAGATATTTTTATATTATTGAAATGCATTAGAAAGCAATATTTCAAAATCAAGACTCAATTATAATTGTTTTTAATTCCATATTGTTCTTTATTAATGATTCGAAAAGCAAGATCAAAGAACAGGAAGATCCTAATTAGATTTCCTGTCGTTGCAACCCTTCCTTTACCGAAAAAAAAACTTTTTCACCTTCATATTTAAATACCCACAAATTATTTGAAGGATTTGTAATGTATAATTATAGTAATTGACATAATATAAGTACGTCCTGTATTTTAGGTAATTCCAAAAGACTTCGCTTTTGATGTTTATTCTAAGGAACTTGCAAGATTTATTAGATTTGTCTTTCATAAATCTTAACACATAATACGAGACAGTTTTATTAATGGTTATAGGTTAGTGTTTGGCAGAATTTTGCAGGAACATGTAATGTTTTACATAAAGTTGTGTTGGAAATGTATTACAAAATGTTTCAGTGCAAAGGTTAAATGTTGCAGATATTTGTTTATTTGACTAGCGCCTTCAAATTTTAATAGTCGAATAAATAAAATGGATATGAAATATTTTAAATCAGCTAAAATATTTAGAATTTAAAATCTAAAAAATAAAACTATAACGATATCAAAATTCTTTAAACCCCATTACCATTTGATTTAAATGCTTGACATTTTTAACATCGAATTTTCTCGCAAACAAAATCAAAATATTTACAATTTGTTATAAATACACCGACATTAATAAGGAAGAATGCGTGAAGTTAATAAATTAGCTGCTTCATAATATCCGTTTCGGATGATGTTGCGAAGCTTTTGCCGTTTCCGGGATTCTCTTGGATTTTTATGTATGCTGTTAGTCGTAAGTGTATGTTATAATGTTTCTTTGCAATTTTATGTTTCCTTCGTTTTATATTTGCTGGTGGAATTAGTTAGTGCTTAAAGGAAACACAATTTTAAATGGCACAGGAAACCTTTAATCAAAAATTGATAACGTCAATCTGATACGAGGACAACGCGAATTACTAAATTAAATGTAGAACCAATAAAGAGAGCGAAAAAATATGTAAAATTTATAGGAACATCGAATGTCAATTAGCTTTAAAATAAATTGTACAAAAAGTTGTACTAAAATTTGTTTTCCTAAAATATACCAATAAATCTTTCCTATATCTGGCAACCCAAATTTCGACACACGTCTCGTTCATTTTGGTGGAGCTTTTTTCGTTGTCGAATGCAGCGGTGTTAAGATCTGGCACCGGGGGCGACGAACTGCGAATTTTTATACCATGACGCATCAGTACCAGCTTGAAAGTAACCTGACCGCATTAAAATCTAGATATCTATGTCTCCCTTTAGTTTTGATTTTTGTATGCCTAAAACGAATTTTTAAAAAATTACAAAAGTTTTGAGAATAGTTGGCACGTAATTACCTGGAATATTTGTTTTTATTTTCACTGTTCTTGTTTCATAATTTTTGCAAAATAGTGTCGATATCAAATTTAATGTCAAAAAGTTCGGATTTTGTGCAAAACAATTCGTCAGTAGGAGTTTGATTAACAAATATTTTTGTTCTAACCAAAATGGCGATTCTTCTGTATGGCGTGACATTTATAAAGACTATTTTGTTATAAATATTTAATTCAAATATCACACAATAAATTACTCGCAAATTAGTGTTAATTTTTTCCATGTAAATAAGACTAGTTCATATTTTATAACAATATTAAAAGCCAATTTAAAATTTCCATATACCACTTAACATTCGTGCATGATATTTCCATAATATTAACATTTTCTCTTTGTTATTCCTTAAAAGTATCGCTAAATGACAATAGTTTTATATTAATTTATTTATTTAGTTACCAAAACTTGCTTATTAGGTAAAACCAGAAAAACATAGCAAGACAAAAAGAACAAAATGCAGTCTGTCTGATAAATAAAACAATAAATTGTTAATTCCGTGAATTTAGTATTATTGGATGCTAAAAGTCTCGATCTAGTCAGACAAAATATAATAAGGAAGTGTTTGATATTCATAATACCTATAATTATAGTTCGTAACTCGTGGGTGTTAAAACATAGAAAATATACTGTATTTTTACTCGTCTATCGATTAAAAAGCAGGTAAATAAACCCAGACAATAAAATAGGTACTTATTTAAAGGCATAAATACATATTACATGATTTGAAACACATTTGGATTACCTAAAAATTTTTGTATGAATGTTTTTGCACTTATGTCTGGAAAGCCAGATTTCAACCTCAATTACTTATTCCTAATTCGTGTCAAATTTTAGTCATAATTACTGATATAATACCTCCCGAAACTTCTATAACAGGGCTAAAAATCCCAGACGAAGTTCAGGGCTGACTCAGCCCGGAAAATCCCCACATAGGCCCAAATAAAGCTTGGAATTACGTCCACTTTCGGAAGCCAATGTAGTGGCAAATTGAAAACCCTAATGGCTTAGGCGGCCTTTTCAGTGATATAATTAACTGGGATGTGAAAAAAATGAATTAAAAAGGCGTACCTAAAAACACTAATTGGTTCTTGTTGATTGATGGCCAAGTGAAATTGATCTGTCGGAGATGCGTCTCTATATATTTTCATTCAGCACTTCCCTCCTTGACACTTGACAGTAACATATTTAATTCGACTTTTCTCGATCCATACAAGTTTTTAGTGACTTCTAGAAACTTCTTTATGGTATGCCTTCGATTTTGTGCTGATAGTGATGATATACTAACATATTTAACTTGTTTTCTCTGTTTAGCGTACGATGCCACTATAGCGGCATAATTCTTGCAACCACTGAAAAAGATAATATTATTATAAAAAGATAATATTTATGTTAATTTTATTTTAATGCACTAGTAAAATTGGTATAAAAAATATCTTAATGTTGCACGTAAAAATACAGGTCCTCAAAGAGACGACTCTGAGCTAATTGCATGTCATGTAGTTTTGTCGGACTTGGAATGTTGCCATTTTAATAACCTAGTAGAACTCCTTTGAGTAATCAGCAGTAGGTGAACAACCACCTTTTTTCACGTCGGCTAATGGTAGGTACCAACTGAATAAAGAAAAAAATTGTGTGGAATTTTCTTTATATGAAGTGTAATTAATCAATAGTAAATGTAAATTTATACTAGTTACAATCAAAAATCAATACTCCGCCGTTATCCCAGACAGAGGCGCAACTCGTGCACTCAGATTTAGTCGGGTTTATACCCGTCCCATGATGTGATAGGAAGCGAAACTATCGCCATATTTGTCAGTAATTTCAATCTCCGAAAGCTCTGGCGTGTTTCAACAGCTTCGAAAACATGAAAAAAATCCTCAACCTGAGCTTCAGATCTACAGCCCCAAAACAGGTTGAGAAAACAAACCAGAACCAAATAAAGCATAATACGCAACAAAAGCAATCAATATCAATAGTCATAATTAATGATGCGTCGACTATTTTTGTGCGGCGGATGCGCCTGGAGATCTCGTCCTGAATGTAGGTCGTCGGTCGGTATGCGACTGCAACGCATCGCACAGAGAAATATATTTTAATACGTTGAAAGTGGTCAAAATAGATTGGACATAGGCGCCGTTTGGTTTATATTTGGATTTTTGTTTTACGCCTTTTTCGCTGTTATGTCTGCTTATGCGTACAAATACGTTTTCGGTGGGAATGTGTGACATAAACCATGAGCTATAAAAATATTTCTCTATGGTGAATTGTTTGGATTTACTAAAACAAGAATCACTAATAAGTCATAGGTTTTGAGTAAGACTTCACGCTGGATGCATGCCGCTTTTGAAAGATCCGTCTGGAAATCTTTAGAGAAGGCCTATGTTCAGCAATTGGGTTCAAGTGGCTGATGATGATG
This sequence comes from Lapara coniferarum, assembly GCA_949316025.1. Taxonomy (NCBI): domain Eukaryota; kingdom Metazoa; phylum Arthropoda; class Insecta; order Lepidoptera; family Sphingidae; genus Lapara; species Lapara coniferarum. The sequence goes on along the minus strand of OX438930.1, from coordinate 4,048,775 downwards.
AAATTTCATGTATGTATGTATAAATATGTTATCTGTAAATATTTTTGTGCTCTCGTATGCATTTATTTATTTACATTTAGTGTATTCTATAGTAACTTTTATGTACGCCCCTGACTGCTCTTTTCGTCATTTCTCTTATCTCCATCCAATGGTTGTCTGTAAGAGATTGCCTTGAGCGATAAGACCGCCAATTGTATCACCGCTGCCTATATTATTAGTATTACTTGTATATATTTTGATATATTTGTTACTTCTGTTCGTGTATAATAAAGATGTAAAATAAATACATTTCTTACTTATCCTATTATAACATCTGAGTAGTTTGGCAGCTATAACTTTGAAATTATGACTTGCAGTAGCTATCAATCTGCACAGCCAAATCGATTTCGCGTTATTTAATCATAATCAAAAGTACAGACGAGCTTTAAGAATTCATGAAAATAACTGCAATCTAATAAGAGTTATAATAACGGCTATTTCTAATCCTTTCTAAGAGCATAATCCAGTTCTAGGTGCTAAAGTCTTAAAAGATCTAAAATATATTACAAAGAATCGAAGCAACATTTCGACGTAGTAAAATGCTACGTTAAGGATGCGCGTGCGCATTCCAATCGCATTATCGACAGCGTTAACAAGTTGCACGTGTTATGAAGATCAAGCTGAGAGCAATAAATGCGCTGCTATGAGATGCACCCGAAATAGTTGGAAGCGGCCAGTATAAGATGAACTTTGAAATGTTCCCTACCATAAATTCTTGTAGAAGCGGTTTCGGCAAAATGATATATGTCTCTTAATATTTGGAGAGCTTGAAAAATGCATTTTTAAGAAAAAAAAATATATTTTCGTCATTTCTATTTATTTTCTCTAAACAAATCGGATGATAAGTGGACGACAGCTTTGTTGGGAATGGAACGGTCTGTCGGGACAATGTCCGGAGATTCAAAACCCAAGGTACCTCTGACTTTTCGAAGTTACGTGTTTATTGTTTATCCATAATTATCGTTCGTTTTAACGAAAGGAAAACATCGCGAGAAAAACTACATACCTGAGAATTTCGAGGGCATGTGAAGCCTGCCAACTCGCACTAGGCCAGCGTGGTGGACTAAGGTCTAACAGAATACGTGAGTAAAACCGTGTTTGTAAACTTGTAATATAAGGCCTAACCCCTCCCAGCAGTAGAGGAGACAGTGAGCATACAGGTTGACCCAAATAATGTATCAAGCGGAGGTCCAGTATAGAGCACCTCTTGGGGATCCGAATCACCCCCATATATATTCTGCAATTTTTCATAGTTTACGAATTATGAATGTTTTTCTGAATTTTTTTGAATTTTCGATCTGAACTTGAATATTTTTTTTTTTTTTCAATAGATTTTTCAACGTGAAAGTAATAGCGTGAAAGTAATAGATTTTTAAAAAAGTAGAACTTTAGAGTCGAAAATTTAGGTCATAATTCATAGACGTAAGTTTTTCACTTTACATCAACAGTTTCCTAATTTTCATCAAAGTTACGAAGCTAAATTATGAGAGTGAAATCAGTGTCAATTGTACGTTACACTCATAATATCTCCAAAGCGAAATCCTTTCGAGTTCTGTGCTCTAGTAAGGGACAACGTCGGCTATTTGTTTTAACACGCAATAGTAACATCGTGTTGTCAGCACAAGGTTTATTTACAACAAAATTGCACTTGCTTAATAAAAGGAAAAATGTAAAATCGGATAACTTCACTAGTTAGTGTGAACTTTAGTCGCTTCCTTGGTGTCGTCCTTGGTTTCGGGAAATACTTCGTTAATCTCACGACTTTCTCTGTCAGAAGCAAGAGATAGTGGCGTGATACCTGTATAGAAATATGTGACTATAGTTTTATTTAGTGTGTCTCTATACGATGACATACTATTTTAGAAAGAAAATCTTGCATAATTCCTGACTTCTGCAACTGCAATAGCGTAATGCATATTCAATGCATTCAAAACAACCATAATCATAAGTTACTTTTAAACACAATTAAAGAGCGCACTCACAAGAGCGTATGTGCTAGTTCTATTATTGCACTAGATAGAGGATGGCATACTAATGTGGCAGCATTCCTGGCAAGTGCCAGTGTGGCAGGACTCGTGCCTGGATTGGCCACGGCGCGTTATCCTCGGCCCTTGATGAGAATGCACTTAGCAGATAAGACCGAGCGTACGCGTTATTATACAAATGAGATGCTCGCGAGGGCAGGTTATATTATTTTAATTAATATTAAAAGCTGCTTTTCTCATCAGCGTAAATGTAATTGAAAACTACATTATTTGTAGTTCTGTTTTTAAAAATGTGCTTTTTAGATGGGGTTATGTAATCTGTTGTATCATGTTATGAATGTTATTATATTTAAATATTTTATTCAAATAATATAATAGGCATTTGAAATCCAAACATAATTGCACGTGGGCAGTCTCCGAATACGGGATTTATGATGAGGCGTGGACGTGAGATGTCATCTGCTCCTTTGTTTACAATAATAATAGATAATAATCATATAATTAGCATAACTTGTAAATAATCTTTTTCTTTTTTATGCGAGCTGTTGTGTGGAAAAGAGGTGAGTTTTATAATTGGTTGACCTATATTTTTGTTCTAACATTTATAATTGGTAATTTTAATCAGAAGAATAATAATTATCAGATCGTGTTATTTTTAAAAGCTTTTATTTAACTTGCAATGTATGTATGTTTTGTTCGGATGGAATCTTGCAAGTCAATTTTGAAGCAGCTACGCTCAACCGATTTTGTTGAAATTTTGCATACACGTTCAGTTTGGGTGACAATGCATTGTTAGCGAAGTGACGTCATTCTAAATACAATATGGCGGATAGCACAAGATGATGGACGAGTTATTTCTTGTGCACGACCATAATGTGGGTATCAAATGAAGGGGTTTGCTAAGAAAAATACAAAAAATAAAATGACCTCTCTAAATCTAATATGGCGGACGACCCAAGACAGCGGTAACTTGTGTAGATAATATAATAATAATTATGTAACTTGAGCTTGACAAACAATCTCGTTACAAACCTATATCTCTACATGGTATTAAACAAAGTTTGATTCAATTTTTATGTTTTTAGAGCATTTAAATAAAAGCTTGTTTTTTTTTCTACTTTTTACTTATTTCACCGAGGAAGCAAATTCTCTCATATTATATGATCCTTGGTTAAATTAAATACCTAATTACTATTACGTGTAGTTGTCCTTCGGATGAGAGATACTGGATACGACCTCTTATATTAAATAGATTTTTGTGATAAACTTAAATGTTCAAAAAACTTGTGAAGTATGACCAAATACAAACTATTGCGCAAAAAATGTATTTTAAGATGCGAACCTAAACTTGTGTGTAATAAACATTGAAGACAAGCACTTGTGCCTACATTTCAACAGTATTTACCCAACATTTGTGAAGGTTTTCCGCGACAAATGTTACGAATAGGATGTGAATTTGTATTTAAATATAATAAAGTGAACATTGTCCAAGTCAACCTGAGAGGGATTTTTAGCTCTTAAGGCGGTATTAATAAATCAATCTCAAGTTTGAGTAACATCTCAAGTAGACATAATAAACTCGTTTGCAAAAAAAACGGGCACCTAAGCAATGAACCATTTCAAATGTTACTATTGGTTTGTTTGATAATTATAGGTAGTTTTACTTTCGCAATTTTGTAAATTAATAAGCAAATAATCGTTTTCGTCAGTATTATCATAAAATTTTGATAAAATTTGTGGGTTTTAATGCTAAAGTTCACTAGTAGTGTATGCTCGCTAGTAGTGCATATGCTCGTGAAGTAAAAGTTAACAAAGATTTTTGTTTGTTTTTTCTTTAATAAAGTAAAAGCAGATAAATGTTTAGTATCGAGTGTGACCCCCTCTAGCTGAAATCACAGCTTGAATTCGTCTGGGTATGCTAGCGAGGATATCCCGGATACTTGCTTGCAGAATACGTTCCCACTCCGCGGTAATCACATTCTTCAGCTCTCTGATGGTTTGCGGAGCCAGTTGTACTGATCTCACGCGTCGTTTCAGAACGTCCCAAACATGCTCTATAGGATTGAGGTCGGGACTTCGAGCTGGCCAATCCAAACGACGAATGCCGACCTCTTGCACATACGCTTCCACATCGCCAGACCGGTGGGCGCGAGCATTGTCGTCCATAAAAATTGAGTCTTCGCCTAAAGCGGCCAATGCGGGTTGTGCATGAGGAATAAGAACTTCCGTTATGTATCGATGTCCAGTCAGTGAGCCGTTTTCAATGAAGACTAACTCTGTACGATCCATTGAATTTATTCCTGCCCAAAACATAACAGAGCCCCCACCATAAGGTGTGATTTCTTCAAAACAAGCCTCTGCAAAGCGTTCTCCTCGTCTTCGTAGCACTCGCCGACGTCGATCTTCACCGAACAGAGATATCCTGACTTCATAGGAGAACAATACCCTATTCCAGTCTTCTTGAGTCCATGACTCACAATTTTGAGCAAACCTAAGCCTGGCAACTCTGTGCTCACGGAGTAACTTAGGGCCGCGGGCCGGGCGATGACTGCGTATATTGGCCGCGAGCAGCCTCCTCCTGACCGTCCATAGACTAATATGCACATTTCTTACTTCTTCGAGGTTGTTCTTAAGGTCCACCTACGAAGACTTGCGATTTCTCAATGCGTGACTCACAAGAAAACAGTCATCCCGCGGTTGGGTACATGGTTTTCTTCCAGAACCAGGCCTTCTCTCGACGGAACCGGTGTCTTGATAACGCTGCCAGGTCCTTTGAACCGTCGAGCGATTCACACTTAGCCTCTGAGCCACGAAGCATTGGCTGCAGCCCTCTTCGAGCAGCGCAATAATTTTGGTAGCTTTTACCACTTTCTCTAACATTACTGAGACAGCTAAACAGCAATAAATGAAGCTTTGACAATTAAGAATATGAAATAAATTCATAAAAATTGACTAAAAGTTATGAAAACCGATATTATCTTTTGGAACTTCGCACCAAAAATGTAGGATAAAAAGTGGTTTTCTGTAAAAACGAGCATCAAACGAAAATTTTAATTTAGAACGTACTGTTTTAAACACCACGGCATTTTTAAAACCGGCCAGTAACATGTACAAATGATTGAAATCATTTTGGTACCGTATTTTTTTAAAAAAGAATTAAAATCCAAACCGCCCGTTTTTTTTGCAAATGAGTGTATATTGAATTATGTCTACTTGAGGTGTAACTCAAACTTGAGATTAATTTATTAATACGGCCCTTAGTCCATCACGCTGGCCAAGGGCGGGTTGGCCTTAGAGATTATTTTAGAGAACTTCTCAGATATTCAGGTTTCCTCACGATGTTTTCTTTCACCGTTAAAGCGAGCGATAATTCACAAAGAATACATACATAACTTTTTTTAGAAAAGTCAGAAGTGCATGCCCTTGGGTTTTGAACCTGCGGACATTCGTCTCGGCAGTCCGTTCCACTCCCAACTAGGTTATCGCCGCGTTGCAGCCGCTATTGAAGCTTCAGTAATCTCAATTATCTTGTAAAACGAAATAGAGAGCTGTCTCTTCACAGCAGTTTAATTGTGATTTTTTTCTTATGAGACAATGTTGTAGTTGAATCATATTTGGCTCAATATATTTTTTTAAATTAGTCAGATTTAGTAAACCCATTTTTTTACGTATTCTTAATGTTTTCAATTGATCTAACAACTGCTATTTTGTTTATGTTTAAACTTACACGTCTTATAAGATTTTCTTATAATTTATTTCGAGACGAACTTTATAAGTGACGTTCAGAAAAGTATTCTATGTTTTGCGCAGTAGATTCACGGAAGTGCTTTCGAACGTCTTGCTATAATGTTATTTCTAAAGAACATTCCCAACAAGCTGTCACGTTCGAGGACAAAGAACTTAAAAAAGAATGGCAAAGTGCAAATATATTTGTAACGGTGCTCCGCAAGCCATTTCGTCTAGAAAACGTGACGACATATGAAAAATAATGTGGTCACGAATAAGCACATACAGGGTCATTTTGAAATTGTGTTAATAAATTAAACTATATAATTATCTCCCTGAAAATACCGTTTACCATTAAATTATTTTAACCATAGACGTAAAATAAAAAAGTGTAAGTTTCAAACAAAATAAATATCAATAAAAAGTAACTTTAAGTTTACACGCCCTTATGCCACTATGACTGCTCTAGGAGAATTCGTCGCAGCAGCAACATTACACTTTCAGTCAGAAATACACTTACGCACACACAATATTCGCACTAAACTACAAAATAATAAAAAAAATGGAACACTACAACCGAGATTTTTGGCGAAAGTATTCGTTATTCATTGATCATTTTTGGCACAATGTTAGCAGAGGTATAGACGAATATGTGGTTTCATTTAGTAACCTAATGTAAAAATGACCCTGTATTTTATCAAACCGTTAGCATTGTAACGTAGGTAACGATAATTACAACTATAAGTAGAAACAAAGCCACCTGCTATGGCTTTTATTCACATTGCGCAAAATTATTATTTAATTTGATTAAAATGAATCATAACAACGGTTACAGCTTCCTAGTTTAAACAAGATGAGTAATAGGCTAGGATGGAAAAGTCTTATTAAGTACCAGCTAACAACTTAAACTTTACAGCTGCTTTCTTGTTGATCTATGTAAATTAGAGAGATAATAGTAAACTGCTCACTTTCTGTGAGATGGATGGGACATATAATGCACCGCCCTAACACTACGCATATTTTATACCTTCAGAATTATCATGAAAAGCTCTCAGACGTACATACTTTATGTTGTCCTTCTTCACCGTTTCCAAGAGCCAAATAAAATCTTTCAAGCAAACCCACGCAGGATAATGATTAATATACTCAAGCTGTAATATTGTAAGGGAAGTCTTAACCCAGCAATGAAATAAACATAAACCAATTACGTTGTCTTGACTGTATTTTAACTGCTCACTTTACATCCAAGCCTACACTAAAACGCGCGGCAAACGGAAACGCCACTCAAATTTATTAAGTGACACTGTAAAACAAATCGGAGACATGATCTGGGCGGTAATTCTATATGACAAACAGCATGGATTCCAATATTTCGAAATATGGAGCGGTAGGAACACGGAAAGATCTTGAACTTTAGGTTGATAATACATAATATGCCCACGTAAATTTATGCATTGCGAAATATTTTTATTTTAGCAATGTAAAGTAACTAAATTCTATTTGATGTTATGTTTTTTTTTCTTCTTCTTTCTTTCTTTCTAGAGAGTTCTATAGTGTTCATAAAAGAGACGTTAGGTTCCTTTATTTGGGTCAATTTGTGCTGTCTCATCACTTGAACGGACGCCTGAAGTAGCCAGCCAAAGCCATGGTTGTCATCTAGTTGGGTCCAAAATTCATTACATATACTCTTTTTACGTACCGCCCAATTTGTAACCAACATTGTCAACTACCAAAAATCTACGTGTAGTCTAAGTTATCCAAGAATTCAACCAAGAACTATAATAGCAATACAACCGCAGTTCCTTGAATTTTGCATATCGTGTTTCCATAGTAAAGGTGATCTAAAATTACGCGTATGACATAGCGATTTATTTGCGGCGTAGTAAGGCATGCTAATGGCCAGGATTCCAACCTCACACTGTGCATTAGGAGATGTGTTGATAGCTCAGAGTGCCACGTTTTATGGACATACGTTTGCTTCTATTTTAAATGCGTGTTAATAAAACATATATCTTGATTTCACGAGTGTTATTGCTACACACGTTTGCTGCAACTGAGATTTCTCCGAGGATATAGTTGTCATATGATAGTATCGTACAATGCGGCGTAGGCAGAATTACTTTTTGTGTTGGGTTTTAATAGAATTTTAATAATCCACTTCTTTTATACAAAATTCCTTGTTAATAGATACAGGGCGACCAATATAGAATGCATACGCGAATCTTACGAAAAGCAATCCTTCGTGCTTTTCCAGAAATACGCAATTATTAGACGCTTCAACGGATTCTTGCATTCCCCCCTGATTGAATCAGTAGACAAGACTTTAATTTTTGAGACAGCTGAGTCAAAACAATAAGAAAACCTAAATTTAGCATTACATTTGTTAAGCGATAAAATTTTAAATCAAAAGCTCGTAATTAGGTATCGTACGTGTTTACAAAAGGATAAGAAGTAAAAAAAGTTTATGAGCCCGGATAACTTGAAGCATTTTCTTTGTGCGTCATGTTCACGCACATGTTCTCGTAATGTGTAAGCAGGTTTTGATAATTAAAACCTTTTAGTGAGAACGACATCATTCTCGTACTATATTACATAATCTCGTATTTTATCATTTCTCATATTATATTGATAATTATTTTGGTCTTATCGTGATATGGGTTTCATCCCCAGGAGAAAAAAATCACGATATATTTTACTTATATTAACCCTTCAAGCCCCGCTTATATATAGATAGATGTATGGGAAAACCCTATATATATGGACACCGGTGTCCGCCGCGGGGCTTGAAGAGTCAAAAAAATACACACGTGTAAGCCGGGGTTGGAGTATATAGCGATAGGATTGCCATTTGCCACCTACCAAAGAACGAAAATAGACTCGACAAACAGTATCTGGAGATACTAAGAGTACCTCTGCGTACTTTTTCGAGGAAATGGGAACATAAGTATGCAGGCATGTTATACATAGTTAATAATGCTTTCTCATTGATGCCATAAGTGATCAACATTTGGGACAAGTCATTGTTGCTGCATTGCTTGGTTCGACTTGCAATCCTGAGTGACATAATAAATTATGAACTCTTATAATGAGCTCCGCATAATAGCTTAGTTATTTTGCCCGTTCGGGAATAATCTGTCACATGAACAATTGTGGTAGGTTTATTATGACATGAAGAAATTATTTTTAGATAGCTAATTATAATACGTAATGAGTAGGTTATTGGAAACAATATTTCCATACAGCTGTTTGTTGTTCAAATTCCTGGTAGTCTTACTCTACCATGAGGTAACATTCGTTCATTCGGTTCAGCTTCTAAGGTTATATAAAAAAGAATTGTCATAATAATTTGTTGGTGGTCTCTCATCGTGGGAGAGACATATGTGAAGAGCCTTGACTTTACAAAAATCTCGATTGGTGTTTTACAACTTGATATATGTCACGATAACTTAAATGTCAAAACCTTATTTGTATAAATTAAGTTATAAATAAGAAAACTTATCGTGCTGTTTAATATATAATTTTATTGAATCAGATTGCTGAATCGGGTCTTACCACGCAGAAGTCCCAAATACGGCCTACAATAAAAGTACTTATTCAAAACTCGCAAAAACTCTAGAATATTTTACTCTTGTTGGCTGTGATATCAAAGCAGTCGCTATTTTTAGGAACTAAGATTTGTGTAAAGACGATAAATGTGCAGTTCAGAATGAAGAAATTGAGATCCTGATGAAAACATGGAGGTACCTTGTTGAAATATTAATAAAACTTTATCTAATTGTGTGACATATCTATCAGGAAGGGCCGGCATAATCCTAGAGGTTGGCAAGGGACGAAACTGTTATCGTGTGATATATTTTTTTTATACGGTCATAGCACAGTGACCTTACTGATGCCTTATAGTAAGTGGAATGGGGTCCAAAATCCAGATAATGTTGATTCTGGAGATATAATTACCCGTCGCGTTGCCGTATAAGAACAAATATCGTGTGTCGGTCTACACTCATCGCAAATATCCAAAAATAATTACACCGTAACTTACTTCGCTGAAACGAATCATGCTGTTATAACAGCATTGTTTATTAGAAACATGTTCGCATGTTTGTATCCTTGACAATGAATTACTGCGGCGCAGGCGCATATGCAATCAAATAAAATGAATTCGCAACAGCTGCCGCCAACAGTTAGGTTTGTTAACGCGCTGGGTAGCGGTTATTCGATTAGTGTTTTATTTTGGCTCGTGAATGGCTTTTCCAGCTATTAAATTATACAGAGATTTGTTGAGATCAATGTTGAAATTGATTACTTAGAAATATTATAAAGAAAAAGACCAGCAAAGTACCTCTCACTCAGTTGGATGCCATAGTACAACCTAAGTGTTTAGTACTACATTTATAGCACTCAGGAATGATGTGAATCCGCGTTAATAAAATAATTTCCGAATGGGTGCAGTACCTACCTAATTCTAGCGATGGGTGTCAAAACAATCTGCAACTCTTTCTTATTTTAGTATTATGTTAATATCAATTTAACTGGTTTATTAATTGTTTCAAGGTACACCAACAACACTTCAAATTATAATATTCTAATGCAATAAAACAATAATTGAATGAGGTTCAGCACACACACACACACACACACACCCACACACACACACACACACATACACAGCATTCACTACGGATAACATAATTAATTAAGAACTAAAACATAATAATGAAAAAATATAAGATAATATGAAGTAGCAACTGATGACAGCGGTACCTACAAAATATAGTCATAAATCCGGCATGTTTTCCCATCCCCAAGATTTTCATTCGAGACATCAACTGAATAACCTGATGACCACCCTGTGATGCAACACTACAGACTGCTATTGTAATCAAATTTGAATTTCTACATATCAAGTGTGTGCCATGCCAGGTTGCAAATAATACAACGTCGGCAATAAGAGGTTTTTTAACCTGCAATCATGGACTCATACGTGCTACTATGGCCGGTATTAATAAATGAATCTCAAGTTTGAGTTACATCTCAAGTAGACATAATGTATTGAACTCTTCATACATTATGTCTACTTGAAATGTAACTCAAATTTGAGATTCATTTATTAATACCGGCCTAAGTAATAAACTTGTTTACTTCGCCAGTGACTTCATATGAGTCACAGAAATTGTAGCACAAGTTGACGCGCGGCGATCTACAAAGCTCTGTATAACTCCTACATTAATATTTGTGATTGTAATTTGTAGGTTACTTGTTTAGTTGTATTTAGTTATAGGTACCCAAATAATTTCACGGCTACTGATCTTTTATATTTCTGCAAAATCTGTATTTATTTTGAGACCTTAATTTATTTATTTTGAGTAATAATAGAAGATACTTACCTACCTACTGATAATCGAATTACTGTCGACATTTTTTTATGTAGCTATTCCAAATGAATCTATGACTAAAATTGATAGATTTGTTTTTCCAATAACTGCTAATTTACTTTCATAGTTTAAATTCTATAGGTAGTAAAATTTTTGTAATAATCCTAACTTTTGTATTTACAGGCAATCCCAACGACAAGATCCTGTACGGGAGACCCAACAAGCGTCGCAGCGCGTCCTTTCCAGCCCCCAGGTCCCTCGACCGGCGCCACTCGCTCCGGATCTTCGGCTCCTCCAGCAAGTACCTGCAGCGGTGCGCCTCCACCAGGAGTCTCCACCACAAGAACGTCAATACGACGGATAGCTCGTCCTCCACCGATTACCCGCCAAGCGTAGAGTCTGCGTCGCCAAGTAAGTTGATACTTATTACACAATATTACACAAGCTATAGAACGAGATGATTGGCTTCCGCAAGAAACTGATTTATTTGAGTGCGTAGAGCTTCGTTTCTATCACGGACTTGCCGATTCTTTTTCTATAGCTCGACTTATATTACATACAACTGGCGTTTATACAAGTCCGATCTTTTCTTTTGTTCCAATTACTGCTAATTTCATTTCAAAGCTCCTATAATTTTCTGAAATTAATTTTCCATCTTACTAATTTTGTATGTTTGTAACATAGTACCACATAGCACCTTTTTGCGTAGGTACTCCCTTGGCTAGAATAGTAGGTAAGTATAACATCGTGGCTTTTAAGCAAAGCTTGGTTGACACTAATAATGCACTTTTTAAAGTAGACAATGCAATTATTTCGATTATTTTCCAATTACACGAAGGCTTCGCGGTAGACTTTTAAAATCAAGAAACAACAGTGATGGATTGATTTTATAAGTTATAATATGCATCTGGATTTTGAACTGATGTTTTTGAATATGTATTGTATAGGTAGCTTCATTCTAGAAGAGCCATCACAGAATAAAACCGAGGTCCAATAGGCATTATTACGTCTATAAATGTATTTAAATAAAGGGCTGGAGGCATTTTAGAACCTAAGCAGGTATCGTAGAGCGCGTTCTCCTCTAAATTGTTATAAGAATATACCTACTGCATTAAAAACAAAATGAAAGATTTTGAATCAGTAACAACAGATTCGAAATACCGTCAAACTCCAAGAATATAAGTAGCAGAATCTCTTGGATATCAACAAAGTTTGTCCAGTGCATGATACACAATATGTAATATTTACAATTATACTCTGTCCAATCATTTATTTAACTTTTGACAGTTCGGTTTCTAATCAATTGGGGATGTACTAATCCGTTACCGACTCGATTTCTTGTAACAATCGATTTAATTTATGATGAAGTTTCTATCGATTAAACACATTGAAATGTTAAATTTGCTCAACTTTAACAATGTATTGTTTTATAAACATGCCTAAGCGTTTAAATGTGTATATTTTCTGTTTATAAATTTATTCTGTAGATGTATATTCTATAATTATCCAATATAACTTTTTTCAATATTTAAGTTTAATAGTTTATTATTGGTTATCTTATACTTACTTAGGCATATATAAAAATAAAATATTTAATTTACACTGTCAAATTTTATTTTTCAATGAAAAAGTTTTGATTTATCTTTGTTACGCAATCAGTGGGCTTAACGAATATCGATCGATAATTAATTAATATCGGAGCTGAAGAACAAGTCGCTACACTTTAGAAAAGAAAAAATGGCGTCCATAAAGTAGTAAATTATTTTGTTTTCCTTTCCTTGTCAATAATTATAAAATTTCATAGGCGTGCATATGTCAAAAGTTAAATGGTTGGATGTAGTATACTGTATAGGTACTTTATCCGTTCCTAACAATGTTTTAGTAATGATGCATGATGCTCGTATTAAAAAGCCTATGAACTGTTACTCAAAAATGAACTCTATTATTCCAGAAAAAGTGTCCCTGCTGTCCCGCTTATTCAGACGAAGCGGCCGCAGCAAGCAGACGCGCGCGATGAGCACATTCTCTGCCCAGTTCCCACCCACCGAGTGGTTCAACTCCAAGGCGGTACACCTGCACTGTGTCGCTACTCAGACCAACTCAAAGGTATCTAAAAGTTCTTGATGGATAACGATTTTTACAGCTTGGAAGACGTTGAGATCTCTTCTAGCCTTTAGTATTTTAGACTCTACAAAGTAGAAGTAAATATCAATCTCAATAGCCATTCGTTTTTAATTACAGTTTGGTAGCCCTATTATTAAAATAGAATTTCACTAAATAAATTTAGTCGTCTTAAGTCTTTATTTTTAAGAAAATAATCAAACAAATTTCTTATTTCAGGAGTCACTGCAGAGTCAAACGTCATTCGTCTCATCATACTACGATGGTTCAGAGATCAGTAATCGGTCGTCGACGCTGCCACGCCGTCACAAGAGGCATCTGTCAACTGAGTCCGGTCTTGCGGGCTCCGTGGGCGACCACTCTCCTGTCAGGCAGTCCAGTCCCAGCTCCGGAAGTCTTCCAAGGTCAACACTTAGCCGGAGTTCCACCAACAAGACGATCTTGGATCATTACGGATCTCCTCAACGAAGCAGCGACCCTAAGTTGCGGGACAGTTCCAGTGGAAGTTTGAGGAGGATCGACTATTCCAATTCAGATCACGTCATGTCTACCAGTGGCCCTTCTAGCCTTGAAAGTACAACACCACAAAGAACACCACGAAAAGATCTAAAAAATGGCCAGTCAGATCAGAGCACTTTGATGAAAAAGAGCTACCTCTCGAGTGGTAGCAGCGGCCACTCCAGTCTCGAGTCACACATATCAGACCGCACATTGAAGCCGTCTCCTAGTCACACAAACACCGGCGCGCCCGGTCTCAGCAGAGCACAGTCTCTTGTCAAAGTACAGAGCTTGCAGAGTTCACCCAAGTCCCTCCATAAATATAGAACCAAGCCACCTCTTGTTGGCGGTGAAACAGTTAAAAACGGTAAAAGCACCTCCCCTAAAAGTTCACCAAAAAACTGTCCGAACACCCCAAAAAATACCGCAACCCCACTGCATAAAACCATAGGGTCCAAAATTGAAAACCCTGCAACAACAATGTTAGCGAGCTCCAATTCTAACAACTCGATCACGCTAAAAGTTACCACGAATACCATATCTCAAAACGGTGGCGGTACTAACACCAAAGTCTATGTACAGAATTCACCAGTGAGGTCAGTCATAACGTTTGAAAATGGTAAAGTTACAGAAACTAGTAACGGGAGCAACATTTACATAATCAACGACGACAGGCAGGTTGTGTCTGTATCGCAAAATGGAGTCTCGAATCAGACTGCAAAAAACCCTACTGAAACATCGTTCGATGTTTGTGTTGAAAAAAACAAACAAATGTACAAAGAATCGGAGCCGATAAAAGTGCAGGAAAACAAATTTAACAAAAATTCGATGAACGACACGGGTATGAACAATAATCGAAAACTTTCTTTACAAATAGGTGGTCAGGCAAATAACAACAGTTTTATTTACAAAAATCAGTTAAACAATACCAATGAAGTTGCATCTAATCCGTCGTCACCTGCAATACATAATAATATAAATAATTTAGAAACTAGTACGAACAGCAATCCATCTACACCTACGAAGAGTTATGACAACATCATTGGATCATTAGGAAGTTTGAGGTATCAAAAGAATTCTCTGTCATCGGCCAACAGTGCAATACAGACCAACATAAACTCAAACAGTGAACTAAAAAGCGTAGATTTGTTGAAAAAAGCGGCTGCGTTGCAAATGTTGAACGGTATTCCCAATGTAAATAACAGAATGAGTTCGGACTCAATAGCGAATTTATTAACGAAAGGCATCGACCAGAAGCCGACGGTCTTAGGATCGGAGCCAAACTTGGCGATGAAGAACCAGGAACCGATAAAGGACATCAACACGTCCGTGGAGAAATTGAATTGTTTAGAAAACAAACAAAAGAGGTACAGCCTCAGTCAGGAGAGTAAGAAAGAGAACCAGGATTTTTACAATTTTCCGAGTTTGAGCGATTTGAGCTTTAATTTCACTAGTTTAGCCGCTCAGAAAATATTGAAAGGGGTCAGTATAAACAGTGTCGATACACTCGTCGAACTAAACATGGCTGCGAACAACTCGGAGAAGCAGAACAATCGCGACGTCGCAGCGGTGTGCACAGACTTCGGCCTTGTATAGTAATAAAGTTAACGATATTGTTTAAAAATGTACAATAGTAGTCTTAACACCGATATGTAAGGTAGCTGTATAACTTAATCGTAACTACATTATAATATGCTTTAGATACGCACTACATTTAGTTGGAAACATTTACTCCTTTAAGATTTTATACTCCCTACTTATGGAATTATCTTTACCATTGTATCCCCATTTAAATAAAATTTTGTTTGTCTTTACTAACTTATCATCGAAAATATCAACGTAGAAATTATTTAATGCAATATTCATAATGTATAATCATAAAAACGTAATCGGAAAATTCTTAGTTTGTAGCTCACTTTGAATGTAATGAGACAATAAATTGATGTCATTGTGAGATCATGAGGTGGCCTAACGTCGATCCTATGTGAAAATTTAGTGCCTAACTCCATTGTCGTAGTATTATGATACATTTATAGCCATATAATCTTTCGCTATCTTGTAGAATTTATTCGTTGAGTTTTGTTGATTGAATTTAAATTATTTTCCGCATCAGCACTCCTTACTGTGCCATCACATTTCCAGTGAAAAAGTCGAGTACAAACTAGAATACCTACCACAAAAAGAGATTCCATCCAACAATGGGAATTTATAGAGATGAATTGTAAAATGTACGTCATGTTTAAGTGCCATAAAACCATAGTATTACGCGTTATGTGAGCGTGACAAGCAATGTGAATTGGTTATGGTAAATTTTTTATCATTTAATGTTTTAATTTGTTGCTGTACTCGTGTGATGAAGCAAAGGGTATTTATTCATTAGCGAATGTAATCTGAAGTCATTGCATATTAAATGTTCAGTAATGCCATTTGTAAAAAAATATTAACAATATAAGTTGATGCTTTAATACCTTTGTTTTATTTATCCTGAACTTTAATAAATAATAAAAGTCTATATTATTTTTCCTTCAATCTGCTGTGAGTTTCATAGAAACATTAGATTCTATTAATGCCTTATGAGTTACACCTTGCATAGGTTATTTTTGAATTTATCAAATTTTATAAACCATCTACTGTCAGTTTCAAATTTCATTTCATTACGTTTGACTATTCAAAATTTAATAAAATCTTTTATAGATAGTTGAACTGTGGTAATCTTTCAATACCAATTTAGATGCTTAATTAAGTTATGAATTCATCCATCATTGAGCTATGCATATAATCTGCATCCTAAAACAAATTGGAAAGAAACCATAGTTAAAAATATACAAATTTATTAAACACTACTTAAAATTAAATATAATTAAGTATATTCCGATATTGTTATAAACACACTATTTTACTGTGTTCCATGACATCAGTAACTTGAGAGGGCTCTGTTTCTGTTTGATTCTTTATAGAATTTAACCAATCATCGGTTGGATCAATTTTCTTCACCTCTACTTCTAAGCTATCACTACTTTCTTCTATTGATGTCTGGGGGTCATCATTCTCACTGGCTGGTTTCACATCATCATTTTCACTAATATTTTCGGACGTTTTGTTAGGGCTTACACTTGGATCTATATCTCTAAATTTTTTAGAAACATCTTCACTTTGTATATTTACATAACAGACACAATTTTCCGTGGCAGTTACTTGTTTTAAGGCAGCTTCTTCTATAGCTAAATCCCCATTATCTGTCAAGTCTTTATACATGTACATGTGGTCATCTTCCGGGGTAATGTAATCTTCCAAAATGAATGTGTTGCTATCAAAATTAAGTCTTTCTAAATCAATCGCACCGAAATTATTCACTAGATTTAGCAATATTGGCTCGTTCTCAAAAAATATTTCTAAATTCTGTACACAAGTCTTCTTGGAAACAGTATTATTTTCGCATTGTTTACGGATAGCATCCAATTGCCTTAAAGTTTTCAATTCCCTCGCTTTCAGTGTCGCATAAACGCGCGCAAACGATTCTCTGACGGTCGTTTTTAACTGAAACCAAACATATTACCATCAATAAAGTTTTTAATACTATACGTTAATACCTTATCGTGTAGGAACACTTACGACTTCTATATTTTTATCAAAATCATCAGGATCACTCGCCATATTTACGTTTCCGAAAATGAAATGACAATTGACATTCAAGTTTGACGTTTTAGTGAAAGTTGCCAAAATATTTTTATTACCTTTCTTTCCAAACCATTTGCTTCCGCGAATGTTTGGTAATAATATTTCTTCTTTGTAACAAAATATTTTGTTTGCAACATTACTTAGACATAAAATAGCTACAAGTAATATGAATGAACAAAACGAAATCAAGTTCTTATTTTCGAATTAATTTGTATGTTTAAAATGACATTTATAAAATACTGCCATCTATACGGAAACGGATAAACTATAAGTATTTATCTAACCTTGCAACACTAAAAAAAAAATCATTATTGATTTTTCGTTTGACAAGTCGCTCGAAAACATCGGCAATTTATGTCTTCTAAATGGATTAAAATTTATACTCGCGCGAAGTGTTTTATTGTGATATCGTGTTGTTGCTGTATTAATTAGTGTCTGCTTAACCAGTAAGCATGAGTGAATTGAGACAACGGCGCGGCGAAGGCGATGGGAACGAGAAACTCGAAAACGCTGGAGAATCCGATCATGTACGATTTTTGTTACTATCCGTAAATGAAGTTTTTTAAACAAATTTTTCATTGTTTATAACAAAAATGTCTATCGTTAGGTGGATTCTGAAGAGGAAAAGGTGTTAGAGGAGAAATATGTGGATGAATTGGCAAAAACATTGCCGCAAGGGACGGATAAAACTCCAGAGATCCTTGACTCCGCTCTTTCTGGACTATCCTCAAGGTAATCTGTGCAAATATAGGTACTTGCTTCCGCAATTTTGTAAGACTGCGCCGTCATCAGCATGGTTTAGCTCAACGTAATTATTCATTTTTGTTTATGTAAAGTCAGCCTCATAAGTATCTGAACACATTTAAAACTTCAAATCGCCTATGCACTTTTATAAACTTACCAATATACTGTTCCTCCTCACAATTATAAAATTTAAGAGATTTACTTTACTTCTTACAAAGAAAAAAATGGTTCAGTTAAAATTTACATGTCGCACCTTTAGAACAAAAACGACACAATTCAAAAAATAGAAAATTGAGTTGTCATTTTTCAATGACTAAAAACTAGTCCCTTATTTATAAAAATATAATAAAAAGGGATCGACATAACAGTTTCGTCCTTTTCCTACCTGAATATGGCTGTGTTTGAACTATTATTGTATTGAAAACTTTGCTTTAGGTAATTTTATGACGATAACTCAATTTTCTATCTTTTTGAATGGTGTCGTTTTCATTCTAAAGGTGTGAATTGTATTAGGTGATTTGTAATTTTGAATTCAGCTACTTATGTTGCTGACTGTACGTATATTACACCTAATATGTATATCGTGATTATATAAGATGCAGATACGAATTACCTACAACATAATTTTGGGGATTGTTTCGTAAACAAAAGAATATTTGTGAAAAATATATAAATTTATCCATATTGTTTCGAAGTAACACACATACATTTTTTTTAAATATAAAATGGGTTTTCACTATAGTGTACTTAACTTTTATGCACCATGTGAGATTACTGAGATGTTAGGCCTAAGAGCATTGTCATTACTTACTTGAGAACTGAATTACAACATAAGTACTGCATGACACTATCACAATCATCATCCTGGAAAGTTTGAGTCTCATGATTGTCATTGATTACACTTCCTGCAATATATCTTAGGTAAAACAATGATGGTTGATCATCACAGTTGTCAATTACTACACTTAAAGTGTATACTTTATTATGTCAATCAATATTTAAATTTATCATGGTTTTGGTAAATTATTCACACAATGTGTTATACCAGGAAGGAGTTATGATTTTTAATAATTTTAAATTCTGAAATGAATGAGCAAATGAAACATATTTTATTAATTGCCACTTAGTTTAGATAGAAATGTATATTTTATCATGCATATTGGAATGCATATCCAAAATCATGATGATTATGCAAGTTTGTTCTGAAGTTATAAAAATTTGTGACGTAGCATTTATTGTCTCGTACACTTTTTTAATACAAAGAATGTATTCTGTTAGAAAATATTATATCACTAAAAACCAATATATCAGTCGTACAAACTACAAAAAAACTGATAAAATTAGAAATAAAGAAAGAAACATATTTATTTTTAACTCAACTCACTCAGCACACTTAAATTACAAAAACGTTACGAAAACGACACCATCTCAGCATAAGTTGGTAAAAAACCAGCGCTGGTCTTCCTTTAGGCCGTTTTGTGATGTCAGGGGCGTCAAAGGGATTAAAGGTCATGTACAGTTATACCATACATAATATCATACGCACTCAGCACTTTTACATGGCACGCGCCAATTACTTATAATATTGTAATAATTCATTAGTACCGTGTCTTTTTTTTTTTTTTTTAAATGCCATCTTCGGCGCATTAGGGACGGCTGCGGGCTTCCTCCGACTCACGTCTAAGTTGTCGTCCGCAACCGCCCCTGCACGTACCGCTGTTGCGGTCCTTTTCCTGTTGCGGGGGCTCAGAAGCCCCCGAAACACCGTACCGTGTCCTCCTTTTGGTGTACGAGGCAGCGTGAGACACGCTGCCTCGGACATGTCCATCACGGGGGTCACAAAAGTTGGCTAGACTAATGGGTGGGCGGCACGTCCCGCCCACCCGTGACCCCCGGAGGCCCCTATTAGTCGCCTTTTACGACAGGCAGGGGATACCGTGGTGGAATTCTCCAAACGCCCCCAATCCACAGGGCGGGAGACGTCGGTCAGTCGTCCACCCGACGCCTCCTACGTCTCGTCTGGCGGCGGGAGGGATCACCACTGCGCTGGCGATCCCTCTCGGCACTCTCCTTCCGCGAGAGGACCGCCTCGCAGAAGTGGGCCACCGCCTGCCAGGCCTCCCGGCCGCCGACCATGGAAGCGACCACGGCCGGCAGCGAGAGGTCTTCTCCGACGACTGTTTTGAGAGCGCTGCGCTCCTCATCCCAGGCTGGACAACACTCCAACGTATGTTGGGCCGTGTCCATTGGGCAGTTGTCACAATAGTGACACACGGCCGACTCCTCTACACCTACCACCCGAAACAGGAACTCACCGAAGCAGCCATGCCCGGTGAGCACCTGCGTCAGGCGGTATGTTGCCGCTCCGTGGCGCCTGTCCAGCCATTCGGCAAAGACAGGACGCACTGCCTCTACGACCCGGTGCCCCCACGACGGGGCCTCCAGCCTGAGACGCCACTCCTCCACGGCGGCTCGCCGTAAGGCGGCCCTCTTGGCCTCCACCTCCTTCAGGGCCGGACGCTCCCCGCGACTGAACGCCTCCTCCCGCCAATGGAATACATCGGCAAGGGATTTGGCGTCCAGGTCCCAGGGCAGAAATCCGGCCAATAGGCAAGCCGCCTCGAAAGAGACCGTGCGGTACGCCCTGACCGCCCGCTGCGCTAAAGCTCTCTGCGGGGCGCGCAGAAGGGCGACGCAGGGGCGGCCCAGGGAGTCAGCCCAAACGGGGCTGCCATAAAGGGCTATGGACCGCACGACTCCGTGATACAGCCTCCGGCAAGGGAAGCCAGGACCTTCCAGGTTGGGCAGCAGGCGGGAAAGAGCGCCCGCTGCCCGGGACAATTTCGTCCTCAACTCCTTAAAGTGGGTGCGGAATCGCCATCGGCTATCTAGGACTAAACCTAGATACCTCATGCTAGAGCCGATGGGGATCCGCACCCCCCCAACGACGATGCCGGCACCGGCCGGTGGCCCTCTCCGAGGTCCGTGAAAACACACGGCCTCGGTTTTCTCGAGGGCCACCTTCAACCCTAAACGTTGGATTCTCCGAACTACTTGGCCGGTGCCCGCCGCCGCCAGAGTTGCGGCGTCCCGGAAGGTCCCAGCAGTCGCTGTGACTAACGTATCGTCGGCGTAACAAGTCACGCCGACGCCCCGGAGATTGGAACCACGGAGCACCCAGTCGTACCCGATGTTCCACAGGAGAGGGCCCAAAACCGAGCCCTGTGGAACACCGCACGACATCGCTCTTCGGTGCCACCCATCGGGGCCCGGATACACCACGTTCCTGTCAGACAGGTACGCGTGCACCAGACGCCGGAGATAGGGCGGCACCACGTGGTACCGCAGTGCCTCGTGGATGCAGGGCCAGGGCAGCGAGTTGAATGCGTTGGATATGTCCAACGACACCGCTATCACTACACTGCCTCTGGCCACTGCATCCTCCGCCTGTGCCTTCACCCGCAGAATCGCGTGGACAGTGGAACGTCCCCTCCTGAATCCATACTGTTCGTCGGCCAAATTCGGACCGACCCTATCGAGGTGCTCGACGAGGCGGGTATGGATGATGCGCTCGAAGAGCTTTGCCACCTCGTCGAGCAACACGATGGGCCGGTAGGCCGACGGCGACTCTGCGGGTCGTCCCCCCTTCTTAAGCAGGACGAGCTTCCCGGTTTTCCAACGCACCGGGAAGACGCCCTGCTCCAGGCAGGCGGTGAATAAGCTGCGGAGCCTCGGGCCCAGGTACTCGAGGGCTAGCACCCAGGCTTTCCCGGGGATGCCATCGAGCCCTGGGGCCGTGTTTTTGCTCCGCAGCCGAAGCACTGCCGCCCGCATTTCAGCGGGCGAAACCTCCGGGATATCCCTTGCCGGATTCTCATTCGACGATGACGCCACATCCGGTGGCGCCATCGGTGGAGGAGTGAACTCCACGGTGGCCGGGAACAAGGCCGCGACGACGTTGGCCAGTAATTCTGGCCGGAGACTCTGCGACAGCGGGGGCGCCGCTGGGCGAAGCTTCTTCATCACCATCCGGTAAGGGCGCCCCCACGGGTCCCTGTCGAGAGTCCCCACGAACGCCTTACGTGCCGCGACCTTGGCCCCATGAATGGCCACCCGCAGCGCTCTCTTTGCCTCTTTGTAGAGGCCATAGAGCTGCCGCTCCTGGTCTGCGTGATTCTCGTCTCTTAGCCGGCGACGACGATGCCTGGCGTATCGGCGGCGCGCAGCCACGCACGACGCGCGCAACTGCGCTAGCTCCGCCGACCACCAGTACACCTGTCGCACCGGCGAACGGCGGAGAGCTCGGGGCATGCCGGCGTCGCAGACATCCGACATTGCCACCCCGAACCACTCCGCCTCCTGCTCAACCCGTACCGGCCCGTCCGGCACGGGGAGCCACGACATGACCAGAGCGGCCAGTACTAGGGCCTCCCCATCGAGGCGACGAAGCGCCCACCGCGGGCCGTCCTGATTTGGGGCACTCGGTACACCACCGGACTGGACACTCGGGGACGCGGAGACGCCGAACCTGATGTAACGATGGTCCGATAACGTCTCCACGCCCACGAGGACTCTCCAGTCCCGGACACGGCGTGCGACGGCGGCACTCGCCAACGACAGGTCTATAATAGACCCGCCGTTGTGCCGCACGCACGTGTCCACCGACCCCCTGTTCAGGACGACCAGGCCGACAGAGATCGCCCATTCCTCCAGGACCCGACCACGACCGTTCGTCGCCGGCGAACCCCAAGCCACGGACTTGGCGTTGAAGTCGCCGGCGACGACCGCCGGGTGAGGTTGGCCTTGTTCCACCAAGGCCCCCAGCCGAACGAGGAAAGACTCGAATTCGGCGAGGGGTCTGTTGGGAGAAAAGTACACTCCTACTATCCAAATGTCTCCCAACAGAACCGCCACGCATCCCCTGTCCTTCGCTACTTTTTCGAAGGGTGGGGAGCCAGCGGCGCCCCGGCTGATGATGGCCATCAAGCCGTCAAGGTCCCCAGCCCAGTTATCCCGGGGGGGGACAAAGTACGGCTCAGTGACCACGGCCACTTGCACCGACCACTGCGCCAGGCTTTGGGACAACAGGTCCTGGGCACTGGCACAGTGGTTGATGTTCGCCTGGAGGAAATTTAATTCCATTATTGGGCGATCTCTACCACATCCATCGCGGCCCCTTGCGGTGGGCTTGCTGACTGCGGCTGGGTCGAAGCCCCAGCGGCAGCAGCACTTCGTATCCCGTCGCGGCGCCTATCGCGACGGGAGGGGGCGGGACACGCCTTCCCGCCCACCGGATGTTTGGCGTAGAGGTGATCATTAAACGTTATAACTGTTAATTTAACTCATTATAAAAAAATAGCTGTTAATTCTATTAACTACTATTGCAATATTCATTAAACGTTTAAACTAATGAACGGACTGCGGAGGCAGTTAATGCCATCTGTTAATTTATCATTCAACTAAACTTGATAACTGTTAATCATAGAAAAATGCTAATAACGCCTTTATAGGTTATTTATTAAACGAAATTTAATACTACTAATAAGCACAAAAATGATATTTTTTTTTAGCTAAGACTTAAATTATGCCGTGTCGTGATTTGTGAACAATAAAATCGCCACTTGCAATGATTGCGAAAATAATTTTATTTAGGTAACGCCAGAATTGATAAAAGTGGCCGCCATTTTGAATTTCTTTGTTTTAAGGCCAATTGACCTCAAAATCGGTATCTGGATATAACTTTAGTTACCAAAGACTGATCCAATGTCAGAATTGAAAAAAGTGGCCGCCATTTTGAATTTCTTTGTTTTAAGGCCAATTGACCTCGAAATCGGTATCTGGATATAACTTAAGTTACCAAAGACTGATCCAATGTCGGAATCGAAAAAAGTGGCCGCCATTTTGAATTTCTTTGTTTTAAGGCCAATCGACCTCAAAATCGATATCTGGTCAAGCCTTTAGGTACAGAAGACGGATCCAATGTTAGAATTGAAAAAAGTGGCCGCCATTTTGAATTTCTTTGTTTTAAGGCCTATCGACCTCAAAATCGATATCTGGGCAAGCCTTTAGGTACAGAAGACAGATCCAATGTTAGAATTGAAAAAAGTGGCCGCCATTTTGAATTTCTTTGTTTTAAGGCCTATCGACCTCAAAATCGATATCTGGGCAAGCCTTTAGGTACAGAAGACGGATCCAATGTTAGAATTGAAAAAAGTGGCCGCCATTTTGAATTTCTTTGTTTTAAGGCCAATCGACCTCAAAATCGATGTCTGGGCAAGCCTTTAGGTACAGAAGACGGATCCAATGTTAGAATTGAAAAAAGTGGCCGCCATTTTGAATTTCTTTGTTTTAAGGCCTATCGACCTCAAAATCGATATCTGGGCAAGCCTTTAGGTACAGAAGACGGATCCAATGTTAGAATTGAAAAAGGTGGCCGCCATTTTGAATTTCTTTGTTTTAAGGCCAATCGACCTCAAAATCGATATCTGGGCAAGCCTTTAGGTACAGAAGACGGACCCAATGTTAGAATTGAAAAAAAGTGGCCGCCGTTTTGAATATCTTTGTTTAAAGGCCAATCGACCTCAAAATCGATATCTGGGCATGGCTTTAGGTACAAAAGACGGATACAATGTCAGAATTGAAAAAAGTGGCCGCCATTTTGAATTCCTTTGTTTTAAGGCCAATTGACCTCAAAATCGATACTGGGCATGACATTAATAGTAAAAGTCATATTTAATGTTAGACTTAAGAAAAGTGGTCGCCATTTTGAACTTCTTTGTTTTAAGAATGACTGGATTTAAGATAGATATTTGGGCTTGTCTTTAGACAAATAGAATAAATCGAGGTTAGAATTTCAAGAACTGCATTTCATGTTAAATGTTCTTGTTTTAAGGGCTATTGGTTTTAAAATCAAACTCCGCTGGACATGGCCACAAAATATAGTAGGTTATAGAACTTTTAAATAATATGGCCACCATCAATGCTTATTCAATTCTCTTCAATAACGATATCGCAGGTTTGTTATGTCGCAAAATAAAGAATTGAAGAACAAAGAAGTGGCCCGTGGCAGCAAACAGCAAATAAAGTAAATTCTTCTGTGAAAGCATCAAAATCGGTTAAAAATCAGGGAGTCGCTAACAATTCAACTATTGCTATAAGAATAATTAGCCGCGTAGTAGAAATTATCTTACTATATTTTTCTTCCCCCACATCGTTATGCCCTGTTGGTTGACCATTCAATTAATGTATCTTTTTTTATTTACCCCCCTTCACCAGACTTAAAAGGCTACTCACGTTGATTAGCTTATTAATTTTTTAAAGTATTTAATTTTGATGTGACTGCGTATTTAAATTGTTAAATTAGTAAAATTACAACCTCGATTTATTCTATTTGTCTAAAGACAAGCCCAAATATCTGTCTTAAATCCAATCAGTCTTAAAACAAAGAAGTTCAAAATGGTGACCACTTTTCTTGAGTCTACCATTAGATCTGTTTTTTTACTAACGATGGCATGCCTAAATATCAATTTTGACGTCAATTGTTCTTAAAACAAATAAATTCGAAATAGTGGCCACTTTTTTTCAATTCTAACATTGGATCCGTCTTTTGTACCTTAAGCCATGACCAAATATCGATTTTGAGGTCGATTGGCCTTAAAACAAAGAAATTCAAAATGGCGGCCACTTTTTTCAATTCTAACATTGGATCCCTCTTTTGTACCTACAGGCCTGCCCAGATATCGATTTTGAGGTCGATAGGCCTTAAAACAAAGAAATTCAAAATGGCGGCCACTTTTTTCAATTCTAATATTGGATCCGTCTTTTGTACCTACAGGCCTGTCTAGATATCGATTTTGAGGTCGATAGGCCTTAAAACAAAGTAATTCAAAATGGCGGCCACTTTTTTCCATTCTGACATTGGAATGTTCTTTGGTAACTAAAGTTATACTCAGATGTCGAATTTGAGGTCAATTGGCCTTAAAACAAAGGAATTCAAAATGGCGGCCACTTTTTTCAATTCTAACATTGGATCCGTCTTTTGTACCTAAACGCCTGCCCAGATATCGATTTTGAGGTCGATAGGCCTTAAAACAAAGAAATTCAAAATGGCGGCCACTTTTTTCAATTCCGAGATTGGATCAGTTTTTAGTAATTAAAGATAACTTTAATTACTAAAAACTGATCCAATCTCGTTCGTAATTGACTTCAAAATCGGTATCTGGGTATAAACCCAGATACCGATTTTGAAGTCAATTGGCCTTAAAACATAGAAATTCAAAATGGCGGCCGTGTATACCAATTCTAACATTGGTTCTGAATACTATAGTGCTAATGTCCATAATAAATAAATAAATAAGTAATATAAAGATACATACTAACATAATTTTAAGGTGTAAAAAATTGAAATGTTACATTACACCTCAAAGCAGATTTTTTCAATTGTATGAACGGCACGCAAGCGTCATTTACACAAATGTTCATGAATACGTAATAATTAGAAAATGTTTATTTCGATGTGACTGTTACTGTGAAAAAAAATTAACCTGTTGGTTATTGGTTCAATGTTAAAAAAATTAACATAATTAAAATAAACGACGCAAGACACGTGTTGAACATGTTATCGCTAATGCTTTTCACGTAACTCCTTACTTCTTGACCGTTATAACTTAACTATTAATTTAACACGTTATTTTTTTTTAATGTTTAACTATTAACCATTAATAATTTTTAACCATTAATCACATCACTAGTTTGGCGGGCCTCCCTGCGGCCGCGCAGACTGCGCAGTTCGGCGCGGCCTCACATTCACGGGCTTTGTGGCCCGGTTTACCGCAGCGATAGCACAAATCGCTGCGGTCCGGTCCTCCGACGCAGGTGCTCTGCGTGTGACCGTGCTCCAAACAACGGTAACAGCGCATCGGGCGCGCCCCGAGCACGGTCACCCGGGCCACAGTCCACCCCACCTTCAGGCGGCCCGCCTTTATTTTTTGTGCCGCCCTGGTCGGCACCTTGGCCCAGACGGAGCCCAGGCCGGAGCGATCGGGCCGGATTTGGCCCACCTTTACCGCGTCCGCAGCACACTCGCCAGCAAGGCAAAGGGCCGCTGCGACCGTCTCGGACGTAGCTGCAGGATCTAGCTCCGACAGCCGCAGCTCCGTGCATTTGGTGGGCCGAGAGATTTGGACATCGTCCGACCCGCCAAAGCATTCCCTCAGCCTTGCGGCGAGGGAGTCCGCCTTCCGCTCCGACTCAGCCCCGGGCACCTCGTACAGCATGGCACCCGTGGCTGCCACCTTGGGCCTCAACCTGTCGATGTCGAGGCCGGCGAGGTCTACGCGGTGCTGGGCATCCGTGAGCACTTTGGCGTAAGTGAGCCCCTTGGCCACCGCCGCTGGCGTCAGCGACAGCACTATAGCTGCCGAGCGTGGCTGACGCAGCTTGGGCTCCTTACGCCTCTGCCTCCTCTGCTGGGGCTTCACTGCAGGCGCCGCGGCGGGGGTGTGCTTCCCCCGCTTCTTCTTACCCACCACCACGGTCCATTCAGCGTCCATGGACGCTGGGGCCGGTGGCAGTGGGCGGGGCTCCCTCGGAGCGGACTTCGCGACGGGGGGAGCAGGGGGACCACCTTTCCCCCTCCCCTTCTTGGGGACCCCAGACGGCCCAGCGACCGCCACGGCAGCAGAGGTGGAGGGCCCGGCCACGATGGCAGGAGCCTTGAGAGGAGCAGGCTGCACTGCTCCTTTCCCCTTCCCCCTCCCCTTCCCCTTAGAAGAAGGCTGGGGAGCTCCTCCAACGAAACCACCCTGGACGGGGAGTGGTGTGTCCCCGGGGGTGGGCCTCCTCTCGTGGGCCAGCGGAGGCCTCTGGGCCGGCCCTGCGAGCACCGACTCCAGCCTGGCCTGCCACTTGGCCTCCACTGATGCCAGCTCCTCCAGACGGCGAAGGAGGGAAGCGTTTTCACGCTTCAGCTCCTTCACCGCCTCCTCCAGCTTGGCGCATCTGTCCCGCCACTTCTTAGCGTCGCCTTTAGGGCGAACGCTGGGAGCCGGTTCCGCGGCTACTACCGCCTCGGCGGGCACCTTCGGCTTAGCGGCGGAGCGAAGGACCATGCCCTCACCGCTCTCTTCCCTCCTCGCCCTTTGGCGGGCCTCCCTGCGCTGCAGGAGATCGCGCGCCTTGGCTTTTTTCCTTTGGTCGACGGAATCGTCGACCAAGGATGGTCCTCCCCTGCCGCGTCCGGTTGTCGCTTGCGACTTCGGGACCGGCTCCTCAGTGTCGCTCCCTAGGGACGACCTGCTGCTGTTATGCAGCTCTGAGCGTTTCCTCCAAAGCCTACGGCTCCGAACGGAGGAAACGCTCCCACTCGATTCTGAGTCGGAGCCTGTGGGCTTCCTGCCCGCGCCGACTCTTCTAACACCATCGGCGGGCTTTCGCCCACCAATCTCCGCCTCTCCAGCCGGAACTGGAGTAGGCAACCTCGTCAGTTGGATTTTGGGATTTAAGTTTTCCATGATTAGTCCCACGAGTATGGGGGAAATAAGAGTCCACCCAGGCAGTGCCCCCTGTACCTGGGTAAGCCTAGCGTAACCCGCCAAGAGGGTCGGCCGGTACTCTGGCGGGGGTCGCACTAGTGACCGAACTACCCATCGGCCATGCATCCCCTCGCGGTGCGCCGCCGCTTGGGATTCGGGGAACTTTTTATAGAGGTTTTCTCCCTCGTGGTCCGGGCGATTAAGCCAAGACCCTCGGTCCAGCAGGAGCGCGAGACATGTCCACGGACCTCCATACTAGATTACGATCTGCAACGGTGACAGCGGAGAGGAAGGTTCCCCCCCGCTGCCTGCTCGGGGCGGTGTTAGCGCACACCGAGCCCGTCGACACTCCCGGATGAACCGGGAGCCGCCCGAATAAACGGGCCCACCATCTAAAAATGCGGCAGCCACCGCAAAAAGCGGCGACGACCGCCGAGACCACTGTTGTCAGGATATTGGCCGTTGCGCCGATCAACTCGACCGACGCTCCGTTGCCCAGGGTGCACCACGTGGAGGTTTCCTGACTTCGCACCCCTAGTACCGTGTCTGCATCCCACATATCATCATTTATCGTTACATTTGTGAACTCAATACATCAGTCAAGCAGTTTAAGGTGTTTTAATTATATAAACCAAGTAGGTCTCCGGACAGCAACCCAAACAGGTCAGCTTCTGTAATATATAACAAACATCCAGTGTTAGCTATTCTTTTGTGTTCATATTATTTTACAACTAAAACTAAACCGAAATATAACTATGTTGCAGATTTTATTGCAATTTATATTTTCTCCTAATGTTTGAGATATTTCGTTAATGGTGATACATACTAGTTTTCTGTAGAATATGACCTTATTTTAATTGTCAATACAATACATGATGCTCTTTTCCAACGAAAACTGTTTCACAATCTTTCTAGATAATTTTACTTATTCAATTTCTTATCATTACATATGCAGTTATAAGGAATTATCATATTATTAAGAATGTTTGCCTGTGTATCATTGAGTCGTAAAATAAAATAAAAAACTCTTTATGAAATAATATAGCCCCTTTTAAAGCATTCCATTTTGACTATAATATCATTATATATTAGCATCATAACATTAAAGGTTTTATAAATCATACAATTATATATTTAGTTGTATTTAAAAAAATCAGACCCAAAATAAGTAGGATTTTTAATTTATTTAAAATACCTTAATAATATAATGAATGAATTCCGACAAGCTGTTAGAGAGCTAATGGTTGTTAGATGAAGGTTGAATATTACAAAAACTGGTTTTATATTGGGCTTTTCGTGTCTATACTACACATTTGTACATGTGTCGTGACATTGATTATGTGGGTCAAAATATTTTATGAAGACAGAATACAGTACATATATAACACACAAGATTTTCTCATCATACCACAAAGTAATTTAAAACAATAGAATATTAATGCTTTGACGTAATGCTTTGTCCTGGTATGGCATTAATTTACTGGCTTCCTTTTACCCAATTACATTTTATATTATATATATTTTTAATTGTTTGAATGTAGTGAGTACATGATACATTCAATGGACCTGTTTTGTGGGTAAACAGAGGTGCAAACAATTGAATCACTACTAGCCCAGCATTTTACCATGCCCCCTGATTAGTGCTGCCATCACTTAAATTGCCGACGCCGGATATACACGGCAAAAATCTCGGACATTTGGGCGAAATATGGGTTTTTCCCCAGACACCTCTGAAATAATATTTTGCCTTGCCTTCTTGAATGCGGGTTATTATGAATGAATTTTTAACTAAGGTTTATTTCAATTTATCGCTTATCTATAAAAAAATTGATTTCTCCTGACAAGTATCCGGGTTTCACCCGGACACTTGTAACACCCCTGCCGGACGGCCCCCGGACGCCCTTCAAACTAGGACCAATCCAGGGAAATCCGGACGAATGGCAGCCCTACCCCTGATGCAACTTATTCTGCAAATTTTGAAGTTTCCAAGACTTATGTCGACTCGCGTGTATGTATACGCATATTCACGACTTTTATCCCCGAAGAGGTAAGCAAAGACGCAACTAGTGCACCCACTTTTCGCCGTGCGTATTCCGCCCCATGATATGACAGGGGCCGAACCTATCGCCATATCGTGCATAAATTCCAGACTGAGGTGATTCTGAGTAGAAAAATCCAATATAACTGCCCGACCCGGGGATCGAACCAGAGATGTCAGCATTGAAGCCGTACCGTAATACAATTACTCCACCGAGGCAGTCAGCGAGTCGCAGTTATATAGAATTAATAAAATATTGCCGCTAGTGTAATCGTGCGTGGAAGTTCTTGCGCAATATATTGCTGCAAGAACTTGCTAGTCCAATCTTAGCTTAAGAGAGCCAGTAGGATGTTTTATTTAATTCTGTCGTATATTAATGAAGCGATGTATTAATTTTGTTTAGATGGAGGAACTGGGTGATCCGCGGCATCTTCACTTGGCTCATGATTGGCGCGTTCTGTCTTCTCATTTATGGCGGGCCGCTTGCACTTATGATCACGGTAAGTTTAATATTTTAGCGAGAAACGTTCAAGGTAGTGTCATACCCAATCAAAGCCTCACTCAAAATGTTCCACCTAGAAATTACACCAAGCAAGTATAGAAATCTATACTAATATTAATAGGAATAATGGCGAAAAGTGGGTGCATTAGTTGCGCCTCTGCCTACCCCTTCGGGGATAAAAGGCGTGAGTGTATATGTATATGTATGTATGTACTAATATTATAAAGCTGAAGAGTTTGTTTGTTTGTTTGTTTGAACGCGCTAATCTCAGGAACTACTGGTTCGAATTGAAAAATTATTTTTGTGTTGAATAGACCATTTATCGAGGAAGGCTTTAGGCTATATAACATCACGATGCAACTATTAGGAGCGAATAAATAATGGAAAATGTGAAAAAAAGAACTGGGAAATTATTCATCCTTGAGGGCTTCCATTGCGTGCGGTGTACGAAAACGGTTCAAAATACCAAAAATATATGTATGGAAGAATTATTCCTCTTGAAATTATCTAAAAAAATGTCCGCGACAGTATATGTCTATCTTTTAAGATTAACTCACTAGAACCGTTTTTATGGTAATCAAATTTGGTCGAAATTAATGCATTATTTGTTAAGAGTTGTATCAACGTCATAGTCATAGAATGATTCAACGGGAAGGTTTTTATGTACTTTTAGCCCGGAAAAACTTATTAACGCGGGCGAAGCCGTGGGCAAAAGCTAGTATAGCGATAAAGCCTTTTTTAGACTAACGTGGGCATAATAAAAAAAAAACGTATTTATTTCGGTACAGTTACAAGAAAATTCAAAATAACAATTTATTACCGTAATAACTGCATTAGTAACATACTGTGTCACAGTTATTAGGTATAATATGTCATGTACCTATGTGTTCCTAATAATTATGATATAGCTAAACGATCCTATTAAAATCTCGTTACTTTGTATATTTTTTATTATTAGTGACCTGCGATGATCCTCATGATAGTAATAATAACAAGGACTTTACGATATACAATTCCATACTTAGTTACTGTAATAAAGAATCTACATTTTTTTAAACCTGTCACGGCAATGTACACCTTAGGTCTATTAAGTAAAGTATACAATATACAATTGACGTATCTAGTATCTACCCAGCAAGGTTTAAAGACATAGGTAATTAAGGGCCATGCCATGGCAATTTTGAGATGAGCAATCTCAAAATTGCTTGGTGCTCACCCCAAGGATTTTGAGGCCGCCTAAGATTACTATACTTAATAAAAAAATCATATAGACAAGTACACAGAAATCATTTTATTAAAGTCTAGGACACGCCACTAGCTACGCCAATGCATTCAAATATAGAAGAGACTTAATACCTAGTAAATAATACTGGTATGATGAGTTATGCAAACTTTTATCGTTATTCTTCTATACTATATAAACTAGATAAAGTGGATACGCATTTGAAATGCCAATATATTTGTTAATAATAAGCGTCAGGAATGGATAATATAAATTGTAAATGTGTTTCCCTACAACGTTGTAGAGTAAAATAAAAGTACCTAACGTTTCTATAAAGTTTTGAGTTTCCCATTTTTGATAATGCGACTACACGCACTTTATGACACATAGCATCCTATGCGAATGACCTTCATAATTCCATCCTATGTCTATCATCCTATAAACTGGTATCTTCTGTATCTTCTTCGAGCTATAAAAACGCATCTTCCTCCTTTCATACCTCTTTCACACTATACTCTGTTGTCTTCGTTTCCTTTTACCTACCAGTCTTCATTTTTTATCTATGTCAATATTATACAAGTAACTGCTATCGATAAATCATTGATTTGTTAATGTGAAACTAGTGTTGTCTAGGTATTATATATTTGTTTTCTTCTGCCAGGTCCTGTGCGTGCAAGTGAAATGCTTCGAGGAGATCATCAACATCGGCTACGCGGTGTACCGCGTGCACGGTCTTCCCTGGTTCCGCTCGCTCTCCTGGTACTTCCTTCTCACTTCCAACTACTTCTTCTACGGCGAGAATCTGATCGATTACTTCGGCGTCGTCATAAATAGAACGGTGAGTTTGGATTGTGAATGTTTTTGTGTAGCTTTTAGATTAGTCTTTTCTTTTGTAAATCACGAAACTAACAACCCTTTTGTCTAATAGCGACACGATTATCCATAAACAGTTACAACAATATTGAACTGTCTTCGTCCACGATACATTAGATGTTAATTTCTGTAATGTCTAATAATTTCTTTTTTTTTATTGTCCATGAGTATACGAAATTGGTTTCTTATTTCATAAGTTACACGATGTGGTTTCGATTTAAGGGAGGCGGGGGTGAGCAAAGTTCCGCTATTTGATACGTAGGTCATCCCCCCCGTCCGATAGTACAACGGTGCAGTCCAATGTACAATGTCCAATAATTACACTGGCTACAATGTCCTTAAAAACGGAAACCAATAGTGCTTGCACAATGATGCTTGACGGCAGTAACAGACATTGCGGTTGTACATACCCAAACAGACACTTATTTAAATGCGAGCTAACTTTCTCTGCATGATTATTATTTTTATTCAATTTATTATTATTCAAAATGCACGTTTCACAGTTTCAGTTTTCATCGAGTCTTGCTTGCTTTGTTTATATTTTTTCCATCCATTTCATATGCTTGTGTTCCATGATCTAAATTAGTAAATTAATGTTGTGTCATGTAACGTTCGTCGATTCGTCGACCTAGGGCTTCAATTCTGTATCGTGTTCTGTAAGCAAGGAATTGCTAATATAATATAGACGTAGGACCTTGAGTGCTAATTTACAGCGAGCTAGGACATTTATTGTGACTTATGTACAGCTTATTTAGTACAACATATAGAGTAACTAGCTTTTTCCCGCGGCTCCGCCGCGTTAAAAAGTTTTTCCGGTATAAAAGTCCCGTTTTATTTTTTCCCGGGGTACAAAGTAGTCTATGTATTAATCCAAGACATGATCTACTGGTGTGCCAAATTTTATCGAAATCCGATCAGTAGTTTTTGCGTGAAAGAGGAACAAACATTCATACATCCAGACATCCATACATTCTTACAAACTTTCGCGTTTGTAATATTAAGTAGGATAATATTAGTAGGATTGTGTTAAGGATAAAGCTACGCTGGAATTTTTTTTCTCTGCAGCATGAACGGCTTAGGTTGTTCGGGCTGGTGCCACTTTCTTAAAAAAATCGGCCATAAAGTGCTAGTTTTGCTGCATTTCGTACGGTCTGTGAGTTGGCGTAACACCAACAAATATTCTTCCCATTACGACCTCCCATTTCTGCTATTTAAAGGTCGGTGATGAATTTTTCAGCAGTGAGGGAAGCCGCTGAGGCTGGATCACTTTCGATCACGTGCTTTAACTTATAGCCCTTGCTCAACAACTTATAGTTCGTCCTCACCGAAAGTGATACGCGGTTTTCATACCATTTCTATAAGGCAAGACTTACGCATGACATCTATACGTTAAACAGAATTAAGGTGCTGATATTAGGGTCGACAACCAAACAACTGAATGTTAATAACTAGTATTACATTTTGAATTACTACTCGTGACAATATTGCCAGCAACTATATCATGCACGTAGAACACAGTATTGTTAGATAGGGAACAATAGAATTTTCGATTGCCTATGAATTAGTTAGTAGTGTGTGTTCGCGAATCGCACATTGGAAATGTAATGTTTTGATATTTTGTTGATAAATGTAGTTTAGATATAGGTATTTGTAGTATGAACTACCTTTAGCTTTAGGTTCCGCTGTTGTCATAGTATTTCTGGAAAATGTTTTTTTTTGTTTCGGAGTAGGGTCCAGGTTGTGTTGGCTGACGAGAAGTGATTATCCCTCGCCAGTCGCCACAATTATGCCGGTCCGTTTGGCCATGGGCTTATTATTGAATTCTCGACGGTAGTATAATAGTGCCTCGGTGCCTTAGTTGTATTACAGTACGACTGCAAAGCTGAGGTCTCGGGTTCGATCCCCGGGTCGGGCAAAGTGATAATGAGTTTTTCAATTCAGTATCAGCCCGGAGTCTGGAATTTGTGCCCGATATGGCGATAGGCTCGCCCCCTATCACATCATGGGACGGAATAACGGCGAAAAGTGGGTGCACTAGTTGCGCCTCTGCCTACCCCTTCGGGGATAACAGGCGTGAGTGTGTGTGTGTGTGTGTGTATAATAGTATACTGGCGAGGAGAGTCTGCATTTAAAGATAAATATGTTTTTACTTTCGACGTGCAAAAAAAGTGCTATCTTTATAGTAAACGTGTAATAAAACGATATAAAGAATGTTATTATTATAGTGTACCTACTTCAAATGCAGAGGCATTGGAGTACGTAAATGACCTCGAAATTAGTGAGGGGGTCGTATATTCCGGACCCCGAGACAAAGTAATCTATCGATACGACTATTGACTAAGAGGAAAGGCCTACCTACCCACATTGAATTACGGCGTGATGGTATTGTACAAATCTCTCCCATAAGAAAGTAGGAGACCATGCCTTGAAGTTGAGCGCACGGATGATTACGATGATAAATCGTAATGCAATCTAACTCTGATTGCAAGGGCACTCTAACGTTGATGCAAACTTTAGATAGAGTAGGTGTATATTTAATATGTTATCTAAGCCTATAAGTTAATCTATGTATTTTTTAATTCAATCCTCAATGCAATGCAATGTAATCAGCCCTGTATGATGTATACTTGCCCACTGCTGAGCACGGGCCTCCTCTACTACTGAGAGGGATTAGGCCTTAGTCCACCACGCTGGCCTACGAACCATCAACATTCAGGCCTCAAACAAATATATGTCTGTACTGGGCTATGCAAATAAATACAATTGAGTGGGTGAATCCGATAAATAAAGTTATAGCGTTGTTATCAAATATTTAGTTTGTTTGACTCTGCAATTTGCGATCCGATAAAAGTTTTTTTATCGATCGCACGATTCATAATCTAGATATCAACAAAATTGGTTATTTGGACGGGCGAAATTATGTTGTAAATGAACAAAATAATACGAAATCTTCAGTAAGTTTATTGGTCATTAGGGTTCATAAAATAATTTTATAGCAGGTATAATCATAAAATAGATTATCTACATAAGATTTTATGTGCTTTGGTACGCCATGTCATGAACTTCACTGGAAGCATGCTAGAGTACCTATGGCTGCTAAAACCGGAAAAACTACATTAATGCCGGGATATGTCCCGGTGTACCGGGATGTAGTGCAGCCCTATTCTAGAGCCACTTGTTGACATAGTGACAAGTGTGTTTTGTCAGTCAGTCAATATTCACAATTTATTGAGTAGAAGATTGCGTAAACAATAATAATAAATTATATTAAAGTTTTGCAAGTACCTATGTATAAGCGTTTATATTTTGATTTCCATCGAGGCGTGTAAGGTCAAGTTGAGGCATCACTGACTTAACAGTATTACTTAGTTAAATTACCGAAAATTATCATAGTGGCGAGTCATGTATGCATATTATGAATGGGTAAACAGTGTAGCAATTTAATCAACTTTGGTTACTTTGGTAGTAAAAGTTATTTTGAACGGTCGATAAACTCAATTCCGATGTATTTATGTAAATGTAGGCCTAAACCCTCTCAGTAGTAGAGGAGGCCCGTGTCCAGCAGTGGGACGGTACATAATACAGGGCTGGTATATATTATTATTTATGTAATGTGCTAAATTTTGCTTACTTGGAACTAACGAATTCGAGCGAAAGCTCGTGAGTCGTGGCAATATGACTTTTACCCTTGTCTTGACTACCTCTGTGCCATACCTCTGCGGCGTAATTGTATTACGGGACGACTGCAACGCTGAGATCTCAGATTCGATCCCCGGGTCGGGCAAAGTGATTTTGAACTTTTGGAACGCAGTTCCTTATCGCGCGTTGTGAAAGGGAGCTAGACGGAAAAAGTTCTCACGAAAAGTTGAACGACACTTTTATACTTGCCCTGTGAAACCAGCCAGTAACAATAAAGAACTGGCCGTAAAAGTGACATTCGAAATTTAAATAAAAAAGATAATTTAAATGCTTTTTAGGGTAGTTTTGGAACGAATAAAATATGTATGAAATTTAAATTAATTTTAATGTTAATGCTTGCTTAGGTGATAGGTAGAAGTAAATGTTTTCATTGATGTGGTAACGTTTTAATGAAATATACAATTATTATTATAACTTAAAAGAAATAAAATTTTATTACAATATCTTCACTAATTAATCGGAAAGAACTTCGTTCCATCCGGGTGTCCCGTGACACCTCTCAAGTTTTTTTTAGTCATAATCAGCTTGGATTCTCGAATTTGTCCCCGATATGGCTATAGGCTCGCCCCCTGTCACATCATGGGACGGAATATGCACGGCAAACAGTGTGAAGCCAACATAACCATAAACCAACATAATTCATCCCCCAGTGGTGGTAGAGATAACGCGTATTCCCTACGAAAAATTCATCGAACCCGATACCACAGCTCAGCAGTCGTAGGCTGTCGCTAAGCTAGTTAGAATGGAAACATCCTTCAATGTTCACTGTCAATGAATCCGTATAATTGAGGTCAAGTGTGTCATAATTATATGTGCTTACGCGATTGTATAAGTAGACTGATGTGGTTAACACGAATACCGAATCTATTGTCTGGTGGACGTTTGTCACATGAGAGACAATTAAGAACAATCATTTTGTACATTTATAAGGAGACTGTTTACATTTGAAGGTTTTGAGATGAGTTATTTAATTGGCGCCGGTAATTAGGCTTTAAAAACCGCATCATATAAATTGTTATCTTGTCACTTGCATCTTTGGAAAAGCTCATAATTACGTTCATAATTTCCGTCTTAAAAAGCAAAATTAGTTAAAGTATTCGACAGTTAGACCGCGGTTATTAAGTGGTAAAACTTTTGCAGGATCAATAACTACCAAACTTTTCTTTCTCTAGTCGGTACTGTATCAAAAGGTTTTGCCCGCACTGCACCATTAGTATTTAAACTATAAATTTTTCAGTCTGCCATGAAAATTTGCTACGGTTACATACATCTTAAATGTTTAATAGTGGATATTATTGCCATAAAATTTGCGTATCCTACTAATATTATAAACGCGAAAGTTTGTAAGAATGTATGGATGTCTGAATGTATGAATGTTTATTCCTTTTTCACGCAAAAGCTACAGATTGGATTTCGATGAAATTTGGCGCACAGGTAGATCATGTCCTGGATTAACACATAGGCTACTTTTTATCCCGGAAAAATATAAACCGGGACTGTTATACCGGAAAAACTTTTTAACGCGGGCGGAGCCGCGGGCAAAAGCTGGTTATGAATATATTATGACAAGTCCTATCCTTCGTTCGTCACCATGTATTTCTCAGGTGTCTCATTCTCCTGCATTGAATGAATACAGTACACACAAGAGTCTCAGATTCCGCCACACTTGTTGTGTCGTATGACGTACTTTATGTTATCCGTCCAATAGGAGGGGCGCATCTGCAATCGTCATTATCATTGATACTATGACCACCAATCGCCATAATCTTATCCTATTATGATTATAATTAATATTATAAATGTGAAAGTTTGTGGAAATGTTCGTATGTCTCTTTTTTTTATTGCATCGAATGACGAGACGAGTATGCCGTTCGCCTGATGGTAAGCGATACGACCACCCGTAAACAGTAGCAACACCATTCAGCACCTTGACTTACAAAGTACTGTGTGGCATTCCGTTGCGCTCGTCATCCTGAGACATAGGGTGTTCTCATTATGTCCAGTAGTTACACTGGCTACAATGTCCTACAAACCGAAACAACAGTGCATGCATAAAACAGTGCATAAAAAAATGCACACTGCTGCTTGGCGGTAGAAATAGACATTGCGGTGGTACCCACCCAGACGGCCTCTTACATATGAAAAACCTACCACTAGTAGAGAGATCTACCACCAGTAAGAGACCTACCACCAGTAAATAGATGTTCGAAGTAAACTCAAAAACAACTAAACAGATTTGATTGAAATTTGGCACACGGGTAGATCACGTCCTAGATTAACACATAGGCTACTTTTAGTCCCGGTTATTTGCTTCCTCTGTAATTAATGTATACTTTAAATCTGGTTCTTTGAGTAGATGGCGTTGGAGTCGCACTGTGTTTTAGAGACTTGTAGCGGAAAAGGCTTTTCATGGTCGAATCCTCGAGCAACACTTATTAAAACTATGAGTGAACGATATGATTACTTATATCTGTTCACAAAATGACTACGCAATTTTGCTTTAATTTTTTCATTTGCGCAAGAGAATTATTGCATAAGCGATTCAGTTTGTAGGAAAAAAATAAACAAATTGCCAACATAATTTGTCCATTTAAACATTAAACTTTTCATTTGGATTTCATTTTGTGTTTATTCGTACCGATTGTAACTACGAACGCAGTTGCTTTCTTATGGAAAACGTGCACGTCGTAAGCTCTGTCATCCGGTAGCGCAATCTGACTCTTTTTCAGCCCATACATACTTGGCATTGACGTAAAATATTCATATTAAAAGGATGAAATTCATTTCATTTGTTAATAATGCATCACTGTGTATTTGTATACTCCAAAACAAAAATAAACACATCAAATGGTGTAAATTCTATTGCGTTCCCAAGAATAGTACAGTCTGCTTTAAAAGTAGCTAAACAATTGTGTTCATATGTTGCTATACATGTAATGTGACCTTAATATTCTATGCAATTAAAATACTCTTAAAGTTGGGGGCATCCAAAGTTTCAATTATATCAGAGCACACTGATAGTCAAATGTACTAAGCAAACTGAAACCAACGTCAACGTCATTTTAACGGTGCAGATGTTCATAATCAACTTGAAAAATATGTATATATCCTATGCCAATGCATTTAGACCAATGATGTTTTAATAAAGATGACGCATATCCATACTGCGCGACGTTTAAAAACTGTCCTGCTATGCATGGTTTAGTGCATGAAACAGATCATACAGAAAGTACAAGATGGAAAGAGATAGCGTAAAATGAAATTACACCAATTGGCCGAATTTGAATGCCTCAGTTTTGACGCGGTAGTGCGATATCTACCTCGTGTTTGTATATATAAATCATTGATTTAGACTCATAATTAATTGAAAAATATCCTTTCGTCTATCCCTTTCATTTCTTGCATGACGTCAGTGACGTGTCTTGTTT
Organism: Lapara coniferarum; assembly: GCA_949316025.1. NCBI lineage: Eukaryota > Metazoa > Arthropoda > Insecta > Lepidoptera > Sphingidae > Lapara > Lapara coniferarum. The sequence continues at coordinate 4,008,318 of OX438930.1, read as the reverse complement.
TTTTTTTACGTATTAGAAACCAAGATGCCGCATCTGTCCGTTTGTCTTATTTTTTTTTATTACGATTGAACTACTTATTTCGTTAATAATGTTTTGAGGGCTAATCACTAATAAGAAAGGTTGACAAATATTACCAATGTTTTATTTAATACCTGCTTCTTTGTGTACAGTAACATTTACCTCTACATAACCTTTTTATCAAGACTTGATAAAAAGGTTACGTATTACGCCAAGTGAACTTGTAAGGCGTAGGTAACCCGTATTTCCTTTTGAAACCGTAGTTTATATATTCAGCGGTTTACGCTGCTTTATTTTTCTTTATTTACGTCGAAAATATAAATGGTATATTGAATGTACAATCAGCACCATAAGTAGCTGAACAAATTCAAAATTTCAAATTGTCTACATACTTTTGTGTTCTTACTAATATTTTTTTTCTTCACAAAAATAAAAGTAAAATAGATTTACTTTACTTCAAACGAAGAAAAAAATGTTTCAGTTTCACTTAACGCGTGTACAGGCGATTTGAAATTTTGATTTTGTTCAGGTACTTATGCTGCTGACTGTACAAGTATTGAAAATATAATACTAGGTTTGACGGCGTTGCTGAGTAAAAACCCTTCCCATACCTAGAAGTAAGATGAGGTAATTAAGTTTTACCCTATATTGCGATAGGCCTGCTCTATCAAGAGACGGAAAGTACCTAAGCTCGGCAAAAATTCCTGCGCAAGGTGCACCTGACTACCCTGAGTACTGACTACCTCTTTGAGGGTAAAAACATAATTTTACCTATAATATCGTTTTCAGACTATAATTTTAATAAAACATTCTCTCATCCCACCAGGACTACCTCCATTTCCTGGTTACCTACCACCGGTTCATATCATTCAGCCTGTACTGCGTGGGATTCGTGTGGTTCGTCCTTTCACTGGTGAAGAGGTACTACATGCGCCAGTTCAGCCTGTTCGCTTGGACCCACGTTGCGCTGCTCATCGTGGTCACACAGAGCTATCTCATCATTCAGAACATATTTGAAGGTAAGGATTTAGACTAGACTGGTTTTTGTTCGAGTGCTTCGGTGACGTAGTAATTGTATTCGATGAGCAGTATGATCACCGCTCTGAGTCCCGGGCTCGAAACCCGGGTCGGGAAAAGTGATATTGCGGTTTTCTGCTCAGTACCTATCAAACCAGAGTCTGGATTTTATACGTGATATGAAATTAGGTTCACCTATTTATTGGACTTGAACACACATGGCGAAAAGTGAGTACCCTGATAGCATCTCAGTGTTTGTTTTTTGTTTAGACCAGATTTTGCTCGACGCTTCACCAGTGTTAAAGCACACGTTCAAACGAAGTCTTCCAAGACACTCCAATGTGAGGGCGGGACGGCATACTTTTAAAGTGCATTGCAGAGTGGATTTGGGTTATTTTTTTTTGAACCAATTACTGCTGAGGAATTCCTGGTCTAGATTTCGTATTGAAAGAACTATCGCAACATTTTGCCGACTGGGGGAATCATACCAGCAAAAGTCCTGGGTTCGATTCCAATTTCTCAGACTTTAGATAGCCAGTCCAGTTATGCACTGTCAAAGAACAAGGAGTAAAATAAGTAGTCATTCAGTAACTTGCAAAATGAAGTGTCGAGTATAATAACGCACGTGAATGAAACATGGCGCATATTTATATCTATGTTTACGTCCCATTCACACACGTTAATTAAAGCATCCGTTATCCTTTTCTATAATAAGTGCATCCCGTCTATACGAGAAAACAATAACACAATCGGCCATCGCATCGTAGCAAGGGCTTACGTTATGTGCTGGGGCGTGATAGTAAATTAATCGCAAGAGTTTATAAGAAACTAGCTTTTGGTCGTGGTTTCGTCCACGTAATTCGGTTTATAATAGATAATGGAATAAGGAGATTGACCTTTCTTTCTGTCCAAGCTTCATCCGTACGGGAAAGGCTTTTCAAGCCGGCGAAGCCGCGAACAAAATGTTAATAATAAATTAAAATACAAAGTTACGTATAAATTTCCTCAATCATCATACGATATATCTAAAATTAACCTCTCAAATACCGTGCAATATCGCACACCTTAACCTAAAAACGTATCGAAATGGGTCGAAGTTCAACGTCCGATTGCGGCTCTCGACGCAGAGATATCGGTTATCACAAGTCTCACTTTACACATCATGTAACGCCGTCTGTGAAGAACGATACAAGATTGTTTACGTTTCACAAAACTTTTAAGTACTTTAAACAGTATTGTAAAAAACCCTTTAAAGGATTAACTTGATCGATTAACTGTTTTTGCTATTAGTTACCGCATTTGTAATGGGCACTTTCCCATGCTTGATTTTGTACATGATTTCATTTTTAACAGAAACAATACAATAAATAATAATGTCGTGAAATAGGCATCAAATTTTTACATACATACACACTCACGCCTTTTATCCCCGAAGGGGTAGGCAGAGGCGCAACTAGTGCACCCACTTTTCGCCGTTATTCCGTTCCATGATGTGATAGGGAACGAGCCTATCGCCATCTCGGGCACAAATTCCAGACTCCGGGCCGATACTGAACAGAAAAATCCAATACCACTGTGTCTGACCCGGGGATCGAACCCGAGACCTCAGCATTGCAGTCGTACCGTAATGCAACTACGCCACCGAGACAGTAGTAGGCTTTGAGTAAGCCAGTTCGCCAAGGTGCTCTAATATGGCATCACTAAGGGAGTAATGCTTGCCGATGAAACCAATCCATTGTAAATCAAGTTTTTTTGATAAATAAATTAGATTCATATAATATTTATCTCGCTATTTCCTTGTAAATTGTTTCCCACGCAGCGTTGTGGTCGAAGGCAGTCGGTGACGTCACAATTCACTATTTCTGTTATTTGATAGCTTCCCCCAAAATTTCAAGCTTTATAACTCGCTTTTTATTTTACGCTAGATTTTGTATAAATATTTTTGATGAACGAGTTTTTTTTTCTACTTAATACACCTCCACCCTACGAAGTAATCGGACCCTTGAGTCATTCGCATGGGTTTGTACCGTGTACGCAGTACGGTCATTATGCAAGGGGTGGAAATGGTCTAACGGTAAATTGAGCAGAAATAATTGCCCTAACAGTAATGGGTGGAAATTCCCCTGAAAGACCCTTCTTTGAAGAGGAAATTAAGCAAACTAGCACTTGACGAGTAACAGTCGTTTTAGATCGCTTTTTTTGATCCGTCACGGAAATGGACCAATCAAAAAAGGTTTTTGACATGCTTACAAATAATCTACTTTGATTGATTTATCTCGGGATTGGATCGAAGATTAAGGTTGGGATCATTTATTGACCACGGCCGTTAATCATTATCGCCGAAGAAACCCACGACACTAGAGTTATCATGGGTGTGATTTATGTCTTTAAAGTGCCGTGAAATTTCTCTCTCCGCCTTTGGTGTCACTAATCCCACAATAAACGACATAAAGATTCACTTCGTGTCGGTTTTCTTCAGTGGTACCGTGCCGGTCGAGCCGGTTCTTTCATGCAGCGTAAACTGGGCTTAAAATTACATATTGCGATATGAGTTTCCTAATCCCAAATAGTTGAATATTTCATGCCACGAGGTTGCTTTCGAAATGCACTTTCGTTTACGTTGATAGAAATGTTCGTGAAAATGTTTTAAGAACAAATTTGAGAAATATAAGTATCGATTTATACGCATAGCACTCAAATTGTCTTACTTGTCTTACTGATTTTACGATAGGTAACTTATAATTAGTTATAATATTTCTTGTAGCTTGTTGGTATTTTCGCTCTAGCTTTACTGTCAAAGATAAATATTGTGTTTGCAATGTGAGTTTTTTACTTTGAATAATAGTCATTTTTAATTATAATCTATTTTTATTGTATATACGTGAACATCGGAAATTATATATAATTGATTATAAACGGTTAGAAATTAAGGTAAATGTGGTCTATCAAGATAGTGCTATAAATGTCATAATTTTCCAGTCGTGACGTCCTGGAGGTCAGCACTTTTAAACAAAAAAAATGTTTACCGTCATACAGTAGTATAAGTTAAATTCTTTTATATTCAGAGTTGTATAAAGTTTATAGGGGCCACCACCAACCATCACGTGTCCTTGCCCATTTTACCACCCACGAAAACATATAGAAAACGTACTTGATCTACCCATACAGCACACGTACGTAATGTACACAGATATATTACATTTGCACATACGAAGCGGCTTCGCTTTATCGGGAACGATCGATACTGTCGTTCTGGAGTGTTACTAAGTTCATGTTCACCTGTTTGTGTGCTCGCTACCGCTTTGTAATATTTCTGGAAATTTACATATAATATGTGTACGTCTTTTATATCAAAGGGGTAGGCTGAGGTGAAAATATAAAGTAAAATAAAAAATGATTTTTGTATACTGATAAACTGTAGCCATATGGAATACATCACAAATACTTTCATATTGAAAGGTTTGTCGTATCGACCCATGCATTTTGGTTACACAATGTAGCAATCGAATCCGGAGCCTCACGATAATTTAATTCATAGAAAACAATTAATGCGGGACCAAAATTTTGAACAATGGCTAACCGCCAAACGAACTCTGCACTCGTTATAGAGGCAGGTAAAAAAAAAAGTCTATTAATAAAGTTAGGTGCGCTACCGCGGTAATTATACATGTATGCTGCACTTTGTACGCCCGCTGGCATGACAAGTCGCGTGCTACTCAAAACTGGACAGTATCGTAATCTATTCATTAGTTTTTGTCGTGGACTGGGATAGATATAAACTGTGGTAAGGGCTCAGTCGTAACGCAAGCGATCTGATGTGAAATTAATATGTCTTGCGTTCATTTTGATTAAATTTATAATTAAATAATTAGTTACTATCACCTCTAGTAGGAAACGTGGTCAAGCTGCTGATGTGACCTTTATATCCAATGGAATAAATTATCTGGCATTATTATTAACTTTCTCGAGATTCATAATATAACTCACAGTTTATTGTTCATGTCTTCTACGAACTCATTTATAAATGAACTGTACTTAAAACTTGGTACATATATGTTTAATGTATAGTGAGCACTTATATAAATAAGGAAATATGAACGAGTGAACACTCCAGATATTATCGATCGTTCCATTAAGTCGGATCTTTACCGACTGCTGGCAATAATTTGCTCACACTGCGTGTTTATATAGGTATTGCCTTTAATTGATTTGTAGGATATTCTTGTCAATATAGTGTCTCGATTCGTTTTATAAACAACGTTTAATTATCGTGTAAGTTGTCTGCTATTGGTCTCCACATAGCGATATGGTTGTGATCCAGTTGTCACTACTTTATTTGCATTATATATGAAAAGTAATACAGCAGGTCAGCTGGTGGTCAGTCATCACCACTAATTTATTTATTATATTAACTGTGGTCACTCACAATACTAGGAGAACTGTACTTAGTTTACTGCTAAATACATCTCTGCGCTAGCAGCTGTGTTATGCTACGATTTTGCGGTGTGCGATATCGCGATTGGCTCTTTCTCTATGGGACTCCACCCTAACCGACCATAGTCGCTTATATACCATTCAGTGCAATAACAATAGTATAATGTGTTGATACCGTCCAGGCGTCGGGTCTTTGTGTAGTTGACACTCTCACGGCCGGGAAGCCTTTCAGCCGCTAAGACCTAAAGTAGGCCAAGTGGAATGACTGCTGATACGGGGGCTGAGCGGAAGCGGTGTGACGTGTTGATGTATTGTATTACAGTTAACTTCTAGTTGTGTGGTTTAAGTTGTGTTTTTATTTTAGTGTTGTTCAATGGTCTCACCTATGGAGGCAAATTTCTTGAAGAGTGATGGATGTGCTGCAGGCTTTAGGGTTAAGGAAGGGTGGCTTGGCTTTCGGTTTTTTTTTGCCATCAGTAATGCACAGATCTTAACGAAGAAATTAGTTTGAGGGAAGGTATAATTCGTTTTGTTGTAGTAACTTAAAATTTTTACTGGTTGCACCTCTGAATACCTTTTCGAAATTATTGACGAGCTTTGTTGGTCTTACAGGTATAAATAGTCCCATTTACAGTTCACGATAATATGAAAAAAGTTAAAGTAGATTTAGCTGTCTATAATTTTTCTAAGTTTTTATTAAAATCGGACAAAAGCGCTCTGTGGCCACGCAAAGTGGATAATTTAAACGCTCATAAAACCCCTTTCCGCTCTTCCCATCACAACGGTCGGTATCCAAAGGCCACATGACGCGTTACGTAGGGAAGCCGCCGCTAAAATAGATTACGCTTCGGTTTGTGAGTCAGCTCAAAACATTCATGATTCAATACATAGATACTTAGTTATTTTCGTTGTTTTTATGAGCAGTTGCGACTGTTTGCAAAGATTTTTAAGATTATATAGAGCGGACATTGGGAAAATTTTCATGCAAAAAGTTTGAGCCGGTTCATTGAAATTAAACTATTATAATGGATTTTATTGCGGTTTTTTATTTTATTTTCTCCCGACCATTTGAAGGCTTTGCAACAACTTCGTGGTCACGGGGCGGACTGAGGTGTAGGTGGTCCGAAAAGTTGGACAAACTTGTTACAAAATTTGCGCATATCGAGACGTCCTGTCACATGGATGTGTCAGATATGGTAATAACTAATAGCTTTTGGACGAAAAATTTGGGCCTGATGTCCGGTCTATAACTAACTATAGTGTTGAATGTCTTTGATCTTTTGATACGTATTGTGCCAATTAATAACATGAAATCTCTCATTCTGTATGCTAGATTGAATTGTTTTGTTAATTTTATTAGAATTAAAGTAGCAATTACTACCCTGGTAGGTGCCATACTTGCCTATACAGTACAAACTGTGGCATCGACGAAATTTCAAATTGCAACGTCAGTGCATGTCCTTGGCTTGTGTACATACATATACATATCACGCCTCTATCACATAGGGGTAGGCAGAGACTTCCATCTTCAACAATCTTTTCATGAATTGTACTTTTGAGCTGGTCTTTATCAAGAATGTTAGATATCTTTCATTCGAAGGTTCGGCCCGGTGGACCCCTACCGGCTCTTCCATCTGCATTGCTGTATATATCGGCTTTGTCTCCTTTCATCCATCCTCTCCAATGCCCAAACCACCTTAGCATACCCTTCTCAATTTTGGTCACTACATCCTATGTCATTCATCACATGTCCATCACAGTAGTATTCCACAATTTGTTTTATTATAGTCACTCGACACATGCTTGGCCTGTGTACCTATACTATTCAGTTACATATAACGTCACGGGAGACGAGTATTAACTCTCATAATTACTAGTAATAAACAATCACAATATCACTGAAACAGAAACAATGTTTTTATGTAATTAAATACTTATCTGCCTCGGTGGCGTAGTTGTATTACAGTACGACTGCAAAGCTGAGGTCTCGGGTTCGATCCCCGGGTCGGGCGAAGTGATATTGAGTTTTTCTATTCAGTATCAGCTCGGAGTCTGGAATTTGTGCCCGATATGGCGATAGGCTCGCCCCCTATCACATCATGGGATGGAATAATGGCGAAAAATGGGTGCACTAGTTGCGCCTCTGCCTAACCCTTCGGGGATAACAGGCGTGAGTGTATATGTATATATATGTAAATACTTATCGCGAAAATAAATACTAGCCGCATCTTTACTCGGTAAAAATATTTTCAAATCATTATATAAATCCATACACACTATTAAAATTCATTGAACACTTTATCGAGTCATAAATAACATTATACGTAATACGTATCGAGAAATCGCGTGCGATACCAGTTGTCTTTAAATTCATTCATGACTTCATACTTGTCTGGAACACATGTCTAAAGCGATTCTTATCGTTTAGTACGAATTACTCATACCTAGAAATGTAGGTAAACGTCTACAGTGTTTCTCGCTAAATAACCCTTTAAACGTATAATATATAATAATAATAATACCAGCTCTGTATTATATACTGTCCCACTGCTGGGCACGGGCCTCCTCTACTACTGAGAGGGGTTAGGCCTTAGTCCACCACGCTGGTATAGTGCGGGTTGGTAGACTTCACATACCTTCGAATTTTTTATAAGGAACTTCTTAGGTTTGCAGGTTTCCTCACTATGTTTTCCTTCACCGTTAAAGCGAACGATAATTGATAAACAATACACACTTAACTTTAAAAAGTCAGAGATGTGTGCCTTGGGTTTCGAACCTCCGGACATTGTCTCGGCAGACCGTTCCATTTCCAACCAGGCTATCGTCCACACGTCCTTTAAACGTATTGAGATAGAATTGTTATTTCTTTAGTTGGGCGCGTAAAGGGTCAAGGTAGCTCTATTACTGAGGCATTGTCTCTGACATTTAAAGGGCTCTATATTTTGAAACATATAAGTAGCGGGTTGACTAATATATTATCATCTATTGTTGTCAGGCTGATAGAAGTACGGAACCTTGTAGTACGAAATGCGCCTCGGATAGTATCCACGTACGATGTGATTTGGTATCATGCGACCAATTCGTCACGCGGTACAGTCTTCACGCCACACGATCCAACCGTACCATGCGACGTCCAGTTGTATGCAACCAAGCTTGATGGACAAGCCATCGAACCAGCCGTACCAACAATAATAATAATAATGTCCATCGAACCGTGCCCCACACGATGCGATATGGTTCGATGGCATACCATTTTAATGGTTCGGCTGTACCAAATCGCACCGTATGTGCCCACTGCCATAGCAACCCAGTATCTCATATTGTTTTAATTAAAAAGAACGTCACAGAGTCGATAAAAAATAATAGTCTATTCTTTTTTAATTTTCAATCGCTCACGTGTCAGACGATAGACGATAGTTCGCTTTGATGAGTTTAAGCGTAACGCGATTTAAATGAAGCCATTCTGGTTACTGTTTACATAGCGTGCGATTGGACAAGGCTACGCAATGTAACTACGCACAGGAAAATATAAATACTCTGTATGAATAATACGAAAGTAATATTTTTGTCTATGACAGGAATGTAAAACAGCGCCATCTCGTAGTGAATTATAAAATTATTCCTTTAAGAGAATAAAAAAATAATTTTAACCGGAGTCTAGTGCAGTAGGGGTTTACTGGTGGTAGGACTCTCATATTTAAGAGTTGTCTGGGTGGGCCACCTCAATGTCTATTTCTACCGCCAAGCAGCAGTGTGCATGCACTGTTGTATTTCGGTTTGAAGGACAATGTAGCCAGCGTAACTATTGGACATAATGAGACTTAACATCTTATGTCTCAGGATGACGAGCGCAATGGAATGCCACATAGTACTTTGTAACTCGAGGTGCTGGATGGTGTTTCTACTGTTTAAGCTTACCATTAGGCGAACGGAATGCTCGTCTCGTCATTCGATGCTATGGAAAAAAGTCCTGGTCGCTCGCTATACATACCACGCTTTTTTCCTCTTACGAGGGTCGGCAGGGCTGTATCAGACACATTTCAACAGCTATATTATGACCCATTTTATAGGCGAGCTTATTGACCCTATCAGACTTCGGATTGGTACTGTGCAGAGAACTAGCTAGGAACAATGTTATAAAAAGCAAGGTATGAGAAAACAGCATTATGAAGCTTAAGGAAATACCAGAGGCCTAATAAAACTTCTTCTCCTAATTTCTATTCCCCCTTCTCGAAGATCGGCAAGGCATTTATTATTCTCGTAGTAATCCTTTAGAAAAACATGCTCATTAGCCACTTTTTTGTATAAAATCACACAGTTTTCGTTTTGAACATAATTGCGAAATTATAATAACAAAGTAAACGGTGCTTTGGTAATTGCGAAATAATAGACCGGACCGGAAACGGACCGGACGGTAGCAATTTCGCGGAACGCCCCGTCTCGTAATTACTACGCCGATGATGAAAGACAATGTGTGTATTCGCTTTTCACACTTGTTTCAATCCTAGGAAGATTTTTATTAATACACTTATTATGAAATTTATATCGCGATTCGGGTTTAGTCCAGGCGTTTTGAATGCTTTTCACGCTTCATTTTCAAGGCACAGGGGTAGAAATAGTCAGAAAATTTAAACTTTCACTTACCAAATAGTTTTACTACATTATGGCTGCCCCGGTGGCGTAGTTGTATTACGGTACGACTGCAATGCTGAAGTCTCGGGTTCGATCCCCGGGTCGGGCATAGTGATATTGGGTTTTTCTATTCAGCCTCAGCCCGGAGTCTAGAATTTGTGCCCGATATGGCGATAGGTTCGCCCCCTATCACATCATAGGACGGAATATACCCGGCGAAAAGTGGGTGCACTGGTGCAACCTCTGCCTACCCCTCCGAGGATAAAAGGCATGAGTGTATATGTATAATTATGGCCAGTTCCAGCTAGCGTGTATAAAATGGCTACGTTTTGTTACTCCATAAAACATAAAACACGATACCAAGTATTCCCAACACTTAAGGAAGTGATCATGCACGAAAGAATCATGCTCAGAGATCAGGGGATCTCTATTACGCGCGTGTATGATTCTTTTGAAATTGCGGGTGTTTATATTCGATAGAGACTTCTTAACATTAGGTAACCTAACTGCTCCCTACCCTGCCTTTAAAAAGACGACAATGAGACGACCATGTAAAGACTACATCTTGACTATCACAAATGTGCTTTGAATTATGTTTGAAACACATTGAATACTGGACCGGTAAACAATGGTAGATATTTGAACGCGCGCATGGCAAGCGTTCCGTAAACAACTGTATTAATAGACAACGGCGTCTTCACTGCATTGTTACAGCTGCCCTGTCCATACCTAAGTTTAACACAATAGCTTTTAATTCAATTGAAATCCTCCTAGCCAGTTTCCACCAAGTAGCCACGGCGGCCAATCTCAACGGAGATCAGCCAGGTACGCAGGAGATATTATAGTGCACAAGTGTGTGCGCAATACACAGGTGCACTCGCTATTCCTTCACTCTCATAGTCCGGTGAGACGGCAATCCGACATGACCGGAGAGAGATCAGGCGCAGGACCAACGGCTTTACGTGCTTTCCGAGGCACGGGGGTATCACACCGCCAACTTCCTGACTCCGAGCTGCGACTGAGTAATTTTTAAGATGGAAAAACCCAGTCACAATTTTTTTGGCTCGACCCGGGATTCGAACCCAGGACCTCAGCGCGCAAATAGTACTCGTAATGCGTACGCAATACCACTACGCCACCGAGGCAGTCAGTTTAATTCAATATACACGTACTGTCAGCTCTAGATGAATGTATGACAGGAAGAGATTAAGAAGAGGCGCATTTTTTTTGTTGTTTTTTTTTATCATTACCCATCAGTTACATGTTCTCTTATCTGTGGCAATAAATGTTTCTTTCTTTCTTCTTTAATTAGGTCACTATTTCGCTGAGCTCAAAATATTCGCCCTGTTGATAGGGTGCACCTATTCGCCATATTGGGCATTGCCCACGGCTTCGCCCGCGTTAATAAGTTTTTCCGGGCTAAAAGTACATACATAAAAACCTTCCCGTTGAACCACTCTATCCAACACATTTATTTGTATAAAGATTAATATTATGACGTTGATACAACTCTTAACCAATAATGCATTAATTTCGACCAAATTTGATTACCATAAAAACGGTTCTAGAGAGTTTATTTTAAAAGATAGACATATACTGTCGCGGACTTTTTTTTAGATCATTTCAAGAGGAATAATTCTTTCATACATATATTTTTGGTATCTTGAACCGTTTTCGCAGCGCACGCAATGGAAGCCCTCAAGGATGAATAATTTTCCCCGCATTTTTCACATTTTCCATTATTTCTTCGCTCCTAATAGTTGCATCGTGATGTTCTATAGCCTATAGCCTTCCTCGATAAATGGTCTATTCAACACAAAAAGAATTTTTCAATTCGCACCAGTAGTTCCTGAGATTAGCGCGTTCAAACAAACAAACAAACAAACAAACAAACAAACAAACAAACAAACTCTTCAGCTTTATAATATTAGTATAGATTAATACCGATTCCGAACACACTAAACATTTTGTTACTGTCATAAACGCTTTCTTTAGTTGTGCTATCACATGCTCTTACTTGACTTTTATTAAAGAATATTTTCACCATCAATTTATTGTATGCTTCAAAATCAACCGTCGATATGAAAATGTAGATTGTTTGTGTACCCTATATAAGGCGAGGAGGTCGAGGCCAAACACGCTAGAACAATTTGCAATGATTGTGGTCGAACAGCAATCGACGAAACTGCGAATGGTCACTCTAAAATTAGTTACTTCCCACGTGGAACAGTTATGTTACAAATACGAATGAGTGCGTCAGGAATTCTTAAATATTACATTCTTCCTTAGATATTTTGTCCTTAGACGTTAATATTGGTCTGGACTGTTACAAAGAAATATTTTTTTTTATTTTGGAATGACAAAAGAACCATTCTGGTGTTGATGTTATGTACATTCTAGTCGATATAATATCATGAACATATCCCTAGTCGTTAGTCGATTGTTTTCCAGCCTAGCCTTACTGGAACATAATTAGTGCCACCGTTACAATTTAGCCTCTATAGAAAAGCTGTTACTCTATGTTTTTCTGTGGGATACTCTTATTTTCCCGATCGAGCAAGTAGAGCACAAATGGTCATACTGTAGAAAAATATGATTATATCCTAGGGACAATTCTCTAGGATACTCATCAACCTATTCCTCATTCTAGGTCTAATCTGGTTCATCGTGCCGGTGTCGATGATAATCTGCAACGATGTGATGGCATACGTGTTCGGCTTCTTCTTCGGCAAGACGCCGCTCATCAAACTCAGCCCAAAGAAGACCTGGGAGGGATTCATCGGCGGCGGCGTATCCACTGTCGCGTTTGGATTGGTGGTAGGATGGCCTTTCTCTTTTTTGTGTTGCAGTTAAATGATGAGACGAGTATGCCGTTCGCCTAATGGTAAGCGATGCGACCGCCCATAAACAGTAATAATGACGCACAGAACTCTGAACTACAAAATACTACGTGGCACTCCACTGCGCTCGTCACTCTGATATATAAGGTGTTTAGTCTCATAATGCCTAGTAACTACGCTGGCTACAATTCTGTTTGCATTGTAGATGTTATTGTCTAATAATGGCTTCGTGGTAACCGGCCAGTAGAGTATACATAATATATTTGGTTGACAGTTGGTAAGTCTGTCTGTGTAAATAGCACTTCTTCGTTTGTTTCTGTCGCTAAATAACAGCACGAAGACACATCACAGAGATGACGTTTTAGGTCTCGTTTGCGGAGACGCGGGGCGTCGCGCGGCGCGTGTGGCGTGGAGTCTCGCGGCGCGTCCGGCGATTTTTCTGTTCACAAAGAGGTGGCGCGTGCAGCGGCCTGCGTCATCACACGCGTTAACCCGTTAAACCCCGCTTATATATATAGATGTATGGGGAAACCCTATACACTCGGACGCCGGCGTCTGTAGCGGGGCTTGACGAGTCAACAATCATATGAAAATGTACGATGTTGTTTATAAAGAAGCGGGGCATGAAGTGTGGTGGTACACGCGGCGGGCGCCTCCGCGGGTGTCACTAGTACGGAGAATCGTCCCTGCGTGCGCCGCTACGTGTACCGCCGCGTGAGTCGCGTCGTTGCCACCCGCGTATTTCGCCGCAAATATCGCGCAAACGCGTGTAAAATCGCTTCTCCGTAAACGCACTCTTACAACGCCATATTTCCGAATTTAGTACGTGTCGCCCCGTCCAACGCCACGCGTGACGCCCCGCGTTTCCGTAAATGAGGCCTTACGAAGTCGACACTAACCCTGCTAAATATTGCATCTCATTTTTTATAGCTGTATGTGCAATATTTTAGTAGTGTTTTGGATTAACCTCCTTTTTTAATATACAGTTTGATTTATAAATAAAACATACACAATCTGTTTTTTTCTTACAGCTGTCATACATGATGTCCCAGTATCCGTACCTGGTGTGTCCCATCGAGTACTCGGATTCCCTCGGGCGCATGACGATGGACTGCGAGCCGTCGCAGCTGTTCCGCCTGCAGGAGTACACGCCGCCTCAGTTCCTGCAGCCTCTTATGAAAGTGGTGAGTCATTCTTTTTTGTGTCTCGAGCCATGTATACATATTATAATAAAGAACTCGGTATGTTGTACATTGAAAGAAAAGTACTTAATGGGGTGGCTGAAAAAGAGTAATAAAACATAAATCAGCGACTTTTTGTTTTTTTCTGTCTGTTTGTTAGCGCGCAACTTCGAAAGTACTGAACGGATTTTCATGTAGTTTTCACACGTGGAGAGGGTATAATTGGGAGCAGAAAATAGGCTTCGTTTCCTTAAAATCAAATTAAAAAAAATAAGTTATCATCGTTTTAAGATATTTGCAATTTAGGCTCAGAAAGATCCTGAGTCTACGCGGAGACAGAAGAAAGAAGATATATGTTACAAACATACATGCATACAAGTAAATACAAATATTATAGGAGGAAGCAAGTTGTGTGCACGTATCCAATTATATTGAACTAGCTTTTGCTCGTGGCTCCGTCCGCGTGAAATACTTTTCCGGGACGAAGTCCCACTTTATATTTTCCCGGGACGAAAAGACTCTAGCACTCAGGGAAATCCTACTAATATTATAAACGCGAAAGTATGTATGGATGTGTTGATGTCTGGATGTTTGTTACTCTTTCACGCAAAAACTACTGAACGGATTTCGATGAAATTTGGCACACGGGTAGATCACACTCTGGATTAACATATAGGCTACATTTTATCCCGGGAAAATAAAAAACGGGAAAACCTTTTGCACCCGCAGGTTGGCATGGAGAAGTTCAACATGTACCCGTTCATGATCCACTCGCTGGCGCTGAGCATCTTCAGCTCGGTCATCGGACCGTTTGGTGGGTTCTTCGCATCCGGATTCAAGAGGGCTTTTAAGATCAAGGTATTTATTTCGTTTATAGAATCGGTCCTTAACATTTTTATGTGCACATACACACTTACGCCTGTTATTCCCGAAGGGGTAGGCAGAGGCGCAACTAGTGCACCCGCTTTTCGCCGTTATTCCGTCCCATGATGTGATAGGGGGCGAGCCTATCGTCATATCGGGCACAAATTCCAAACTCCGGGCTGATACCTATTGAATAGTAAACCTCAATATCACTTTGCCCGACCCGGGGATCAAACCCGAGACTTCAGCTTTGCAGTCGTACTGTATTACAACTACGCCACCGAGGCAGTCTTATGATTTTCTTATTTATTAATTGTAATAATTGCTAACAGATGTTGCTAGTCATCTCCTTTAAGAGATTAAATACGGCTTGAAATTGGACAGCCGTGGGTGGGGTCGAAATAGCTCAGTCGGCAGAGTACCGGCACGGTACGCTGGAGGTCGTGGGTTCAAATCCTGCTTTCGACTGTTTCTTTTTCAATGTTTCTATAAAGGACATGTCCAAAAATGGGTCTGACAATCTAAACAAGACAGTTTATATATATTTGGATAGAACTCTTGAAAACTAGCCTTTTGCAATAATTCGTTTAATTTTAAAGACCTCCGATTTTGGGACGCGTGTAATTTTGTTTGGCTTGAAAACTACACATAATATGAATGTTTTCAAAAAAGTTGGTTATGAATGGAGGGGTCTAAAAATATGTTTTTAATGGATCTAAGTTCCATAATGTTGCCCCTTTAATATCCCTAAAGTTTGAGCCTGTTTAGATTTTGAGGCCATACAAAAAGCGGACATCTCCTTTAAGAACATAATGATTTTCAATTATCGTAGGACTTCGGCGACGTGATCCCGGGCCACGGCGGCATCATGGACCGTTTCGACTGTCAGTTCCTGATGGCGACGTTCGTGAACGTCTACATCACCAGCTTCATACGCACCGCCACCCCTCAGAAACTGCTGCAACAGGTAATGGTACAGTCTCCACCATAAGTAGATACAATATACATATATACGTGTTCCCTCCTTCCTACGACTTAGGGTCCTTCAAGCGGAGCGTGAAGAAGCAATTAAGCAGGCCGGCATAACTGTGCCGACCGACCAGGGATGTTTATCTCTTGCCGGTCGACATAACTTTTTGGGCTTTACTACATTTACCATCAGATGCAGTGAAGCCACTTTGTCGAGAAGTAGCTGAACAAATTCAAAATTGCAAATTTCCTACACACTTTTTTGTTTTTACTTATCATTTTTTTTTCTCTTTACTAAAACGAAAGAGATTTGCTTTACTTCATGCGAAGATTTTTTTTTCAGTTTAACTTAACGCGTATATAGGTGATGTGAAAATTTTATTTTGTATAGATATTTATGCTCCCGACTGTACAGTGAATTTTTTTGCTGTTTACGTCAAGCTTATGTGCACCTTTATATGTTTTGCCTAGAATGAAACTTGACCGATGGCCACGAGCCTGACGCTCCAAGCGAATACGCTTTACGCTGCAAGCTTAAAAAAATAACGCATCTATACGTAGAATCGTACATTAGGACCCTTGCACACATGTTTTTGAAACGACATAACATCACGCTTCCAAACGCTGCTAAAATGCCGATCTACCATGGGAAAAGTATAAAAAAATATGTTTTTTTTTTTAGTCCGATCCATTGCCCCATTCTTATTGTTTTGGTAAAGATCTTAAAGGGTTTGATAAATCTATATCGGTCGTCATGCCTCTCCATGTTATAGTTTAATTGATTTACTGGTGGTAGGACTCTCATATGTAAGAGGCCGTCTGGGTGGGTACCACCGCAATGTCCATTTCTACCGCCGAACAGCAGTGTGCATGCACTGTTATGTTTCGGTTTGAAGGACATTATAGCCAGTATAACTACAGGACATAATGAGACTTAACATCTTATGTCTCAGGATGACGAGCGCAGTGGAATGCCACACAGTACTTTGTAACTCAAGGTGCTGGATGGTGTTTCTACTGTTTATGGGTGGTCGTATCGCTTACCATCAGGCGAACGGCATGCTCGTCTCGTCAGTCGATGCAATAAAAAAAAAGTATCGTTATGTTTACAGGTGTACAACTTGAAACCGGAACAACAACTGCAACTATTCTACGCGCTGAAAGAATCTCTGGAACACAGGAATATACTCAATGCATTACCTTAAATAGTACGATATAGCAAAATACAAGGTATTTATTTTATTTATTGCGAGCATTATCTATTGACTACAATTGTTAGCGTAAACACGTCAACAATTGTAGTCAACGTGCAAACGCGCGTTTGACGGAAAACCGCGGCGTTTTAGACTTAAGGCAATAGGACATTATAATAAGTTCAATTGTTATATTTGTTCATTTCTATTACTGATCTTTAGGATTCTTATTTGATATGTTAAAATTTATAACAGTGTTTGTGATCATAATATCAAATTGACTTACATTTGTAGTAATTAAATGCATAACATTTCTGCTTTTATTAAAACGCCGCGTTTTCGTTGTCAAGTGTGCAGACACTCCTCCATGGAACATATCCCCCGCCACATGAAAAAACAACAATATTATTTGTTCTAGTCTTATTTCAGAGAGGAAACGTTCACTTCTATATTTTGTTATTTTTAGTGGCATTATTATATATATTTTAACTATCTCTCCCCACATATACATGCCAAAGATCCGATAGAACCAAATATAACCAACTTTCAGTACAGGTACTCTCACAGACCATAAAATTCATAAAAACACATATAATCCTTTGAATTAACATTTTAAGACTTGAGGCGCTTATACAAATTGAAAAGAAAAATTACACTTTTTCGGCTCCAAAGATTCGAAAGGCACTCATTATACGTGACTTTCAACATTTCATTTATTTTTCATCTTTTTTTTTGTAGAAAAAAAAACATTACTAGTGTCTTCAAGTCTGCGAAGGATTATGTTACATAAAAATAGCATCAATATAAAAAAAAAAATAGTTGAATTATTCCACAACACTAAATACACGGATGTGTGTGTAGAACATGATATATATAACATACCATACATAGTAGTGAAATTACACACTGTCGGATAGGACGGCGAGTAAAAGTTACAACGTTGACGATACTCGTTGTATTTTTTATTCGACCGTGTGTCAGACAAGTGTGTCGAAACTATAAAAATATCTTGTCGTATAGTTGATTAATTAGTTATTTAGTCATTGTGTATTCAACAATATAGTACATGCAATTTTACAACTAATTGAGAGAAAATAATTATAAAAGCAGTGGAATAAACGAATAGTCTCATTGACTAGATATTACTCGCGGCTTTGCTCGTAGAAAAGATTGTCGGCAATAACCTTTAACCTTTTACTTGAGGAAAATAAAAAAAACATAGTTGTTATGTGCATATACTATATTGTAAAATTTACAATGATAGTTATTCTATGTGTTAATATAAGTTAGTTATAGTCGTCATACTCATAATAAAGGAAATGTAGAAAATATCTTGTGCTGTCAAATTTAAACTCGAATTATTTGTACCTAGTATGATATAAGGTTATGGTTATTTATGTTTCCCTAATGATGTGTTTGGCACTTGAACTATAGCATATATGAATTTGAATGACCACAAAGTGAAATACGGGGCGAATGGTATTAAAGAGGTGAGTAGATAGGGATGAACGCAGTGCACTGGCAGGCAGTGGTTTTTCACATCACTAAAAACAATCTCATTCCTCTAAACTTTAGCCCCTTTACAGAAAAAAGATACGCCAACACATCCATTCTAAAAACTCGTTTCCTAATAAAGAACACTATCCATAGCTTAGCTCATTTCATATTTTGGATTATTTTTGACAGGGACGTTGCATTTTTTTTTATTGATAATTTAGATTTTAGACTGATCAATCTAACGACTGCTTAATGTGCTAAATTTTTTTTGGAATCTTTACCTATTGTATCCAAAAATCTCTATAATGAGAAATAAAATAGTTAATTTTCATTGTATTATTGAGACTTGATGATTTTTCGTTAAAATTATGTATTATCTGCTTATTACTTGCATATTAATAGAATATATTTAAATTTCTTGTTAAGACAGAATAGCAAAACTTCCTGAAGAATTGTGTTATTGGAAGGCTCAGGTAATGGAGAAAAATGATAGAAGAGCGAAAGACAAAGCAATTTTTTGTACATTTTAGTAACCTACGTACCGTTTAAATTGCTGTCAAATGTACCATTTTTAATTTAAGTGTTAAATAAAAAGTAAAAGTATTAAAATTAAATTCAGGAAGTCTTGTTAGTCTTTGCAATCAGATAATTAACTCACTTGAGTTCCAAAATTCGATTTGTTATGTTTAGTGATTTTTTTTTTGTGATTTTACGTTACGTTGGTATCTCGTGTTGAGTTTTTGCTTATTTTTTTTTATTATACTCATGTTCGCTAGTTTAGTTTTGTACATAGCGTTTTATACGTTATTAATGTATTTGTGTTGTTCATTTCGTTGTATGACAATCTAAGTTTGTCCTAGTATGAAAAATATACAGGGTGTAATTTGGGGGTGTCTTTATTCCGCAGGCTTTACACCCCTATATTGGATCAAATACCGCTATATATCCTATCATTACTATATTTATTATAAATGCTATCAACCTTATGCATAAATAGTTTATAAACGTATTTTAGTTATAAAATATTTTGTCTTCTTCCTTCAAACTCAATTCAGAATTCGTTTGAAAAATACCAATCATTTGATAGCTAAAACAGGTTTGTAAACTGTTTCTGAATAAGGTTGTATATTGAAGTCGTAGTATCCAGCGCTTTACTATCTAAATACATTCACCTAGATCAGTTAAAGAAGGGAACTTGAAACGCCTCTGATCTCTCCCTCTCTTACTAAGCCAGTGAGACACTGATGACGCTATATCAGAACCCATCCTTTAATCGTATAGCCAATTTGAGCCAAATCTGGTGTACAAGATGGAATTCCCACGTCAAAACGAGATGTTTATTTTCGCCATCAATTGACTCAGCTTCGGAAAACCACTTCAGTTGGGGACCTAAGGCCCATACTGGCTTGAAGTTTGCTCATATGATTGGCTTGAAGTGAGTTCAATGCGCTGAGTATTATTGCAAAGTTTTATGGTGATTATAATCAATGTGTATGCAGGATTGTGAAATGATTTCTGAATATGAACTTTATAGAAGTTGATATATACAGGATGATTCGAAACGCATTGACAGTAAAATTGTCTATGTTTATTTTAAAAAGTTGCGAATAATGATAATAACCCGAGCACGATGTCTCGTGAAAGGATTTAAATACTCTAACTGACCACACCACCAAACAGCCTAGCTAATTTCTATATATACATATAAAAATCCAAGAAAGCGTCGGCGTTAGACTGTCAATGAGTTTCAAATAACTTATGTCACTGTTACTCCAAAATGTGTCATTAAGGTGCACTTCCATAACGAGCTTCACGCGATTCTACGACTATTTGGAAACGGAGCTAATAAACACTAAACTACAGAAATTAAAACAGTTATTTCTAGAAATTATTTCATCAGGATTGATGGCACTTGCCTGTGGAAGTAGCGCTTTATGACACCAGACCGAATATATATGTATGTAAAGGACCAATATCGATGTTATGTTAACATATTGTTTATATTTAACGCGTATTTACCAAAAATTATTTGCCATGGGACAAAAAGTATCCTCAGAGTTTATGTATTCACGCAAAGATTTATTTCTCGTTGACGTTTTACATTTTGATGTTTGTTATAAAATTTGATATGTATTTACTAAGAAGTATCATTTTGGCTTCAGTATAAATGCATCAAAAATGATGTAGTCTAATTGTATGATTCATAGCTTCCTAAATATAGAATATAGCTTGTTGCAAAAAAGTAGTGTGTAATAATCATAACACCAATATATAAGAATAAAAAAAGAAATAGTTGCAGGCACAAGGTAAAATATAAAATTGGGCTTTGATATTTTGATGGACTTTTAGTACTGAGACCTTAAAATCGTATATTGAATTTAAAACCAGTTATTCAACTACAACTGTCTGTGAATTAAACAATAAAATATTTGAAATATAATATACCAATACATTCGGGGATCCTAAACGTAATTTGGAATCCAGTTCTTCCGATATTTTTTCTACATCAACGTGTAATTTTACCATTCATTTAATTTGTTAAGGTTAATTTTCTATACTGCCTTTTTGCAACACCCTGTATATGCGTACATAAGCCAAAACTGATTTGTACGTTATCATTGAATCGCCGAAGTAACTTTTGACTACACCTATACTTTAAATTTACGCTTGAGTATACTAGTATTAAAGGCGTCGATGTCTTAATGTAGATTTTAAATGCATTTTAGTTTTAATGTCGCGTTTATGTGATAAAGGAGTATTTATTCAGGGCAAGTGATGTAACGTCTTTTGGCTGTATGTATTGATGGTCATGGTCCCATTTATAAATTTTTTCGAACTTGCCATAACCTGCTTCGGGTTTTTCTATCCTCGTGTATTTCATTTGAGGTATTTTTGATAGTCGCATTTATTGCTCTGTGTAAATTATAAAATATAACGATTAAAAACATCCGTGAAATTCTTGGTCACAAATATATAAAAAAAGATCTGTAATTTTAAACGTGTTAAGAAGATTCTTATAAAAATTTTGTAATATTTAAAAATAAATTTCTTTATCTCTATCGACTATTATAAATATTGTAGTGGATTTATATTAGTGTTTTACAGAGCTTTCGGCTTCGACTTCGGCCAAATAGCATCATCGGGCAAACCTTCGGCTTCGGCCAAAATTGCTCGAAGATTTAGTGGAAAGTGGACGATAGCCTAGTTGGGAATGGAACAGTCTGCCGAGACAATGTCCGGAGGTTCAAACCCAAGGCACACCTCTGACTTTTCAAAATTACGTTTGTATTGTTTATCAATTATCTTTCACTTTAACGGTGAAGGAAAACATCGTGAGGAAACCTACATACCTGAGAATTCTCCATAAGAATTTCGAGGGTATGTGAAGTCTGCCAACCCGCACTAGGCCAGCGTGGTGGACTAAGGCCTGAACCCTCTCAGTAGTAGAGGAGGCCCATGCTCAGCAGTGAGCAGTATATAATACAGGGCTGGTATTATTATTTAATGGAAGCCGAAGCACTAATCAATCTATTCTCACTTGAATGTTCTTCACACGTGTTAATCGGTGTACCTAATTATTATACGTGTATCGTAGAACTAGAGTAGTTTTGATGATAAATTATTTATTTGTTATCGTGACTTGTATTATTAAATAAATGGAGTACTACATGAAGAACATTTTTATTGTAAAAAAAACTGTACCCTTTGTCTTGTCACCATTCATACTTTTAAATGTTTGGAGATTATCTACATTTTGAAGATCTAGTCCTCACTTTAATCTTCACTTTTTTGCATAAAAAAATGTGTGTTCCTAAATAAAATCAAAGGTAACTTAGGCAAGTCTCAAACAATATAAGGAACCACAATACAAGCAAGATGCCTTCGCTAATTGAATTCCAAACCGGTTTTCCACTCACGAAGGATCTTTTCCCATTGAAAACCTTTCCGGTCTTTCAATTGTCAGTTGGTTATTCACGGTCTACGATGGCCGCAATTCTATTTTTGAAGGTTTTGAGTGTCCAGTGGCCGTCTAGACGCGGATGAGTGAACAAAAACTAGACAATGTTGTTGATAAACAATAGTACGAAAGAATGGGGTCAGAGGGAAAGGTCAGCTATTAGAACATTCTGTATGTTAAAATTTGAACCAATCGGGTCTTAGGTCGTTTAAAATGCTTACGTATTTCGTCTGACTGGAATCTGTCTATATCAAAGTCAATATTTGTGTCACATAGTGTCAATAACACTCGGGAAGCAGAATTTAAGCACAAGAACGCAAAAATGTTCACAGCCTTTCGAAATAGACTAGCTAACTCCGTTGATTATAGACGATGGTCACCACTCTTAAAATGCCATTCAGTCAAGCCCAGCCAAGTCGTGGAAGAAACTATTATTAAAATCATCGTACTAGACGTACTTTATACGTTATATGAATTAACTTTTCCTGGTGATACGGTAGCGAATAAAAAAAACAAGATCTCAATCAATTCCATCCAACCATACAGCATAGTAATGACACTGACGAAACATCGAAAACTGCGAACGTAAGATTCAATTTGGATCTTAAATTAAACCAACCATGAATTACAAAATCATTGATTGCGACAGCGTAGAGGGAAATTTGAATGCAATGATCAGAGAAGACGAAAATTTAGATGCTAAGCGGTCACGCACTACGACATTCAAATCAGCTGGTAGCTCTGGCTGCGTAGATAAGTCTTGTAAAGTGTATTCACTAGCTTTATACTAGAAATTTAAACTAACATGTACCCTCTTTCTAAATAATTAGGTTTTTTGTACACGATTTAGCAGGTATCATTGGAGATGTGGAGACACAGAACACTATTACTCTAGGATGTGGAGATCTCTTCGTATCAAATGACAAACTTCATTGTTTACCAATTCATCGATAACAAAAATTAAACATTTTATTTACCTATCTAATCGATGTGATAAAATATATTTAATTAAATTTAAACCTGAAAGAAGAACTGCCAAACTTCAGAATACCGTGTGCACGTGCGTACCTATATCGGATCGTCGAACTTGAATTTTTATTAGTTTTCTTTTTTGTATAATTATTAAATGAAGGTAGTTATTGTAAAAATAACACTACGGAGGACCAAGACGTAAGTCTATATCCTGACTATGAAGACTGAAAAGACTTCAAAACGCCGAAAAGTTCAAAATCTAAATTATTTTATCCCCGAAAAGGTAGGCAGAAGCGCAACTAGTGCACCGACTTTTCGCTTTTATTCCGTCCCATGATGTGATAGATGGTGCGCCTATAGCCATATCGGGCACAAATTCCAGACTCCGAGCTGATACTGAATAAAAAAACTCAATATCACTTTGCCCGACCCGGGAATCGAACCTGAGACCTCAGCATTGCAGTCGTACCATAATAGAACTACGCCACCGAGGCAGTGAACATTACCTACAGCGTAAAACCATAAGTAAAACGACAATCAAATAAAATAGGGTAGTTGTTTTTTTTAAATACAATTATGAAAAATGTAAGGAAAAATGTATGCTATCCAAAATTTAATGGAAAAAGAATTTTCAAAACTGGCGCAATAGTAAGTAAGTTATAAAGCTTTGAAATTTGGTGGAAGGGATAGCTGTCAAATATCAGCAATACTAGGCTTTGACGTCACCAAGCGCCGTAGGCCATAACGCTGCGTGCGTGCGAAAGAGATATTTCAAAATTGACTAACTGCTTTATTTTTCAATCTATTTTGATGCTCATTTCGCAGAAGAATTTCTTTTTCATATTTTTTTCTGTTCTAGGAATATAGCCTATTCAAGTAAGTGGATTTGTTTACATTTTTTTAACAAGCCTGCTGATTAAAGTTAGTAACCAAGGAAGTGTGTTCCGGTGTATCTCAGTTTTTGCATACAGAGGAGTGCATGCGTACGTTCCCACGACACGTTACGCAATGATGGATCTCGTTTCGTACGCCGTACGTCGTGCGTGTTTCCATTGAGTGCTGTTGCAAGTATGGAAAATGTAATCGATTAAAAATCGAGTGAAAGGGTGTGATTTTAACATATTCAACAATTACACATCTTAAGGTAAGTCAAATATTACGTGAATTTTTGTGTTGTGAATGAAAGAGTCTTTGAGTTATTAACGATCATTCAAGATCCCCTTCACTCATACACATTCAAAATCTTGAAACCGTCTCCCACAATAACTTGGACACGCACACTAATAAGAGTATTACAAAGATGTTATTTTTTAATTCGCGGCGCGTAGTCCTTGTCTGCGATCTGAATAAAAGGGAAAGCAATTTAATTCCTTTTACAGCAACTTTTATTAGCTTCAAACGAGGCGGTGACATCTGTGTAAATAGAACAAGAGGTGTGTTCTGAATACTAATTATGATTAGTAGATAATATCCCGTGAGTCATTGGCTTTCACAATTCGATCACGCAACGTAATTGCACGCACACGCCGTTCTATCGGACCGCTATCTGATATTTGTTTAGTCCGCTTTATCTGTTGCATAATTTGGTCTAAAGCCAAGACTTGGGAGATGGTTCAGACACAAAGTCGTATTGTGTGGAAGAGACCAGTAAATTTAAAACAGACTTTCATTTTGTTTGACCACAAAAGATGACAATATTTGTTTAAAAACATGATTATGTTTCTAAATCGAGTGAACTGTCAAATTATTTAACCAGGTCTAAAAATATATTTTCTATTGAAAGCTAATTCCATTTCAACAAATCGTAGTCAAGCTTTTAATCCTTATAATAGCTTTACGAAAAAATAAATAGATATTTCTCATTGCCTGAACATACATTTCAGGTCACTAGGACATAGACTGGATTTTCCAAGTAGAAGTGAACTGCCAGGAAAATACGTTGGTACTGTAATTTTCGTTAGGCGCTATATAAGTACACAAATTGAAATTTGCAGTAAAATTAACAGGGATTAGAGACAATGCAGAGATTTTCTATTCGCTTTCACTGTTATTTCATTTTGTTTTCCATTACTAACAACGTACTAAATGTTCTATGGATTTTGTGTTTCACACGCTTCATGCAATTTGTTTGTTGTAGCATTGCACCCAGGTCAGTGCAAATATGTTAATATTATGGTCCTTAACGACAAATCCCAGTTTACGAAAGAGGTCAATTGAATGGGACACTGCACGTCATGATGATTTTGGCAGTAAAGCAGCTCTATGTAATCTATATTCTATTTTTCGGCCACAATGCGTCCATTATTTATCTGGTATTTTTTTATGGGCGGTGGACATTAGTCCACCGATATTAAAACACATAGCTTAATAGCTATGTGTTTATTTTATGTTCCATAGCATATTTTCCTTTCGTCGTCTAATTTAATATGATAATAGAAACATTAAGTGCTGCTTGCAAAATTTATCAATGAATAGGACGATAGCCTATTTGCGAATGGAACGGTGTACCGAGATAATGTCCAGAGGTTCGAAACCCAAGGCACACACCTCTGACTTTTCAAAGTTACGTGTGTATTGTTTATCAATAATTATCGTTCACTTTAACGGTGAAGGAAAACATCGTGAGGAAACCTAAATACCTGAGAATTCTCCATAAGATTTTCGAGGGTGTGTGAAGTCTGCCAACCCGCACTAGGCGAGCGTGGTGGACTAAGTCCTTAAACCTTCTCAGTAATAGAGGAGGCCCGTGCTCAGCAGTGAGCAGTATATAATACAGGGCTGGTATTATTTATTATTATAGTGGGTAATATTATATTAATTGTTTTCAGTGAGGTTCACTTTAAATACGATAGAAGTTATCAAGTCACGTAACATACCACCAGTCTGTAAATATGTTCAAAGTAAACATGAAATGTAACCCTATTTGGACATTTTAAAAAATATTCCACTTTAAATTTTTGTATATGGAAACTACTATAAAGTAGTTAATCGAATTATTTTCAAGTCCTCACAGGACCTTACAGCTTTTTGTTGTATGGCGTGAATCGCATTGAAATAATGTTGCAGCGACCACCAGGAAATTAATAAAATAATAAAACACGGAAAAAATCAATAAATAAATACTTTCTTAGAAGCAATAAAATACATTAAAATCCATCAAATATAACTGAAAATATGAACATGATAAAGTTAATTATGATGCACATTCTTTACAAGCAACCGTGTTACGAAAGTTCTCCACAAATTTTCGAACCATAAATTAAATAATATGAAAAATTTATCAGATGTATATTATATATAGCAGGGTGTCTCAAGGTGACGTAAGGGAACCCTTAGGGGTTCGCCATTCGACGGCTGGGGGTTCGCGATTTACGTTATGGTGGCTTGATGACTGGCAGGCACAGACACAAGAAACAAGCACAACCATCATATTAAAAAGGTATTTCTTTTGGCACTTTATTTGTTACCTTTTGTTGAAATAAAAACCTTATTTTCTTAAAGTCAATTGAATGATTTTCTATGGAGGAGGATTTAATTAGTTATTTAAGCGGTTCACTGTCACCTGGAACTTTAAACAGGGGTTCGTGGAGCCGAAACTTTGAGAAAACCTAATTATTTTATTTTATTTTTATTAAAAAGGTACAGACAACAGATTGAGTTATAAACAAAATTACATTCGTTAAATACATGTTATATATCTGGCATCTATTTACTACTGTACACAACATTCTAGTTACATAGTTTCGTTTTAAAAAAGAGAAATTGTAATAACCTTAAATACACAACAATTACTCATACACACAATAAATTTAATACAATTTTGAGATTTAAAAAAAGAAAGAGACGTGGCCAAATAAAAGGTTTGGATATAACTCTAGCATTATTTAAATTAATTGATTTCTTCAACAAGATTACCTTTCTCGCTCGCACATTAGATATAATCAGCGAGTCAATAAGGATAGAGGATCATAATCTAGGTGGATTATGTCCGCGGAGTTGCTTTCTTTGCCTTGTAAGTAGGTTGTTATGGTTATGTCAGGTGCAGCCTTTGGAATCAGTAGAGTTGATAGGTGTGACAGGTATGATTTTGGTGTGATAATAGACTTTTTTAATTTGATGAGTTGGTAGAAGATAGGCAGAAAGAATGTGACCCTATGTAAGTAGCACAGATAAATTAAGATACATAGTTGTAAAGTAACATGAAAAGGGGTTAATTTATAATACAGTATCGTGACACAGCTTTTCAACATAGAAAGGTATTTTCGTAAAATTATAATATATTTTCATTGTCATGAAATTTAGTAGAGCCTGTTTGTAATTTTGAAAATAATTGTACTATATTTTTTTTCTATGGCATTGAATGATGAGACGAGCATGCCATTTGCCTGATGGTAAGCAATACGACCACCCATAAACAGTAGCAACACCATCCATCACCTTGAGTTACAAAGTACTGTGTGGCATTACACTCCGCTCGTCATCCTGAGACATAAAATGTTAAGTCTCATTATGTCCAGTAGTTACACTGGCTACAATGCCTTTCAAACCAAAACACAACAGTGCATGAACACTGCTGCTTGGCGGTAGAATATAGACATTGCGGTGATACCCACCCATAGGAGAGACCTACCACCAGTATGTAATACGACATTAACACTTATTGTTGCAACCTACTATAAAAATCCACATTTTCCGATGAGTGGGGGTTACAATTGTTACTGGAATGGGGATGAGATATTGTGGTAAGGGGTAGCTTTTTTCAGATTTTTCTTATAAGCATCCAACACGACAGGGCCAATTAGAAAGTACTTACTTCGTACAACTATGACCTTGGCTGAGATAACAAATAATATTAACATCTCTATAGATTTCCTCTCACTGATTATGCGAGGTGTGTTGGCGCGATTAGCACACGTTCGGCCAGCTGACTGTCAGTGTCTAACGCGACGGCGTGGTGGTAGCACGCGACCTACCACTTACCACATCGCAGTCGTAACCTGCGATGCAGCGATGCACGTTCGGAAACCGTTCATTGTTCTTAAATACGATTTTGTGAGATCTGTACTGGACTTTTATGATTTTGTGATCTGTTTTTAAATTTTAAAATCGTGGTTTGTTTTTGAGGTACGTTCCATATTCAAAAATTATTTTATATTTTCTAAGGTATTTTTATTTCGATTGTATGATTTGTTTTGATGTGTTGTGGTGATTTTTTTCTCATACTCGACTGTCGATATATGGTGCAATATGATATTGATAAAATTGTAAAACTATTTATAAAATTAATTCTGTGTTCTATTTAGTAATAATATTTCAACATGTGGAATGCATCTATCGAACTAGTTTATGTTGTTTTGTCACACCAAAATTAAATATAAATGGAGAATAGGTGCTGAATTAAAAAACACTTGCCAAAGGCTTTTTTTTTATTTGGAGTAGCAAACAGATACAAAATAAGTACAACAGTACTTTAACAGCGTTAAAATCCTTTCCCAAGATAAAAAGTATGAAGAAAGTTTAAAAAACACTTAGACGTAATGTCAATTCCCATTTAGATGCTTTTAGAGTAGGATCGGTAATTCTCGAGGATCTAAAACAAACAATCTTTATACTTAGTAATATTGTTACATAATATCTACCCATATTTCCTTTATCCTTATTGTATGAAATTTACAGATCTGAACGATTTATTAATTTGAAAGTTATGTTTGTTAACTTTAAATTCCTACCCTTAATATAGTATTTTATACATATTGTCCAATCCGTAAAAAATATTTCATACGTTGTATATGCTCTTGGCAAAATGAGCCGGTTAGTCTTTGATGTTTATAAAAATTTAACCAAATAATTCGTATATTTACCCAATATTTAATTAAAAACTGTAAAGTAATATCCTGTTGTTGAATCAGCCTTAATGTGCGTGATTTCCATTAAATAATATTACAATAAAACCAAAAAGTAAAAATGTCAGCATAAGGATGTAGGATTGTTTGTGTTTGGTCAATTATTTTCACATAGCATCACCATTTTTTTATTTTCAGTGGTAGGCAGCGATGTGATTTTAGAGGCTATATTAGCCGGGTATGCCAATCGTAGGGCACTATTCCAGACTTCATGTTGACTTGGAGCAAAAAAACCTAACATAGTTTTACCCGATTCGGAAATGGTTCTGAAACTTTACCGTAGTAATTAGTCATACCGCGTGTGCAATAACTACGCTACAGAGGCATTTTTTTGAATGTGCGAATTTAATGAATTAAATTTTATGTTCGCTTCCATAATTCTTACTGTAGGTACATTGGATATCATTTTGACCTCTACTTTTCCCACCAAAAACATTTAATTTTAAACTCACTCAAGTTCTTGCATGATATACGAAAGACCTACGATTAAATAATAACACCATTGTATTATACACTGTCCACTGCTGAGCACGGGCCTGCTCTACTACTGAGAGGGTTTAAGCCTTAGTTCACCGTGCTAGCACTAGCCTACAACGTAGCCCGTGTTATTTCGAACGTGGTCAAGTAAAACGATCTTATTACATGAGCGTGCAGCGCCTTCCCCTAGTTGTGAAAACGCTTGCAATTTGCCAGTATAACATTAATTTTACCTGACCACTCCTACACACATATACACATACAATCACGCCTGTTACCCCCGAAGGGGTAGGCAGAGGCGCAACTAGTGCACCCACTTTTCGCACTCATTCCGTTCCATGATGTGATAGGAGGCGAGCCTATCGCCATATCGGGCACAAATTCAAGACTCCGGGCTGATACTGAATAGAAAAACTCAATATCACTTTGCCCGACCCGGGGATCGGACCCGAGACTTCAGCTTTGCAGTCGTAATGTAATACAACTACGCCACCGAGGCAGTCGTAGTTTCTTAATAAACAATATCCGTAACATAATAGACTCCGGTATTGAGGGCACCCACCCTACGCCGGTGTTTTCATTGTTAACATGCTGAATCTGTTTCGATTGTTCGTATTGTTTCTGTCGAATATCTTGGGATTTCACATTGACACGCTCCCACGATAATGATCGGTTGGCATCCGTGTGTGGAACAATTACTGCTTTGATACGTATTTTTTTATTTGTATGATATGTCTAATTAATCATATATTTATTAAGTTCGAGTTGAAAACTATGAAAACTAGATATTGTTAAAATTCAGATGTGTTCTAAATCTTCTTTCGCTTGCCATTATCTTACTAGAAAATAGAGTCAGCGCAACTTGTAGGCATATTTCACTAATTGGTAAAGTTTTTATAACTACCTATTTTACGTTAACCTTTGGAGGACTCCGGGAAAAGCGTGTTATATATCTCACATAAAGTGCTGCATCCAACACGAACTGTTGGCCAACTTAGACGTCGGTCTCAGGACGTCATGGTCCCAAAGCACATTATGTTACTTTTTTTTATGACAGTGAATGACGAAACGAGTATGCCGTTCGTCTGGCGATACGACCGCCCTTAAACAGTAGCAACATCATACAGCACCTTGAGTTACAAAGTACTGTGGGGCATTCCACTACATTCCTAAGACATAAGATGTTAGTCTTATTATGTCCAGTAGTTACACTGGCTACAATGTCCTTCAAACCGAAACACAACAGTGCATGCACACTGCTGCTTGGCGGTAGAAATAGACATTGTGGCGGTAGCCACCCAGACGGACTCTTAGATATGAGAGACCTGCAACCAGTAAAACCATTTACCCTAAATCATAATATGTAGAAGCAAATAATATTGCAATCTCGGTATATTCTAGCTTAATAAATCTGGATAACAAGGGTTTCAAATGATAACCATAAAGTAACGAAGTGGGTATCGTTTACAAACGTTCGTCGAAGACAGTAACTACGTAACGAGCCACGACACGGACCTTTACCTCTAGACACGCGACCCCGCGCGGGTCACATACATTTGTGTTACATACATAATGTTACGGATTTAGCAGAGCATTCAATTGTAACTTTTTGGAAAACAGGAAGTCTAGAGAATGATTTCTGCGGGATTGCGCCTGGACTCTCTTATGAGTCAGCACATATTTTGTCCTCGGTTGTTATTATTTTAATGACATAGTTACCAAAAGTCTTCTCTAGAAGTCGAATCCAAGTCTTGTTTTACTTTAATTAATTAATGTAAATATTTAGCTTCACTTTACGTATTGGTAGTTAAGTAAATCATGTTACAAACACGCTCTATACAGTGTCTGTGAATTCGTGTTGAATTTACGGATTAAATAAAGATAGTTTGTTAAAAGTTATTACTCTAACAAAGTTCAGGTATTTATTATAATAGACAATTCAGTAATATACCTATTATAATTTGTTGCGCGTTGAAGTCTTTTCTATGCAAAAGTGGGTCAGAAAAATCTACATACAATCCGCAATATTAAACTTAATTGTCTTATATCAGCGCAAAGGCCTTAAAGGAAGTATATATAAATTATATACCGACAATTATTGCATATATATATATATGCAATAATTGTCGGTATATAATTCGTATAGACTCTCAATAATCTATTTAAATAAACTCACTGTAATGTGAATATGAGTAATCGAATTGATATTTGAAACTTAAAAAATTAATTAGAATTTACAGAAATAATAGAGATTTTTTTGTTAAGCCTCTTAACCGTAAAGAAAAATACCACTAGTAGAGAAGACTGAGACGGAGGTCTTAGGTACTAGAAGTGGTATTACGTGTATAATTTAAAAAAAAACTATTTTAACCGATAATACGACCTTGAGTTACATAAGTTGAAATATATTAAAGCATGAAAAATCTCGCAGGAATTAATTAGCAACGCCTAATTACCTACTCACTAATTAATATAAAAAGCGAGTTTAATCGCAGGCAACATACAAAATCATCTCATTGCTCGGTCTCATACGTGTTTACGATTCATAAAATATCATTGACATCTTTGGGGTACTATTGGTGAAATTTAAAACCTTTATAGTACCAGCACACTATGGTGGCCGTTTTGACACATTACAAAAGTGAAGAGAAATCTCATTTATAAAACTTCGAATTTCGAAAAACAAATGCTGAGTTGTCTCGTAAAATTACATATTTCATACAATTTACTGCTCGTCACTATTGACAATATGTACAGCAATTAGCTCCTTCAACGTAATCATGAATAAATATGAAACTTGATGAGTGGACAAACGTCAAATGGCCATTATAGCGTGTCGGTACTATAATAAACTAAACACAGAACTAAGATGGTTTCGACGAGTTAGTACGAGGTCAAAATCAATAATCATGCAAAAATGCTTTCAGGTTGTTTTTGAAAATACAAGGAATTGTAGCTAAAATGTAAAACTGTTTTATTGAACCCTTAAGGTCGCTTTTTACAACACTATATGTCTCTTTGAACCCTGTGCTACTTTTGACAGCCCCTAAGGGCTTTAAATAATAGATGTATACAAAATTTCTTCTATGAAATTCGAAATAAAGACAAGAAATACGAACGAAAAAATCAAAAATCCTGATCTAAATTTAGAGTATCTCATAAAATACAGGAAATTAAAGGTGGAATGCCAGAAACAGTCTTATAGACCACCGAATGGCTTTTCAATTATTTCTTTCACCCTTGACTCTTGCAAGGTATTCCGGTAATAAAACTGCACTGTGAAGGTCGCGCTTCGACTGTCCAGATTTGGCATCCGATAATAAGCAGACGAATCCGGAAGTTGGAAATGTCAATAACTTACTCTTACCATGAATGGGTAAATATTTGTAAAATCGAATGGTAAATGTTTCTGGATTGTTTTATCGCCTTAATAGCATCATTATCGAATGATTAACAGATAGCGATGCTTAAATGGGTAGAACTGAAAGAAGTAAAACTACATGAGATGTTATTTAACGTAAATTAACATAAGGGATAAAAAATAGTATTACAGTTTCATACACGCATTGAGTTTACCTGTAATAGAGTTGTGGTAATTACACACATAAAAAATGCTTTATCTCCGTCAACATAGCGATCTAAATAATAAATTATTGTATTTTAACTTTAGAAAATAAGACGCACACGCTCATCTTGAGGTCAATATGTTATTATATAGTTAGTATAGTGTACCCAGAAGGTTGTAAAAGTGACAAGTCAATTAGTTTTGCATCCTTGGCCTCAGTGTCAATAACGAACGTCCCTGCTAGAACGATAGGGGTGACAGGAATAACATGAAATCACGTAGTCATTAAAATAAAATAATTCGAATTCACTCTATATTACATTATAGTTTTCGTTTGCGGCCTCATGCGTTCCGGAGTAAAGAATAACCTACGTCACGCCGCGATGATGTAGCTTCCTATCTGATAAACAAAATCCGAACTACTTTAGAAAACAATAATAGTGTGATAAGGCCGTTCACCAAGATGTAGAAGGGTTACCTAGGTGTTTCCAGGTGCCACAGGAACAATGCACAAACGGCGAGAGCTGTCAAAGTCATAAACTTCCTCCTTGCCCTTTCTAAATGGGGTTTAAAATGCCGATATACATATTGATCCCATCAGATGTTTATATAAGTATGCCATATTTCATTTAAGTAAATTATAATTGTAATATGTTCTTGGTATTGTGTAACATTGTGATCGTTTTGGCTTAGCTGTAAGTTCATAATTGTACATATTTAAATAAATAAATAAATAAAGAACGTCACCAAACTCTTATAAATAAAATAATGTAAAAAAAAACTTGACAATCCTACTAATATTATAAAGGCGAAAGTTTGTAAGAATGTCTGGATGTATGGATGTATGGATGTATGGATGTATGGATGTTTGTTCCTCTTTCACGCAAAAACTACTTAACGGATTTCGATGAAATTTGGCAAACGAGTAGATCATGTCCTGGATTAACACATAGGCTACTTTTTATCCCAGGAAAACATAAAGCGGGACTTTTATCCCGGAAAAACTCATTCACGCGGGCAGAGCCGCGGGCAAAAGCTAGTCGAATATAAAGAGTAAGCGGAAGCGGAATTAATAATTTATGCAACTAAATCCAAAGTCTAGAACTCAAAGAGTACGTTAAACCCACCGATGTACAAATAATAATGTGACAAATCGTCTCGACTCGTGCGTGGGCGGGTGTGAAATTCATGCATTAGTCGCCGGAAATGATGCCAAAGCTTTTGTTCTTTGTCACACCCATTCATGCCACGGAAGCCTTAAATGTGAACTACGTGATCTCTATAAAGCTTTGGACATATATATTTTAGAGATATAAGACACACCGACTCGAGGTAGGAGTAATTTCGTTACCCGATGACATAATGTGACGTGATTAATGGCTCAGATATTATACCAGTATGAGCCTGACGGTTCCTAGTTAGTCATTTTAGTGACAAAAAAAATATGTAGGTTGATGTACATTTGTTAATATAACTACATGTAAATGATATCTCCACTTCCTGTACAATATATGGAACGAAAAATATGTATTTAATGACTGAATTCATCTGGGACTAGTGCTTTGATTTTGTAGAAAAGATCTCTGTGTACTATATACTACTCATATTCTCTAAACGGATTTTTTGACTGCATTTACTTATCAACAACTTGAATTGACTTGAAAAGCCGCAGCTCTCCAATGAGCGGTTAACGCATCACATTCATGTTGCAGAATTGATTTATTATTCTGCCTAGCGTTAACTCACCTTAGATCTAATCCAAGGCAAATTGTATAGCAAAATTAAATACAAAAAGTTTACTGACCTGGGAATCGATCCCAAGACCACAGCCCAACACTAGACGAAGTAGCCCCCACCAACACTACACGTATAAAATTATGATCGAGAGTGTAGGTGGCCGCTTTTGCACTGCA
Source organism: Lapara coniferarum (assembly GCA_949316025.1). Classification (NCBI taxonomy): domain Eukaryota; kingdom Metazoa; phylum Arthropoda; class Insecta; order Lepidoptera; family Sphingidae; genus Lapara; species Lapara coniferarum. Next base: position 3,972,885 of record OX438930.1, on the reverse strand, counting down.
TGATTCACGTGCTTGGAAAATCTAAACGTTTACCTTAAACGCAGTGAATAAATCATTTACAAGGCGTAGGCAGGCAAATCGTGAGGGTAATAATATCAGCCCTGTTAATATTCACTTGGACATAACGTTTAAGGCTGTGGATTATCTAGAAAGCTAATATATCCCACATTGGAATTGAGGTTTTATATATCTGCCTGTTTGATATATAGTACGTGCGTACCGTATAATGTTTAACCCGCATTCATTATTTTATTTAATGACGAAACATAAAATGCTAAAAGTAATTTTGTATTCTGGAAGTGCGATTGAATTTGAGATCCCGTCGTTTATAGACTTACTAGGTGTTTCTCGTGGTTTCGCCCGCGTCAAATGCCTTTCCCGCTACAAAAGACCCTAAAGCATATTACGACGCCAGCGCCATCTACTCAAGGAATCAGATTAAAAATATACATTATTTCCCATAGAAGCAAATTATCGGGATAAAAAGTAGTCTTTGTATTTAACCAGAACATGATCTACCCGTGTGCCATATTTGCTTCAAATCTGTTTAATTGTTTCTGCGTTTAATTCTAACATACATGCAAACATTTTCATAAAATCTCGCTTTTATAATATTTGTAAGGAATAACATCATCCCGAATAATACCATCTAATAAAAACCGAAATCAGACCGTTATGGAACACGTAAACACAGGTCATCGGGTAATAGGTTCAACAGGTGTAACTTAGCAAAAAGTTTATCCAGATATATCAACACACCGTCAAACCCCGCTTGTATAATATATAGATGTATGGGGAAACCCAGACGCCGGCGCCCGTAGCGGAGCTTGACGAGTCAAATTCCAAAATAGATATTAAAGTTCTCCAAAAACAGGCAGCAGTCCATACCTCTATAATATTGTACAGTTAGGGGATACACTTTTCGTACATTGGGAATAACGGGGAGACTGAACCATCTTTTCCCTGAAGGTTTCAGGGCGGGTGGTCGGTTAATCCGAGCAAAAAGCTCGAGTCAGAGAAAACTCTGAAAGGAGTAATATACGATGAATTCAATTGTTTTAGCGTTGTAAAAAAGATTTTCAAAGTAGTATTTCATTTTACAGATTTAAAAGTGCGTAGTGTGGGAGGCAAAGAAAATGAAACGACTAATTCTAAGGACGTTTGTAATGGTAAGTGCTATTATTTAAATATACATTATTTTTAACATGATAATTGTTTTAGATAACATACAATTTTCATAAACAACAAAGTATTTTATTGTTTACTACTAAATAGGAAAAACTTCGTATACACTAACATATTTCTTTACTACTAAGTAACATTAGTATATCCAGTGTTAGACCAAAACGATTAGATTACAATTGTTTATATTGCAATAAGATAATTTGTGGAAATTCTATCGACTCCATCCCTGTAGTAGTAGATAAGCGTCCTAAGTCTTGTTTTATAGTCGAGCTCATTGTTTCAAGGCGAATTGTTATTATCATGCTTTCACATAAAATAACTTTATGAGCCTATCACGTACAATGTCCATACTGGACTATCCCGCGGTACTTACCAATAGGCATTGGTTCAACTATATGACTATACATACACGCTTCTAGTTTAAGTTTTACATAGTATAATTTTAATATTATTTTGATGAAACTAACCTCACATACTTGTCTTTACCTTTGATAATGTTGAGCCAAAAATCATCCATGAATTTTTAACAAAGAATATTCTTACCAAAATCCCAGATTTACAACTCTTTTTGATAATTTAGTACAAATATGACGTATTAGAGTATTTCTGACTGAAAGTATAATGTTGCCGATGCAACGAATTCTCATAGTAGTGCAGTTTAAAATCAATCTTACTCATTATTGATATTTATTTAATTCGAAATTTACACTTTTTTTTTATTTTATATCTATAGTTCTAGTTAGTGCAAAGTAGTATTTTCAAGAAGCTAAGTTTGTGGTTTTATTTACTACTAGCTTTTGCCCGCGGCTCCACCCGCGTTATAAAGTTTTTCCGGGACAAAAGTCCCGCTTTATGTTTTCCCGGGATAAAAAGTAGCCTATGTGTTAATCCAGGTTACGATCTACCCGTATGCCAAATTTCATCGAAATCCGTTCAGTAGTTTTTGCATGAAAGAGGAACAAACATCCATACATCCAGACATTCTTACAAACTTTCGCCTTTATAATATTAGTAGGATTGTAATGTTAAAATGATCCGGTATACTCACGTACGTGAGCTCTAGCCGCTACTTTGCCAAGCAAAAACGTTTTTCGCACATATAATGTAGAGTCGAGTTTCGCACTTTTTTAACTATCATTTACTTGGGAAAATATTCAGGAATGCTCAGCCGTTTTGAGCAATTATACCAAATAAAAATATCGATAAAATGAATAATGTTTGGATAACATACTATTGATCTTAGAAATAAACCTTTTGAAATCGTAGACACATTGATTATATTTATACTATGTGCAGTTAAATTAATTAGATAATTTATCAGGAAATTTAACTTTGACAGTCATTAGATTTATCTATGTCTGTTTGTTTTATAATACTCATTTAGTGGTCAAAGTATTATGTACTTAATGTGCTAAATTTATTTATGATAATAGAATAAATGAGGCGATGTGTTTGATACATTACTCAGTGATCCCTGTTATCACTTATAATGACACACAAGTCAATAAATGTTATTAATCAATGTTTATTTCGTCACAGTTTTGCATTGATATAGAACAAACCGTTTTGTTACATTTAATCTTACGTCAAATGACATAAAACTCAAAGGAAAATCATTGAATCACCATTCGCCTACTAGAATATTTAGTTATATAATTATCATTTCGTTAGTCTAAGCACAGCATAAGCTAGGAATTTTGAGTTCTGTGTTTGACTTCCGTGTGAAGCAATAGAAAATTTATAATATTTACATGTACAATTTTACATATACACTCACGCCTTTTTATCCTCGAAGGGGTAGGCAGAGGCGCAACTAGTGCACCCACTTTTCGCCGTTATTCCGTCCCATGATGTGATAGAGGGCGAGCCTATCGCCATATCGGGCACAAATTCCAGACTCCGAGCTGATACTGAATAGAAAAACTCAATATCACTTTGCCCAAACCGGGAATCGAACCCGAGACCACAGCATTGCAGTCGTACCATAATACAACTACGCCACCGAGGCAGTCAACGTACAAAATGTACAGTCATTTAAAATGTACAATTTTAAATGTTAAAATACATACATACATACATAAACTCACGCCTTTCTCCCATTGGGGTAGGCAGAGACTATGGAGCGCCAAGTGCTACGATCAAAGCATACCTCTTTCGCTTCTTCCACAGTCATCAGTCTCTTCATACATGCTCGTCGGTTACGAGAACTCCTTATTTGACCCTTCCTCAAGAGGTCTTCAATTTGGTCCATAAAGGTACGTCTAGGACGTCCCCGTCCGACACTACCACTCACCTTCGCGACATAAATTTCTTTCGTTACTCTCCTTTCATCCATCCTTTCAATGTGGCCAAACCAAATGTTAAAATACACACAAAAAATGCACTAACACCTAAAAAAATAAGCGTCTATTGAATTACAAATTATTGATAGCTAATAAAACCGCTTGACAGCCAGCCCGTCGCTACCGTACTCAAATATGTAGAGTTGTGACGTTAGAGAGTGTTGCGTCACGTAGCGTCGCTTCGTCGCCAATCGCACTTGACATAGCATCGACTGTTGACATTTTAGGCAAACGTGGGACATTTAGGTCACTTTACTATGGTTCGAGGTTTTTCCTGTTACAATATTAATTTAAACGCGTTTTTTTTTCAAACGTCAATTTTTTCCATGAAAAACAACGCGACGTCTAATCGCGTCTACTGTAAATTTATCTACGCACTACGTAATAAGGAATAATTCCTGTGCCGCAACACGTAAAAGTGTAAAATGTCTAGCCACAAAGAAATATTGTGTCACATTGTGAATGCCTGTCTAGGGTGGCGTTGCATGGGCCGAACGTGATTTTTTATTGCCATAGGCGTACGGTTTTATAGGTTAGGTAATCTGTATTCTGATGTTCAGCCCAATTGATGGTCCGAAATCATAAATGTATTTGACACTATAATGTACACTATTTTTTAAAAGTATCTCGGATTTACTGTTCTTGCTGGTTATTGCTGATTTAAAATTCCATGAACTTCTCCCCTAGAAATGGTTGTTTCTGAGCCCACAATCTACGGAATCTAAATCATGTAGGAGTATATTCCAATCGATTCAATAAACATTCGATACCAGTGAAAGGCGACCTAGATTTATCATCGACAGGTATATAGGGGTATATAGGTCATCATGTTATACCTGACATTATTTAGTGTACAACTTTCGATATTACAGTCACCTACATAGATCAGCTTCTTTAAGTTTATAGGCTTTAAAAGACAAGTAGCCTTTAGCTTCGAAGGCTCGATACACTTTTCGCCTATAATGTAATATGTATGTATAATATTTGAATGAAAGGTCAACGGACTGCATTTAGGATACGGATGACCAGTCTTTCCGTTTATGACAATCCGAAAAAATATTGTTTGCGAAATAGCGCCTAAGCATGCCGATTATGACGAGCTATTGATTTAATAAGCAGGCTTGTAAATTTACATTCAAGGCGGTTTTTAAAAATACATATTTAGAATATTATTGGTAACGGCTAGACTTATTTGGAAACAAGATTAGATTTTCTATAAAAAAGATAAAAAAAATTTTGACGTTCTTAAAATCACTCCGAAAAAGTAGTTGGGCTTAAAAATATCACCCATTATCCTCAATAGGGTAGGCACAAGTGTAACGAAGGTACCTACTTATTGGCATGTGCGTGCCGTTCCATTGGTATCGGGGGCGAGCCTATCGCCATATCGGACACTAATTCTATACTCCGAGTTGATAATAAGCAGAAAAACCCAATATCACTTTGCCCGACCCGGGATTCGAACCTAGAAACTCAGAGCGACGCTGTGCGGCGCATGCAATACAATTACGTCACCAAGGCAGTGATATGACGATAGGCTCACCCCTATCACATTCTTCTTCGCTTCGTTCTTGACAGAACGGACGTCACGATGATTTGTGTCCAAACGATGATGTAGCTCGCCGCACGATATCTCTCCATCTGTCTCTGTTGACGAAGACGACAATCGGGTACATTCGTTTACAGGGCCTCCTACTGCTGATTTAATTTGGTCGGTCCACCTGATTGGTGCCCTACCACATAGTGGGACTGAATACACTTGACAAAAAGTGAGTACCCTAACTGCGCCTCTGTTTACCGCTTCTGGGACAAAGGCGTGATGTGTGACTGTTTTGTGTTTTTCATCCGCATTCATCTTGAAACAAAGGAGTTCAATATACTAGTGACATTATCGTAAATTATAAAATTCCCAGGACATGGACGGCAGCGTGGCAGGTAGGCCTTACGTTGCCGTTGACGCCGGGGTCTTCTGTGCCCCCCTCCCCCCAATAGGAGACGGAGTTGCGGATGACAACTTACATTCCGTCAGAGGATCTATCCGTTTTCAATCAAATTCCGTCACACAATCAAACAAACTAGATCGAAGAAATTTTGCTAGTAAGTTAATGCAGGCCGCTTTTGCAGGTCCGTCTGGGAATATTTAGGCTTATGTTCAGCAGTGAGCATCATGTGGCTGATGATGAAAGTTTGGAGTAACAAAAAATCTAATTCTACTCAAATTATGAACTGGCTAGCTTTTACCCACGGCTCCACCCGCGCTAAAAAGATTTTCCGGAATAAAAATCCCGCTTTATATTTTCCGAGATGAAAACGAGGCTATGTATTAATCCAGGACATGATTTACTTTATCCAAATTTTATCGAAATCTGTTCAGTAGTTTTCGCGTGAAAGAGTAACAAACATCCATACATTCATATTTAGAAATTAGATAGACATTAGAATAAACCTCACACTGGAATTTATTTAGATTCTTTTTTTAGTCGATTGTACTTTTCCAAATTAGTAATTTATATGCATTGGTGATAATGAAAACCATTTGCAAATATTAAACAATCACTTTCCTATAAAATGCTGGATTTTCTAACATTAATTCTAAAATCGATACGTGATTAAATAACCATTTAAATAATTTATGCAGACGATGGAATCTGATCTTGTAATATAATCCAATAGTTTATATTTATAATGTTAATAATTATATAGAGTTCCATTGCGAAATACGGAAACCAAAACCTTATTCATGAGAGTTTCTAATAGTAGTTTCGGGATTGTACAAAACTATAGGAAATATAGGAGTGATGATATTGACTACCAGGTACAATTTTAAATTATTTAATAAATCTATTTATTTTCTATATACTTTTATTTTTTATCGCGTATTTATTTGATTTTGTTCAAAGGCTTCGAATGTTTTATATAAACTAAACCACATTAACTAATTTTTATAACATTGTTTTTATGTATTCTACAAAGAAAAAGACATTTGTAAAGCTATATTTGTCATATTATACTTTACATTTGTTACAAAAATTCACATAAAGTCACTCTTGGAAACAAACTTAGTTCTCACTGTTCTTAACCGAGATTTATACCAAACGAACCGGACAAAGGTCAAAAGAATTCTTTGGTTAATTTCATGATTTCTCATTAAATAGAAGAGCACACATAACAATCATAAAACTCGTTCCAAACATTGAATTGTAATCTCTCTTATATTTTCCAGACATTTCTAATGTCTTTATGATCACCTAATTTAGTTAAGATTGTTTCGATGTAATCCCCGACACAAAAGGAGAGGTGTTATAAGTTAAGGGTATGTTTGTGGCATCCCTAATGCGCCGAAGATGGCCATACTAAAAAAAAAAAAATGTTTGTGGCATAGCTCTCAAAAGAATGAACAGATTTTGGTGCGATTTTTTTATTTGGAAGCTGATGTGATATAGATGATTTTTAGCTATAATTTATGAAGATCTGTTCAGGCGTTTGAAGATTATCAGCTCGTTAACAATTTTATTATTAAAATGTCATCAAATTGTGGAGTAATTTCTATTTGCTAATGGCAAGATATTTGTATCAGCCCGAACAATTATTCCGTCCTATGATGTGATTAGGGGCGAGCCTATCGTCATATCGGGCACAAATTCCAGACTCCGAGCTGATACTGAATAGAAAAACTCAATATCACTTTGCCCGACCCGGGGTTCGAACCCGAGACCTCAGCATTGCAGTCGTACCATAATACAACTACGCCACCGAGGCAGTTCTTTCATTACCTGTATATTTAAATAGGTATTTAAATAGATACCTGTATATTGACTGCCTCGGTGGCGTAGTGGTATTGCGTACGCATTACGAGTACGATTTGCGCGCTGAGGTCCTGGGTTCGAATCCCGGGTCGAGCCAAAAAAATTGTGACTGGGTTTTTCCATCTTAAAATTTACTCAGTCGCAGCTCGGAGTCAGGAAGTTGGCGGTGTGATACCCTCGTGCCTCGGAAAGCACGTAAAGCCGTTGGTCCTGCGCCTGATCTCTCTCCGGTCATGTCGGATTGCCGTCTCACCGGACTATGAGAGTGAAGGAATAGCGAGTGCACCTGTGTATTGCGCACATACTTGTGCACTATAATATCTCCTGCGTACCTGGCTGATCTCCGTTGAGATTGGCCGCCGTGGCCGAAACTGGCTAGGAGGATTTTCATTTAAATAGGTCTTTAATTTAAAGATAAAATTTGAACCCCACTTTCACTCTCCTGAACCAAACTTGACGAGTTCTTTCCGATTTATTGTAACACAGATGTTGTCATAAAAATGCAAATGGCCGCGGTATCGATTCCAAAACATTCATATTATAATATGACATTTACCGACCTTGATCGTGTTATTTGGTTAGAGACAACCCAGAGACATTTTAATTCTAAGTTTGTAGTGCTTTGGTTATGGCCTTACTCTCATCGTAGGAATGAAACCTAACTGCATTAATTCATTTATCTATGTATCTTTACCTTTCAATTCCAACTCATGTAGTTGATCACTTTAAGACTTTTAAGGTATTTTTATGCAATACTAGCTTTTGCCCGCGGCTCCGCCCGCATTAAAAAGTTTTTCCGGGATAAAAGTCCCGGTTTATATTTTCCCGGGATAAAAAGTAGCCTATGTAATCCAGGACATGATCTACCCGTGTGCCAAATTTCATCGAAATCCGTTCAGTAGTTTTTGCGTGAAAGAGGAACAAACATCCTTACATCCATACATCCAAACATCCAAACATCCAAACATCCATACATTCTTACAAACTTTCGCCTTTATAATATTAGTAGGAATAGTAGGATAGTAGGATGACAACATGTTTATTTACGGCAGAATGTATATCTATACTAACATTATAAAGACGAAAGATTTGATTGTTTGTTTGCATTGAATAGGCTCCGAAACTACTGAACCGGTTTAAAAAAATCTATTACCTATGTAAAGCTACATTATCAGCGAGTATTATAAGCTACTTTTATCCCGGGGAAATATAAAGCGGGTCTTTAAGCCCTTATTCACGCGGGCGAGGCCGCGAGCAAAAGTCTAGTTTACTCATAAAACACGAGGTGTACTGAATTTCGGTCTTGATATATTTAACTTCCAATATGTTCACGAATGGACTACACGTGAATGAATATGATGATGATGAACTGTGCTAACATACTCGGTGATGCCAGAAATAGATAAAGCAACACGACCTACTTAGACATGCTCACGTTTATGAAGGGAATAAAAACGTATAATAAGGAAATAAGCTCGACATATGGGTATACCCAAGCACGTGTGTCCAGGAAAAGGTTTCCAATATACCACTCCAGTCGAGAGTGTTACATAATCTATGGTCAATACTGTATGGTCATGGAATAAATCTTAGTCAACCGTGACGAGCATTAGTAACGATTAGTTTTTACTGACAATGACTCCTTTGGACATGGCATTGGATTCTGACACTATGAAGGATTTGTGACAAAAACTCACAATAGTCCATGTCCATGGCTATGATTATCCTTATAATTAAATTTTCTGCGCATCCGTTAGTGGGCACAATGTTTTTCGGAAAAACTTGTTTAGATTAGTGGTTCCCAAAGTTGAATGGCCCGTTACCTGCCTAACAAAAACTTACAAACTCTGAACTCATCTCTTGGCGTTCATGAATTCATATTTAATATTTTTTAGAGAATTTTAGTTTCTTTTCTCGTCCATTATTGGCCGTCCGGCTGTTGGCTAGGTCCGTTAATGTATTATTATATTTTTCTAGGCCCACCCAATATTCATAGTCTGGGAGGGGCTGATTCAGATAATATTTCAGTCTACTATGTTCAATGAAAGAGTAATCTCTGTTGGTGTTCGCGTTTAGAAGATCACTACAAAGTAATGCAATGAGACTCAAACGCGCGTCTATGATGATATGAGCTTTGCAGATTATTTTTAAATTACAGTCACTAAAACAGTTTAATTACAGTAATTACACACACATAATATTATGGCTGCGCCTCTGCATACACCCTTGGAGCTAATAGACGTGTATGTATGTGTGAGTGTGTGTGCGTGTGTATATGTGTGTATGTATATGTGTATGTACTTATATTATTTTTATGATAATTTAAGATGTGTTCAAAGTGGCGAACACACTCTTCTACTATAATATCGTTACTACTCTAAGACGAACCGCTTAACTGCCTGTTGTCTGTTACATTATGGGGTCAGTAAGTTTTCGCTTAATATTATAAAGGCGAAAGTTTGTAAGAATGTATGGATGTATATATGTTTGTTACTCTTTCACGCAAAAGCTACTGAACGGATTTCTATGATTTGGCAGACAGGTAGATCATGTCCTGGATTAACACATAGGCTACTTTTTGTCCCGGGAAAATATAAAGCGGGACTTTTATCTCGGAAAAACTTTTTAAAGCGGGCGGAGCCGCGGGCAAAAGCTATGTACAATTGTGTGCACATGAGTTATCGCAAACGATTACAGATCAGAGATCATGAACTGTGACAAAAATAAAATATGTGCATATGTAAATACAGTCTTGCAACGATTTTTTAATATGTGTGTATTTAAATATTGATATTTTTTTTCTTCTATTGAAGAAAAGATAAATATTAAGTGGTTCACAACAACTCCTGTGGCGCAGCCGGTCAAATATAAACTATATTAATTTGACTATAAAACAAAACATCGTGAGTTCGATCATCCGTGGATATAATTTCACAACAATGTCTTCTTTTCAAGAAGAAACAAATAACTAACATTATCTAACTACAATATAAGGTCAACGCAACATTTTTTTACGCTTGTTGAACAAATAATATGGCTAAATTTAATTTTTACGAGTGGTTGCCTGACTGACGCTTCGGAGTCTAAGCTCGGGAAAATAGTGTTAGAAACTTGCTTATAGTTTCGTATTGTTGCCGGACTTAAGATTGGACTTAAGGCTGCCTAATACACAGCCCGTATAATACTGCAAACTAGACTAAGAAAGCTATCAGTAAAAAAGCAAAGAAATAAAAACAGTTTTGTAATCTTAAACATATTTGATATTAAAGATGCCGACGCATACCACTTCATTTGTTGATAAATATATCACAGCTTCCGCTGTCATATTATGGAATTCATTGCCAATGGCTATAAGAAGCACGCAATCACTAGCAGTCTTTAAAGAACAGGTTAAAGAACACTAACTCAACTTATAATAAAATTTAACACATGTACGACATTGACAATTATTTCTTATTTATATCACTTTGTGTAATAATGCTATTTTTAGGTATAATATATCATGCATGTATGTATGTATAATATATTACGTTTGTGTGTATGTAGAGATATATTTATATGCTTTCGTATATTTTAATGTGTGTTCTTTCCTCTTCTTGATTAATTAGTTACTAACATTTACGTCATGAACTACCTTTCTACTACTACTACTTTTTCGCTACTTCCCTTATCTCCATCCTATGGTTGTTTGTAAGAGATTGCATTGAACGATAAGACCGCCAATTATACCACCTTATAATGTGATTAATTGTATGTTGTCATGTACAATAAAGTTATAAATAAATAATTAAACATGCCACCCAAACCCGCACCAGACCAGCGTGGTGGACTTTAGTCCAGTCTTTAGGCTTTAGCCTAACCCCTCTGACCTCTCAGTAACAGAAGAGGCCCGTGCTCTGCAGTGGGCCGTATATAACACAGGGCATTGCATTGTAATATTAAACATAACTTACACAATAAATTCTAAAACAAAGAAAAGTAAAAGCTATTTACAACTAAAAATAAACATTGCGCTATCGAACTCTGCACCGGCAGGTCGTGAGCGGCAACCCCCGCGCCCTTGCGGCGGCCTCCGCGGTGCCATTGTCTGCAAAGGTTACTTAATTCGCAGAACTGCAGACTTGCGACGGAAATTATTGTGTGCCCTAAATCGTATTTCCTAGAAGCTAATGAGGATAACGTAATCTTGAATATACTGTAAACATACCTCTTTTTGCTTTTCTTTCTAATATACTACATGTTATGTATTTAATACTAGGCATCGCTCGTGTCTTAGCACTTCTCTTACTTAGCGGCAGTAGGTCACCTGGGCCTCTCATCGCAAACCAGCGTTGCAGTACTACTTAGGTCGTACTGTAGCATCCAGCTGAATGAAAGGTTCCTTTGCTGGTCTTAATTGTAGTTTTAGTTGGTAATATATATTTTTTATTGTGTATTTAAAATTGTGCCAGCAATAAAAAATTGTTTCTTTCTTTCTGACACTGCGTGGAACTCTTCCCTGGAATAAAGCACATTGTGCACTTTTGCCAGAATAAAAAACAGCCTGCATTATTAATGATAAATTTCATTCAAAACTATTCAGCGGTTTCTACATTTACTTCTACCAAACATTTAAACCCCTACAAAATTTTGCATTTTTAAACAATAATATTAGTAATTAGTATTAGCTATTGATGTTCTTTATATGAACCTAAAAAAATAAATATTGTTTAGGACATTCATATTATCCTCATATGCTATAATATAAAACAAACGGCCAATGGAGCTGCGACCCGGTGACCTCTAATTTGCCATCTAATTTCTTACACGTTTTGTCGGAACTCGGAACATCAAGAGAAATAACCGTTAATTTAACTTGCCATATTTCCAAAGTTAATCTGCGATCCAAAAGCGTGTTCTTTAATGCTTGTTGCCTATTATTATATCTAGCAAACTAAAGAATCAGGATAATACAGAATTAGAATCAGGGGAATTGGTAGGTAGAATTACAACTAGAAATAGACAAATCTGTATCAAATCGCGGAAGATCATAGTAAGTACCTCAGTTACAACTCTGTCTAATCCTCCGGTGGTAGAGCTTTGAACATATTGTGCTATCCAGGCCGATTCAAGGACCAAGTTTCAGAACATCCCATCCTGCCAAAGCCAGCCTTCATTGGTTCAACGCAGTGACGCAATGCGGCTGCACATTATGTGTGTTTTATTGTGATTAATTTGTCATTTCTTTCGCGACCTTGAGACATTACAGATTTGTCATTGCCCAATGCATATATCTGATTGAAGTGTCTACTATGTATATTATGCCAAATGCCACTGCATGTTCCTGTGTTATATTTTAAAAGACCTATATATAAATAATATGGTGAGGTTTTGGCGATTGGGACTATAAACACTCACAACATTATAAAGATCATAAAGTATTAATAGTGGCTGGAAATGGGAAGCACGGTTTCGGGCCTCTGAGAATCTCACTCGCCTTACGAAAAGCAGCCTGGGAGCTATCACTTCAGGTCCGAGCCAGTCTATTGATGCTGTAGATATGCCGTGTACAGCGTAGTTGTACAACTTAAAATATTTAAAACAAGAGCCTATTAGGTAGCAACGTAACGACGAATATTATAGTACTAACTTTTGCTCGCGGCTGCGCCCGCGTGAAAAAGCTTTTCCAGAATCCCGCTTTATATTTTTTCGGGATAAAAAGTAGCTTATGTCCTTTTCAGGGTCTCAAACTATCTCCATATAAAATTTCACTGAAATCCGTTCAGCAGTTTCGGAGATGTGTAGTAACAAACAAACAGAAAATAATTATAAAAATCGCAGATTTTTTTCCATTACACTTCTTTAGTCACCCCATTCTTTTTTAGCACATTTCTTTAAATGTACAGACACACCGGTGCTACTGCTTTGTTACACTTTGTTTAGATTATTAGTATGATAATAGTGATATTGTAATCAGATATTGTAATTATAAAAATGTTCACTATGCACTCCAAAACGGCTGGACTGATTTTAATGAAATTTTAGGTAATCTTCAGATTAGCCCAGTGGGTGGGCCTGTCAAGTTTGGTAGCGATCGCACCACCAGAAGTCATCTTGCTTGTTCAAAAATGATGTTCAAAATTCACTTTTCTACAGAGGCTGTCCAGATTTCGAAGAGGAAAAATCCTGTTAGGAACGCTACTAGTGTTTTTAGGGATTTTAAACTTCAAATCTTACTAATATTATAAAGGCGAAGGTTTGTAAGAATGTATGGATGTGTGGATGTTTGTTCCTCTTTCACGCAAAAACCACTGAACGGATTTCGATGAAATGTGGCACACGGGTAAATCATGTTCTGGATTAATACGTAGGCTAATTTTTATCCCGGGACAATATAAAGCGGGTCTTTTATCCCGGGAAAACTCAGTCACGCGGGCGGAGCCGCGGCCAAAAGCTAGTGTTCAATAAATTTTGATGTATAAAAAAAATCAACATAGAATGTTTTGTATAAAAAGTTCATGAAATATTTGGTCAAATATTTGTTTACCGTTCAACTTCTATTGTATGTCACTCGTTCTGAATGGTCCCAAACACGCTGAATTGACGCGCAACTCCACTCATTACAACACGCATTCAAGGTTTACTCAACTACGAATTATATTTACGTTTGTACTTGCGAAATGTTACTGTTAATTTATGACGATTTATTGATGAAATTGTGACAAACACATATTGTTGTGACCCTTATTGTGTGTGGGATAAGAGTGGTTTTAAGTGTGCAGCGTCTCTTTTATGCAGAAGAGAGCCTAATAACATATGCGGTTGTGCAGACTGATTGATTAAATTAATCGTAAAATATATACATAAATTCGGCGCCGACATCGTTAGCTACACATAAAAAGATTCGTCTTTCTGTCGAATATAAATTGATTTATTTTGCAATTAAAAATATATATGAAAGCGTTATGGCAACATGTATATTTCAAAAATTTATCAAGTTTGAATTTAAAAGTGGAACGTGGTTCTGCACTTCCGTGTTCGTTTTAATGACCTTTAAATTTCATAAATTGATAACGCAACTTCCGTGGACCGAGGTGTAATGAATTTTATCATATAAAATATAAATTACTGTTTGAATCTTTTACAAAATAGTTTTTTTACTATCATACAAGATGCACTGGTTTTTGCAATCCTAATTTAAACAAAACCCCATAATTCTCCTTAATTTCATCCTACGTTATACTATCCTTACCGAAAAATATAGCACATTGATTTCTGAACGTCAATACTAAGCCGCGGAACCCCAAAACAGTCGGCTACCACCCAGCCTCTTCCGCTGATGTGTCTTTCGCGTTCACTTCATATTCTGCAAAATGTAGAAACTCATTACCATAACATAAATATATTCATGAATATATTATGGTGTAACAATGCAGTCGAACTAGTCACGATTCGTCTGCACTTTACTAAATATTTTGCTCTAATAATATGATCTAAATACCTACTTCTCTATCTAATATCCTACTCATACTATAAACGTGAAAGTTTGTAAGTATGTATAGATGACTGGATGTATGGATGTTCGTTATCCTTTCACGCAAAAACTGCTGAACGGATTTCGATGAAATTTGGTATACGGGTAGATCATGTCCTGGATTAACACATAGGCTACATTTTATCTCGGGAAAATAAATAGCGGGACTTTTATCCCGGAAAAACTTATTAACGCGGGCGGAGTCGCGGGCAAAATCTAATAGGACATAAATAAAGACAATAGAGTAAAAGTGCCAATACAACATAGATGTTTATAATCATAATGTAATGAGATGAAGTTTTATCCTGGGAATGGATAATATCAACATGATAAAGCTTCAAGCAATATTGAATAGCAAAGTAGGCCAATACGTTATTGGGTCACCTTATTATAAGTCACTACCATCGGTGAACACAAAAATGAATTATATTTTAATTTGAATATCACAATAATAACATAGATTAAATTAGTAATTACAAGCTGCACTTTACAAAACTCTTAATTGAAGATAATTAACTTGTAATAATTACCGACGACCACTTTAAGAGGATGAAGCTGTTCCATACCGGGAGTGGTTTGACTTCTTCTGGTAATTTCACTGATCTTACGAAGACATTGTCTTTGCCTTGACTCGTCAAGCCCCGCGACGGACGCTGGCGTCCATATATATAGGGTTTCCCCATACATCTATATATATGAGCGGGGCTTGACGGGTTAATTTCGCACAAATTTCTCGATCAGTTCATATTATTATCAAGTCTAGCCCATTCTATCATTGTTGTTCGCCGCAGTTGGTAGGCGCTCTAGTAAGATACAATTTGTTGTCAGTCACCACACCCACTTGTTACCACAGTAGTATCATCACAAGTCATGTCACAAATACCTCGTGTCATTGCATTCGCCATTCATGGTCAGATATTGGGTCTTAATACTTAAACAATTTGTTTGCAATTCGAGTGTACCTTTCAGGATTTATTGAACTTGAATTTGGTCAATTTAGAGGTAAGGATAAAAAAAAATAAGAAGGTGTGAGGTTATTTTGGCTTCCAAAAAACATGCGAAACCAACAGAACTAACTTCACTTCGGTTTTCTGTGAGATAGTATACTTTACCAGCCCTTTTATGCTCAAAACAATCTACAATATTCTACCATTAATTACACGTAGACAGAACTACCATATAACTTCTACGTGGATATATACATGTAGAACTAGTGTTTTTAAAAATATCACAGCGAAGTTAGTCATAGATTGCACAAGAAGGAGATGCGTCCGTCGCGTCTGCCGGTGCGGCCGCCAGCCGACCTTTGCGTAACTAATGCCCGTGTGCTAACCGAAAAGAAAGTGAGATCGCAAGGTCAAGGACAGCCATCTATAACGGCATAAAAATATATAATACCAGCCTCACCATGTGTACGGTGGCTATCTGGGCGAATCCTACCACCAACAAAATATTAAAATATGATATTATTAAGACTTTATTATGAGGGTCCATTTGAATAAATACCACGACATTGTAGCTGAAGCTGAACTGACGAGCGCAGTGGAATGCCACACAGTACTTTGTACGTCGAGGGGCTGTACGGTGTTGCTACTGTTTATGAGCGGTCGTATCGCTTACCATCACGCGAACGACATGCTCGTCTCGTCATTCGGCGCAATAAAAAAAAAGATACAGTTCATCCGTACTTCCTCCTTCTGTATTACTGATGATGCTCGCGGCTGCGTCCACGTAAAAATGTTTTTCCGGAATAAAAAAAATTCCCGTGAAAAAAAGTTGGTAAATTATATTATCATTGCTTCCTCATGAGTAATTAGTGAGAGTTTTCTAAATCGGTACAGTAGATCCTGAGATTAGCGCGTTCAAACAAACAAACTCTTCTTTTTTATAAAATTATATAAATAAATAAAAAATAAAATAAAAAGCCTTATATTTCATGGAAAATTAATTACATAGTTAAAAAAAAATTTTTGCTTAAATTTATTAATAAAGAAGATACTAATTCTACTACTACTATCTATAAAATTATATATAGATTTTAATTTTGGGTAACCAATAATTTAAGTGGTAGTGTCTGGGTGTGGCGGGGCCTCGGTTTCAGGACCTTATCAAATCTAGATTTAAATCACGTAGCTAAGAATAAATCGTGTAATAACTTATTCAATGTTTCATTTATTCCAAAACAATGCATTCAAGTGAATATTTCAATAAATCATTAGTAGGTACATAATAATGTCCCAGATTCGATATCCGCTTGTATTGTGACGTGACGGCTTGGGATATTTGCACAAAAATGATTTATTTTATTTGTTAGTACTCTTATTACTACGATTAGTTTGGTCATTATGTTGTCCCTATTCGTAGTATTTATTCGAGAAAAGGATGGTACAGCCGTGCCGCTTTTTTAATCGACTTGGCGGGGGTACTGCCGTGCTCCCATATAAGTGACTTAGATAATTTAACGTCAAGTAAATTATGCGTAGGACGCCTATCTATTCAAATAAAATAAAAAAACCGGACAAGTGCGAGTTGGACTGTGCCGAGGCTTCTGACAAACTTGTAGGTATGGTATATAAGTATGTACGTAAATTTAATAATTTGCCAAAGTCTATACTATCTATACTAATATTATAAAGCTGAAGAGTTGTTTGTTTGTTTGAACGCGCTAATCTCAGGAACTACTGAACCGATTTTGAAAATTCTTTCACTAATAGGAAGCTACTTTACTCCTGAGCGCAATATAAATGTTTGGGAATAATTAAATATTCCATACATTTCCAGTATACAATTACTTTTGGAAATAAAAACAATATTTATACTATAACTTATAAAAAGTGACTTGTCAAGCCCCGCGACGGACGCCGGCGTCCGAGTATATAGGGATTCTGCATACATCTATATACTATATATAAGCGGGGCCTGACGGGTCAAGGAAACAAAAAAAAAACATAAAGAAAACACAATATGAGGATAGCCTTCGGTATTTATTAAGAACTACAGAAGGCCCATTCTGAAGAAAGGGACCAACCCGTCATAATATTCATTATACTAACAACGGAATCAAAATTTTCATCACCTAGAAAAGGACTTTATTTGCGACTAAGATTCACACCAGACCAACACATAATAGAATTACAATGTGATCTTGTAAGACAGTTTTGTCAAACTCTACTGCGCAATACTAAGCTTTCAGCCGGATTTCCTGGTACGCACTCCAGTATCCTAATTAAACGGACAAGCAATCAGATTATACATTATGATTTGACATAGATGTAGAACAGATATCTAATTGGATCTTGTATTACGAGGACATGAAAAAATTATTGATCGATTCGATTTGCATTTTAATTCATTGGCAATTATAAATTAATGGCATTTGTTTAATGTTGAAAGTTGGTTTGGGCGCGATGTGGGTGATTTTTTGTGCCTACCCCTTCAGTGGATTAAACATGAACATACGTAAGAAAGTTTTACTGACGCACTTAGCCATTGGTAAAGTGTGTAATGTATATTATCAATACATAATATTAATTCTTCAATTATATACTTTCTGCGTCTGTACATTTCTCCAAAAAACATACTGGAGGCGGTCGCCACAGTATACTATCTGTTATTCACTACGGCTTTCAACATATTGCTTTAATATTTTTAAGTGCGTAAAAAAATATTATGATGGTCTAAGGAGTTGATTCATTTATAATTCATTGCTCTATTTGTTCATAACAAATTGAATATAATGTGGTTAATTAAAACAAATTTTAGTAAAAGCCTATCGGCCATGCTCTTACTGATGAATCCATCTAAAGTCGTCCATCACACGCGTCAAAGGACAACCCTCACCGGTCATGATGCCGTGTGTTTACCCCACCTAATCAGAGTCGAGCGTAGATAATACAAATGACAAATCGAATCACTACTCAAGGATCAGTATAATTGTTCGAAATTGCCGGTGGCAATGCGTGACACTGTGATCGAGGAAAAAATATTAATGCAATCTACATAATCCCTATTGGATATATATATATATTCAGTATTATGTGCATTATGTATGTAAATTGTGCATTAAATTGTCTCTGGTAAATCCGAGACGTCATAAATTTTGTAATAAATAGTGTCTGGGTTTGCTATAAGAACAGTTTGCAGACAATAAAACATGACAGGCCTATAAAACATAGTAATTTATTTCATCTACTACACCAACTATTACGCGTTTGATTTTAAACGTTCGAAATACAAATTACAATAGTAACTTGATTGTTTTAAACTATTTGTCATTGTGCTGGTAATACATGGGGATCGAGGTGTTTTAACGTAGAATCTTATCTGTTCTCACGTCTCGAGGAGCTGTGGTTGTCGCCAAAGGCGTCAAGAGTTGCTAGCGCAGTATCTGTCGTCGCTGACTCTGGCAACTTTTAGTCTAGAGCAAAAGCCTAAGCCCTGTTTTGGTATCCCAAAAGAATTGTTTGGTAAAAAAAGGCAAAAATTGTGACAATATGTTCTTATGAAGGATAGTAAACTATCTTTTGTTTGCAGCTACTCCAGCGCGAATATTTATAGATTGAATCACAGAAAAATTTTCATTGTAGAGTACTGTTTAAGTTTCAAATAATTTTAAAGCTATCAAGTCATTAGTACTCCGAAGTAATTGTGTATATAATGTGTAATTTGAAAGCCAAAATATCTAAAAGAACAATAGAAGATGTTGCAACGACACCTTGTCACAATTTCACCTTTTCAATTTGCTTCAACAGTATGAACACATGCGGAACGTATTGATTGAAAATTTGCAAAATGCTGGAAACATATTCCTTTTATTTAGCATTTTTTACCTATATGGACATATCATGCTTATATTACTTTTATTGTGCTAATCGCTATAACTTTTGGAAGTAAGGGTTTATACTTTAGTCATGAATACAAGTAACTTTGAAAGAATAGTTGTGCCTTAGGTTTTACATGTACTAGCATCAAAACAATCCCAACAGAAGTACTTAGACCAACCGTTGAAGGAAAAGTGAGGAAAGAGCAAACAATGAGAACGTTAGGCTGATCATAAAGTATTATTGTCTCGTATTAGTAATTTACTAACTATTGTAGTACTACGCGCAATTACTATTATCCGCGATACACCTCGTTTTTAGTCAATGATAAAAACAAAGAGCAAAAACAGTCCATTCATGCCGTTGCTTGATTATAGTAATCTTACTAATATTTCAAAATGCGAATATTTGTGAAAACTTTTGGATGTTTTTTGAAAGTAAGCTCAACGAATTGGGATAGTTGGATTTGGCACACGGGTAGATCATGTACTGGATTAGGTATGACATAGGATACTTTTAATCCTGGTTATTTGCTTCGTGGGAAATAATTGATTTTTTCTTGATTTTTTGATAATTTGTCACTATGGATCTGCACAGAGATTTGAGGGCTTTTGTAGCAGGAACGCTTTATCAGGCGGGCGACGTACACCTATGTATGTATGCAATTTGACGAGGAGGTGAGTAAGGCGCTCTGATGGCCGCATCCAAAATGCCTTTATTCAACCTTTCAAACTAATAAAAAAAATGTATGGGAATGGCGCATGTAGACGATAAGTCTATCGCTACGATATGATTTCCCATACGTAGCGTTATTGTTAATAATTGTAGAAAGGCATTTTGACCACAGCCCAAGCCACACGATCACCCATGACCAGTAGCGACACCATCAAGTGATGTATGGCATGGCAAAATCTACATGGTCAATACACATCCCACACACATTCCGCTCTGAGCAGCCGATCTGAGCGGACCTTTTGTTTGTCGCAGTACCTGCTGCGACATTCCACTGATCCGTCCGGGTACCTGCTCGGTGCGGTCCGCAGCGACCTCGCTGCCGTCAAGGTTACACAGGTAGCAAAGGGGCAACCCTTTGCTATTTTGTTAACCTATTTCGGGCCAAGCCGCGTCCTTTTCAGGACAGGGTTTAGCCCAATTTGTTTCTTATCGACGTTTGGCCCCTTCAGGGTATTGGCTCGGCGGAAACCTAACGGTGCTAACAAGCCGAGTCGCGTCACCGGCAACGCGCTGCGCCCCCTCAGGGCAAGGCAAAGCCGACGGGTACGGATCCGGAGGCTGCGGAGGCACACCGCAGTCTCTCCCGTATATCACCTTCCCAACCCTACCCTTTCCTTAAAATCCATCCCGTGTATCGGTTGAGCGTGCGGCCTCCGGCCAATACCGTTTACGGTACACGGACTGTTAGGAACCCTTTTGCACAATAAGACTGGCAAAAGGGATACAAGCTTAGGGCACACCTAATTCTAAGTACACCCCCCCTCGCCTATACCCGGCGGGGAGGGACACGCACTCACTCACCCCCGGGCGTTCCTACCCGGGGACTTAGTTCATCGCGTCCCATACCGCGTCGCGATCCGCGCTCGTTTCGTTTTGTGTGAACCCGCCTGGTTTCTTCTGTGTGTTCTTTACAGGCGGTGCACACCCGGGGTTAGTGAACACACACGCGGCCCCTAATTAATATTACCGTAGGCTCGGACTCAGCCGCCAATATGGCTGATTCTGGGCCTATGGATTTGGCTCCCGAGCGGCCTGTCGTCGCCGCTCAACCAAACTTAGTCAGCACCCCCTTCGCCGCTCCCATTATTTCCAAGGAGGAAATAATGAGAGTAGTGAGGGAGATGTTCCGGTCGGACAACGCGGTCCGACAAGAAATTATTTCGATGGCCAGGGAAGCCAGGGAACCGTCTGCGTCCTCAGACACCTCGGAGTCGTCCGAGGCTACGACCTCAACGGAGACCACCGAAACCTCGGGCGGCTCCGCGGAGTCTGAAGAGGAAATGGACACGTCCCCCAGCCAACCCGAAGCCAATAACCCTAAAAAACGGCCGATCTCGGCCTCTTCCTCCGCCTGTGAATCCGGGGAGGAGTCGTCTTCGTCGGAACGCGACGAGGAAGGCTTCACCACGGTGAAAAACAGCCGGAGGAAGAAGCAGAGAAGCGTCGCTGCTCCCGCACCAACCTCCCCATCCGCGCCTTCTGCGCCTTCCGCGCCTTCAGCGCAAACCGCGTCCGCGTCTGCGTCGACGCCGCCACCGCCGCCGACTCAACCAAAGGGGCCTAAAAAACCCCCGAGGTTGAACTTACAACTCCCATCAAATATGTCCATTCGGGACATATTTGAAGAATTGCGCAAACAGCGCATAGCAATCGCGTCTAACTCGTGGAATAAGATCCACAAGCTTCTTGCCCTGCAGCCCGCCTCAATCGCGGACCACAGGGCGCTGACTAAATTCTTGGACGCCAAACATTGGCATTATTTTACGTATTCTCTTCCGGACGAGCGGCGCTTCCGCTACGTCATTCGCGGAATCCCCACGCAAATGTCCCCTCTCGAGGTCAAAGAAGGCCTTGAAGAGAAAGGCATAGTCACCTTAGAAGTGCACAGGATGCACAGACAGTCCCGCGCCTCCCGGCCGGGAATTCAATACGAGATGGTTCTCGCCATCCTCCAGTCCCCTTCCGACGTCAAAAGACTTTTTGAGATTAAAGATATCTCGGGGCTAGGCGGCTTCACCGTCGAAGCCCCACACAAATCGACCCAGATAGGGCAGTGTCACAACTGCCAGAAATACGGCCACAATTCTCGTGGCTGTCGCCTCCCCGCCAGGTGCGTCAAGTGCCTCGGCGAACACGGCACATCCGAGTGCCCCCGTCCAAAGGACCGCTCTCAGTGCACGGAGCCGCCTTCGTGCACCAACTGCCGGCAAACCGGCCATCCAGCGAATTATCGCGGATGCCCTCGCGCCCCCAAAAGAGTTGCCAAAGCTCCTAAAGCTGCGGCTCCCTCGGCCCCTCAGGCCACCACATTCAAACTGGCACCTGCGCCAGTGCGCAACCCGTGGTTTCCTCCCACGGCGCGCGCTGAACCCATTTCTCAGGCCCCCAGCGGAGTCACTCCCGCTGCCCCGGCCTCTACTCGACCCTCTCCTCCCCCAGCTGTGGCTCCTTCTTCAAAGGCAGCCCAGCCCAAACCCAAACCCAAACCCACCACCCCTCCCACCCCTTCTCAGTCGGCGACGGTGGCGGCGAAGGCAAGCGACGCCTCTTCCTCAGTCGCCTCACTATTAGGCTCCCCGGAGATAATGATTCTCCACGGGAAACTTTTCGAGCGTTCCCGTCTACTCACCCGCACGGGAGTAGAAGACCCCCTTTTAATCGCTGAGATCGCTCTGATCCAGCAACAAATCTTCGAGGCTACAGTTAACGCTGTGCGTCTCCCCTCTTTAATTTCATAAATGGCTACCAACGCCAGACAACTCCCCCAGCGGACAAAACCTCGCTCCCTCAGAGTGGGGTTTTTCAATTGTAACGGCATTCGGGACCAAAAAGCCGAAATTTCTTCTTTTGTCCGCGACAACCAAATTGACGTTTTCCTCATCCAGGAAACGTTCCTTAAGCCATCTCACCGCGATCCCAACATCCCAAACTTCAAACTGGTGCGAAATGATCGTACCAGTGGCCGTTTAGGAGGCACTCTCATTTATTACAAAAGGTCCCTTCATTGTATTCCATTAGAATCACCGATAAGCTTGAGCAACATTGAGGCTTCGGTCTGCAGGCTAGCCATGACCGGACACCCGCCGATCACCATCATATCGGCCTATCTCTCGCCCACTAAGGAGCTTCACTCCAACGAACTCGAAACCCTATTTGATCTGGGGGATTCCGTCATTTTGGCGGGAGACCTCAATGCCAAGAACACTCTCTGGAACTGCAACTCGACCAACGAGCGAGGTGCAGTCCTAGAGAGTTGTCTTGACACAATCAATCTAAGCCTATTGGTTCCTTCAGAACCTACCCACTATAGTTACAACGACGACCACCGACCAGACATACTCGACGTGGCACTTGTACGGAACGTAAGCCTTAGCGTGCGTTCCATGCAAGTGTTACAAGAGTTAGACTCTGACCACAGACCTGTGATCCTCGATCTAGTCCCCGAAAACAGTCCAACAGACACAGGTCCTAATATCCCGATGAAGGTGAAAACGAATTGGCGTCTTTTAGGCACCAAGCTCGCGGACACCTCATCCACTGATCTCTCCGCGATCCCGACCAACATCGTGACTCCTGAGGAAACGACCAGCGCGATACGCGTCTTCACCGACCACCTTCAGAACGTTTTGAGCGAAAGCTCCGAGAGGGTGCCAGAGACTGTTCACAGTCACTGGCAACTTCCCGAAGACGTTCGGTGGTGGGTGAGGTTGCGTAACGCTACGCTCAAAGCCTGCGCGACGAGACCCGTCCCGGAACGACGACATCTTGCGCGCTACCTCCAACGTGAGGTTAAGCGTCGCATAAAAGAGGTCGTCGATTCGAGGTGGGACACTCGCCTTGCCGATATCGATCCGACACATACAGCCTTTTGGCAACTGGTTCGTTCCTTCAAGAGAAACGATGTGGCCTCCATGCCTCCGCTCAATCGTCCGAATCAACGCCCGGCGTTTGATGACGACGAGAAAGCGGAACTACTGGCCAGCAGCCTGGAGTCTCAATGCTCGCTCACCTCTGTACCCGTAGATGACGACATTCTTGTTGCGGTTGACACCTTCGTCGAAGATAGGAACGCGGTCCGGCCACCGCCAATCTCTATACCGCGACCGTTATACGATAACGTCGACCCGGACGTCGACCCGCCGCCCGATCCCCTTGCGCCGGTGACGATCGAAGAAGTCACCACTCTGATCAAGGCACTCAAACGTAGGAAAGCCCCCGGGGGCGATCTAATCCCTACTCGTATGATTAAGATGCTCCCGGAGCATCTAGTTCAAATCCTAACATCCATTTATGACGCCGCGTTTCGTAACTGCATCTTCCCAGAGGTCTGGAAAGAGGCAGTTGTGATAGGAATCCACAAGCCGGGGAAACCCGCTTTCGAACCCTCCTCTTATAGGCCCATCAGTCTGCTCAGTACTCTGGGCAAAATCTACGAGCGGATCGTCCTCGACCGCCTTAAAATAGTAGCTTTTAATCAAAATTTGATCCCTCCAGAACAGTTTGGCTTTCGCGCTAGACACAGTTGTGTCAATCAGGTGCTCCGCATCACGGAGTACGTCCACGAACAATTTCGCAAAGGAATGCCTACCGGTGCTATTTTCTTCGATATCGAAAAAGCATTCGACAGGGTGTGGCACAACGGCTTGCTTTTCAAGCTGTACACTCTCAACGTGCCCACACAACTCGTGCACATCATACGAGATTTCCTGTCGAATCGCGGTTTCAGATATCGCGTGGAGGGAACTCTCTCTTCCCGACACACCATCACGGCCGGAGTCCCGCAAGGCTCCGCCCTGTCCCCTTTTCTATTCTCGCTGTACACAAGCGACATCCCTAGACCACAAAACGCCCATCTGGCACTATTCGCGGATGATACCGCAATCTACGCTTCACGTATAGACCCCGACAAAGTGGTGCGCACTTTGCAAACCGCCGCCGACGAACTCGGTGAGTGGTTCCGCAAATGGCGAATCACCGTCAATCCCACCAAAAGTCAGGCCATCCTTTTCACTCGGAAAAGGAAAGTCCATGTCCCTCACTTTTCAGTCCGCATGTCCGACCAGGTTATTCCCTGGAAGGGCCAAGCTAAATATTTAGGAGTAACCCTTGATCAGAGGTTGACCTTCATCCCACACGTAAATGCGGTACGCGCGCGAGCCGCATTCGCGATGAGCCAGCTTCACTGGCTCCTAAACAAAAATAGTAAGATGTCAATCCGCAACAAGATTAGGATCTTTAAAACATGCATCCGTCCGATAATGACATACGCGTCGCCCGTATTCGCTCATTTACCGCCCCGTCGCCTTCAGCGAATGCAGGTGCTTCAAAATCGATTCTTACGACATGCACTTGGTGCCCCGTGGTACGTTCGCAATCGCAACCTCCACGTGGACACCAATATGCCGACCATCAGGCACTTTATGCAGTGCGCCAGCAGACGCTATTTCGACAGGGCGGTAAACCACCCGAACACGCTTATCCGTAAAGCGTCTATATATACTCCATTTGACCGCGCCAAATGGAGACGACCGCGATCAGTCCTGACCGATCCAGAGGACGAAATCACTCTAGCTTTACGCGAAAAGAACGAGCATTTAAAGCTCATACACTCCACAAGACCGCTGTACCGTCCTCGCCGTCGAGGACCTCGTCGCGTTCCCCATAACCCTGCCCTCTCGTAGCAGTTCCGGCCCGCGTGCCGAAGACTACAATCAACACGTAAAATAGGATTAGGTTAAAAACCATATTCCCCAAACGTTGATGTCTTATCCTCTCAGTGGCCGCCCTGAGCCGAGGTCGTGACCCATTAGTGGGTCGCCCTCAGCGTGGTCGCTTAAATTTAAGGGTTGCGAGCGCCTTCTGCGCTCACCCACAAGACCGGTGTTCTTGTATAAGCCGACCCTCGTCAGGCTAACAAGAGTTTAGTCAGGGACAAAAAAAAAAAAAAAAAAAAAAAAAAACATGGTCAATAGTGTTACACGATTTGGATCCAATTTCTTGTTGACAAATCGTGTTACTGAGGAAGTTTCTTGCGCCTCTTTTTCTTCACAGCGATAACACGTTCCGAAGCGACGGTAGATTCATGAAGATTCGAATAAAGAAAATTTTGAGTTTGAATTTATTTGGCGGATTAGTCAGCTCTTTCGGTTCCACGGAAACGTTACAAAAAAGTACAAACGTTATACCAGTAAAATAATTTTGCAAGTGCAGGCTATGTAAACAATTAAATATTCATTAGCAATCTATTGTCCACTAAATATATGCAAGTGGAGCGGGGTCGCACACTCACGCACAAAATACTTTTGCATATTACTTACACTTATTATTAATTGTGTGTTAATATTTTAAACAAATGTAAAAACACGACTGTGTTGGTCACGTAGTTGTATTAAATACGACTGCAGTGCTGAGGCTTCGAGTTCTATCTCCGACAATGATATTGGGTCACCATCATCTGCATTCAAGCCTCTAGAAATGTTTAGGGGAATTTTATTCTTAACTGCAGTTACATCAACAACTTATGAGTGTAATCTCAATTTCGTAACAATATAGAAAACATGGGCAATAAATCATTCCGGCTCCGAGATGTGTATCAACTTGTTTATTACATGTCATAAAATTATGTTCGTTGCCAAATTTAACTCCTATTTTTATGTTCTAGACGACTACGACTATAATTGAGTTAAGAATTTTTTATACTATTATGTAGCTGTATAATTTTTTTACTGTTTAGATAGGATGTATAACTTACCTCAAGGTCTTAATATTTGTTAGGGCACACGGTAATAAATAAATATTCCCTAGGCCTTGTTTGGAGCTCTTTGTGAAATAAATTGATAATGTTCAAAAGATATATTTTTTTGTAATATTGAACTATTAAAATCCAAGTCCAAATAGTGTTCAAAATGCGGAAATGAACAATATTATAACAAAAACTTTGGCACGCGACTGTGCATAAACGCTCAAACATAATAATTCCGATTACTGTCAAATGTCAATCACGTTATTAGGCATAAAAGGTATGGCAAATATTAATTTGGGCTTTATATTTGTATGTATTAAAACTATACAAAAAAACAGGATATTTACAAAACAAAGGCCTGTCAAAACAATCACAACTGTCATTTCTCTAATCAAGGCCTTTGGAACAAATTATACGGACATGCCATTTATTAAGAACTGATTGGCGATAAATTGAATTTATTTGATTATATTTCAGTGTGGCTAAATTTAGTTAGTGTTTGAGTAAGTTTTGTTTGTCACAGCGACTAAGTATGCGTCACCTTATTTGATTTCAAAGTCGGTTTGTATGCGGTCATCGCTCCTTGGCTCTTAAATCGTAGAATAAATATTTATTTATTTAGTTTTTGGAAGGCTTACAGACTAATAAATTATACAATGGATAGGGAACATTATATTTTAAACAATTGCTGACAATAAACCTCCACCTATGAATAACTTAAATAAGCACCTTGCGTCTATAAACTAAATTAAAGAAGGAATTTTTTTTTTACTTCATTATAACCAATGCCTTTACAATACTAATTAAACAAATGTGTCTATGCGTTTGTTACGGTGTTTACTTCATTATCGGCAAAGAGTTGCTGTGTTAACATTCGTTTTACAGTTGTGTGTATGTGTTTTATACTAGTATTGTAATATGTATGCTAACATACTTATTAACTATGATTTTTTTTTATTATCTAAAATTGTTGATTTGTGAAGCAGCTGGAAAATAATGTATTAAATTAAAAAACAGTGTGGCTAAAATTTTGTTAGTAAAATTGTACAATACTAATTATTTAGAACGTACATAATACAAACATTAAAAAATATGACACGGCGATGGCTTTAACAGCATGAGATTTGCATCAATGATTTTAATGTAGGTGAGTATTCAAAAAACAATGAAATCAGCCCTTTATTATATACTGTCCCACTGCTGAGCACGGGCCTCCTCTACTACTGAGAGGGGTTAGACCTTAGTCCACCACGCTGGCCTAGTGCGGGTTGGCAGATTTCACATACCCTAGAAATTCTTATGGAAAATTCTCAGGTATGTAGATTACCTCACGATGCTTTCCTTTACCGTTAAAGCTAAGGATAATTAGTAAACAATACACACGTAAATTCAAAAAGTCAGAGGGTTTTGAGCTTCCAGACATTGTCTCGGCAAACCGTTCCATGCCCAATTAGGCAGTCGTTCACTTTTCCTCTCAAGAGGCTTAATAGTATATCCTATTGCCTCAACCCGACGACGCAACAATAATTCAACATCGTTTAGTAATTTAATTCATAATGTTTTATTTACCATAACATAAGCTTACTAATTGCTAAACGAAATAAACAATAGATCATACAACGTTAATATAAAAATTAACAATGATTAATCGAAACAGCTAATTTATTTTCATACCTTGAACACTCCTTAAGGATACAGACTGGGTTTCAGAAAGCTCGTGACATGTAACAAAGCAATATTAATTGTTTTTCATTCCGGTATTTAGTGGATGTTTGTTCCTATATCGGCTGATTTCATACATTACGATTGGCATTGGGTTGTCGGAAATGGTCGTGATTATCCTTGGCAGTTGTCGCTTGCTTTCACTATCTGAGTCAGATGTGGTCACACAGTGTCAGGGACGTGTCAGTGAACATTAGACAGACAACTTAGTATATTGGAGATCAGAGAATCAACGTGTAACTGCGGTCATAAAATTGCACGTACTGGCAAGTGCAGAGTCGGTCGTCTACCTGTAAGGTGGACAGACGACTTGACAAAGGTCGCAGGAACACGCTGGATGCGGGCCGCTTTTGACAGATCCGTCTGGAAATCTTTAGGGAAGGCCTATGTTCAGTAGTAGACGTCGCGTGGCTGATGATGCCCTTCCATGTTCTTCCCAAGACACTTCCCAAGACTTGTATAAATTATTTGACTAAATAAATAATTTTGGATAAGATTTTCAAAATTAAATTGCCACTACATACTAAAAATTCACGCAGTTCATATTTTCCGTACAGACCGCCAACGGCCTCTGCCCGGACTCTGCACGTGTGTATGACACTTTATACCATTGTCACGACTCCTCTAAGTATAAGGGTGTGGTTTATTATTAATAGATTTATTTTAGTATTAATTTATTATCGCATAATTACATCATATTGATTGTTGATTTGATACGAGCGTGATAAATAGACTAGTTAATACGAAAATACAATTGTTATTGTCCTTATTTAAATAAATTATAATAACACCTTGATAGATTGTCGTTGTGGAGTAATAAAGGGACAGGAATGTTAAATTCCTTACAACGATAACAAAATAATTATAATTTCATTTAACAATGTGAGTGAAAGAAGACATACAATGTGACATAGTCATAAGCTCAAGCTAAACAAGTAATGAATTGTAGGTTTTAGTAACTAGTACTAGAGTCCGAAACCAAATATAACCGAAATTGTTATGTTCTAATTTCGAATGATATTGTGGCCATTATTATTCATCATATTAACATATCTGTCTCAAGTTGATGAAAGGACTTTATTGCCATGTAGAGCTATAAAATCGAGTGTACTATTTGCCTTATTTTAGGGATGACAAACGTTTATTGGTTAACTTGAAATAATCTTTTTTAAGCTCCCAATTATATTTTGTTTAGCGTACATTCTCAAGTATTATTGGCGTGCCCGAATTATTTTGTCGTGTGCCATTGTCCGATATTCCTGTCCTATCTCTGATGAGAGATTAAGGCGGGGAAATTGAGTGTACCTAAAAAGTTTTCAATTGTACTTTGTAGGTCTTTTGTATGCAAGGGATCGTTTGGGTAGATACCACCGCAATGTCTATTTCTGACACCAAACAACATTGTGCAATGGGCATGTGCAGTTGTGTGCCGGTTTGAAGGACATTGTAGCCAGTGTAATTAATGAGAATTATGGGCCTTACGTCTCAGTGTGACGAACGCGGTCTAGTGCCACGCAGTACTGTGAAAGGACATGTCCAAAACGGGCTTAAAATTCTCACCTACATACTTAATATATATATGGATAATACTCCCAAAAACTAGGTTAAATATAAATCCTATGATTTTAAAGTCGTCCAATTTTGAAAATTTACGTAATTTTACTTAAAACTACACTTAAAATTAACGTTTTAAAAAACTTTTATTTTCTATTTCTGCCCCTTTAATATCCATAAAGTTTGAGCCTGGTTAGATTTTAAAGCCCAGCACCCATAAAAAAAGCGGACATCTTCAAAGTTCTGCTCTACAGCCAATGTTTATGGGTGGTCGTATCGCTTACCATCACGCGAGCGATATGTTCTTCTCGTCATTCAACTGCAATAAAAAATACTGTATAATATATGCAAAATTATACTGTAGCATGTTTACAGCCTGTCTACCCAATTTCTAATGCAGCGCAGGCGCCTAAAGAGTTGTATAACTTCCGACCGGTAAGGACAAGTTTAGTATGCGCCGCGCACGCTGATGCTATCTCGCCAATTTCACTGACATCTCTCTTATTATTTTATGTGACCGCTCTCTACAAATTGAACAATTTCAACTCCCTATGATGCAATATAAGACGAACAAGTAGGTAACTTGATGGTAACAGTCACATATAAGCCGAACAACTGGTAACTTGATGGTCACCATCACCCTTCTGCTCTTGAGGGTCGCTTGATATTGCTGGCGTGTTTGTTGTTGGAACGTAAATCAAGGCCTACATCTGACTTTTTAAAGTTACCGTTTTTCTTTATAAATTATTACTTACTAGCTTTTGCCCGCGGCTCCGCCCGCTTTAAAAAGTTTTTCCGGGATAAAAAGTAGCCTATGTGTTAATCCAGGACATAATCTACCCGTGTGCCAAATTTCATCGAAATCCGTACAGTAGTTTTTGCGTGAAAGAGTAACAAACATCCATACATCCAAACATCCAACATCCATACATTCTTACAAACTTTCGCCTTTATAATATTAAGTAGGATATTAGTAGGATAGAAAAGGCGCATACTAGCAGTGGGTCAATATGCAATAAATGAACGCTTTTATTGTTAAATCGTCACAAAATACAAGTCATTCCAAATTGGAGAGTCCACATAAATCAGTACAATAGAATACATCATTAATTGATTCAAATATAGCCATCAATAATTAGGGTCCATGCCGAAGGCACATAAAACACGCGGTGACGACGAGAATTTTTTACCCAGGCGAAATTGGATATAAAGTATAGTACAGTTTCAACTGAGTCGGGCTTACCCGTTGTCCTAGGTAAGCGATGGGACGCGACACGTAGCGACGCGACGCGACGCGACGTAGTGCGATCAATACTTCACGTGACGTTTATAATACTACTAACAGACGATTAGATTTGGTATCATGCGACCAATTCGTCACGCGGTACAGTCTTCACGCCACACGATCGAACCGTACCATGCGATGTCCAGTTGTATCCAACCAAGTTTGATGGACAAGCCATCGAACCAGCCGTACCAACAATAATAATAATAATGTCCATCGAACCGTGCCCCACACGATGCGATACGGTTCGATGGCATACCATTTTAATGGTTCGGCTGTACCAAATCGCATCGTATGTGCCCACTTTTAAGGCGAAAACGTAGGCCACAAGTAGGTACATACAACGACTATTTGATATATTCGCGTTGCGTCGCAACGCTTCGCCTTACCGCGTTTATCGTTCACCTAGGACAACGCCTTACCGCGCGTTTAAAATACGTTTGAAGTGCGTCGTCAGCTCGTTTAATAAACATCATATTCAGTATTTGCAAATGTATAAATTAACTTTCAACTGGGTGGTCCGCGACGTTATAACAATACCATCATAACAAAGCTAATAACGACTTCCGATTTTGTCTTGCCGACATTTTCCCTTGCCACGTAACGAATCTTCCTCGAATCCGACCATGGAAAAAAGTTGATTTTTATTAATAAAACTGCTGATAGAGCGGACTTTCGAATTTAGCCGCGCAGTCTTACGCAATGAGATAAATGCAACAACACAATTACTAGAGTACTTCACAATTACATCAGTTATGTCAGTGAGGGCCGGTTTCACTGCTTGTTGATATACGCTACTTGTCGTATAAATATATAAGCCTACCAAATACAAAAGTAACAATGTAATTTATGCTTCCAAATAAATGTTTATACAATGAGTACTATCTACATAAACTGATTAATAATATAACTGTCAAATTTTACTTGAGATTAGTGAGACCCTTAATGTTAAAGATTGGTAATATGACAAATCAATAAGTTTTACCGTGGTTTTGAACCAAGGAATCACTAACCATAGTGGCATCTGTTTTCGCTAATATTAGTCGGGTCCTCGAGGAGTGCCCCGCCTGAGTTCTACAACGCAGCGCTCTTAGAGCAGTTGTCGGAGGAGACCTCTAGCTGAAAGGCCTTGGTGTCCTCCGTGGTCGGTGCCTGAAGGTCATGGCGAGTGATGGCTTCCTTCTGCGAATGCGTCATCTCGTGGAAGGAAAGCCCCGAGCGGTATCATGAGCAGCACAATCAATGTATTAGGTACAATGCAAAAAAGAAATGCATAATATTATAATTTACTAGCTTATGTTTGGGGCTTCTGATGCGTTGAAATCTTTTCCTGAAAAAAACTCACTTGTATATTTTCATACCATTCTTAATATGTATTTAGCGGTATATCAGGGTTTAGGAACCAAATAGATGGTATGTATCAAAATTTTTGGATTTTTGTTTTTTCTTTGGTGTAAAGTTCACTTTTATGAGTTAGATACTATTGATTCTTAACCCGGAATATGCGTTTAACAAATACAAACATACAAACCTTTATAAATACCTGCTATACGTAGCATAATTAGATTACTTTTTACTCGAGAAAGCACATTGAGAATTTATTTCGAAAAAAACTTATGCGTAAAGTAAGTAGTACCCACACGAATATGCCACAGCCCTGACTCGGTCCGTCAGTGCACAACCTTATTCCCACATGTGTCACGAAACGTTGTGACATTCTGATTGTAGTTCGACAAATGAGCTCTACGAAACTGGTTCAAGGGCGAGCACCGTACAAAGAAAGTCGGACCTTTTGTTTGACATGATCTTGGAGTGCTTGTCGTAATTAGAATACTTATTTTTTATGTAACGAAGTAACTACTCTAGTTGGGAATGAAACCGACTGTGGAGGTTTTTTCTTCACTAGATTAAGGAGGCGATAGAATCTCAGGCTGGCCGTCCATTGCCAAACGTAGGCTTCTCCAAGTGACCGCACACCATCCCGGTATCTGAACAATCAGATTCTACTATCTAATCTATGAGGATGTTGTAAACATTCATAAATTAGGAAAAAGTGCTTTGACTTGTCAAGCCCCGGTACGGACGCCGGCGTCCGAATAAATAGGGTTTCCCCATACATCTATATATATAAGCGGAGTTTGACGGGTAAAATCGCAGACAATTCAATATATATACTAACGGCCTTATTCATAAACAATTCAAAACTTATTTTAGGTATGGAATGTTTTGTCTTCTTCGAACGAATTTTGAATTGAGTTTGAAGGAAGAAGACAAAACATTGTATAACTAAATTAGATTTCTAAACTGTTATAAATAAGGTCGTTAATGTATATATTCAAAAATAGTTTTAATAGTATTATTTTCCTTTTGTTTTATTATTTTATTAGTTCACGGAATACTTGTAGAGTACAAGTATTCCGTGAACCCATTCTTTATTTCATGGCATGCACGTGAGGTTGGTGCAACATTAAGCGTTACATTGTTCGATAATGGCTGCCTCGTTAATTATCAGTGTGAAGATGTCATTCCGACCTTGCTCCAGTAATGAATCGTCTCAAAATGTCATCTACTATCAAAAGGCTACATGAATGACATGTTTGTTTAAACGTGATACTTGCGCCATAACAGAAGCTACTTCGCATAACTTATTGAATTGTATAATCGGTCCATTAAAAAATAAAATGGTAAGTCTAAAGAACTTTTTCAATTTTAAACAATCCTAAGAATAAAATATGACACAAATCTGCCAATTTTTTTAAATTGAACAAATAAATCTCTTTCTCTACAAGTGCTTAAAAATATATTGCGTCGGCTTTATATTGGATTGGGATAAGAACAGATGGAAGAAGATCAACAATATTCGGACTTCAATTCCTCTTATCGACTACAGCTCTTACCATCAGGCGAACGGCATGCTCGTCTCGTCATTCAATGCCATAAAAAAAAACACATTTAAAGTATTCAGTTTATGGCACATTGTTTTTCCTACATTGTATGAGATTTCATTACTTCTAGAGTAGGAGATAATTGTTAAAGGAATAGGTTAATACGGTGTTTACGACTAATACGTGCTGCAGACTCCACTGTCGATGCCGTAAAAGACACTGAACAAGCCAGTTCGTAAGGCCTTTAACTTTTATGTCGTCAGTCACTTTTGTTTATTGGCTTATGTGATATGCCTGATTGGCACACCATTCTAAACATTTGTTATAAAGTACTGGGTACTTCGTCCTGAGATTTAAGATAGACTAGAGACTATCCAGCCCTCACACCCGCTACTGCAACTCCTGTAAGCCAGTATCAGCAGTGAAACGCAATATGACTCCGAGCGGTGAAGCTCGGTGAGTCTCAGGGAACGTTTTTTTTATTGATGGCTCGTCTTTAACCAGCAACGACATTAATCAAATAGAAAGATAGGGATGAGATGGAAATATTAATTTTCCACTGTAAAATACATATGGTGTGACCAGAAAAATAATGAAACTAACAAAAACGCGCAAAAAAACAAATGTCAGCTGTCAAACTCGCGGTACTAGGATAAGTTAAACCTATTCAGACAAACCCTCACATAACTACGACACTTAACTAGTGGTAGGTATAATTAACTTCGCTTTACTGTAAATTTAACCCGTCAAGCCCCGCTTATATATATATACATGTATGGAAAAACCCTATAATATGGACACCGGTGTCCGTCGCAGGGCTTGACGAGTCAAACATTATCTTGAAATCATTTTTTGCAAAATTTTGTCTAGACCATATTTGATGTGTCAGAGATGGGTGTCGCAATGAAGATAAATCAGTTCGACCGGTGGCGCGATCCCTCATCGGTGCATGACAATCGCTGCTGTATGGCAGTCACGCGTAACACTTCGAAAGATCCGGCCTGCTTGTTCTAGTATTTGATTAAGGACATCTGATTTAAAGTGTAGTTTCGTAGTTTTACACCATGCCTGACCTGTAAATCATAGTATTTCTTCACACACACACACGCACACACATACACTTAGATTACATATTAGTATATTTAATAAGATTACATTTATTTATTAACAATTTTATTAGGAGATGTGAGCCGAATGGTCGCCTAATAGAAATGCATTTTTGTTAAATCTTATTTGGTCTACTGCGATACGGGCCTGAAGCATAGTGCAGTGGCCTCTGTAAACCGTTTTGTAATAATTATTTTTGTGACAATAAAGATTATTATAATTAATTATAAATAAATTGCTTTCATTGTTTGATAATTCTAGTCGCTTTGAGATAAGTGAAACATAGGCACCAGTAAATATGTATGGCATGCTATACTGCCGTCCGGTAACTAAAATGCTGTTATCTACAAACATTTTATTATAAGCGCAAAAAACTGCGCCGTAATTTTAAAACAATGCTCCTTGATAATTATTAGCGCTACCAGCCTTATTTTTTGAGACCTAAAAGTCTAGGATATCGTTGATACTTATCAAGGAGTATTATTTACAAATTTCAACGCAGTTCATTCCTGAAGTTTTTTTTGTGGATAACGGTGTTAGCAGGACGTGATTGCCGACCGTAATATAAATATAATATCGTGTTTATAGTTCAACAAGTAAGTAAACATGAATCACATTCTCAAAATTAAATAAAACACGTTACAGAAATGTAATAGAAATAATTGATAAAAAAAACTCACGGAAAAAACCTCGGGTCAAAAAAAAATCAATGTCCTGCCAATTTTAACTATTTCTTTGAAGATACATTGCGAAGATCGAACACAGGCAATTGCTAGTTATCTAATTCTCGTTGCGAAATATGAAACACATGAAGATTCAGCGCGTGCGCGATTTGTACGATAATGCGCATTATTGCCAACATTTTGCAATAGAAAAAAGCTCTTTTACAAACAAACGGGAAATACCCACAGCAGTTACGTTGCCCTGTTTAGTAAAATTACCATAGGAGCGTGACTCGATTTGAACTCGAATCTCATACTATTTTGTATTATAGAGAACGTTTTTTATACAATCAAACGTTTAAGTTACTTCAGGTGAATTAGAATAATTTCAGGTCGGCTGGTATTCTACAATAAGTATTAATTTAGGATT
Source organism: Lapara coniferarum (assembly GCA_949316025.1). Taxonomy (NCBI): domain Eukaryota; kingdom Metazoa; phylum Arthropoda; class Insecta; order Lepidoptera; family Sphingidae; genus Lapara; species Lapara coniferarum. The sequence goes on along the minus strand of OX438930.1, from coordinate 3,936,097 downwards.
TTTAGACACCAACATATCTTATTTACTATTTTGGATATAAGAGATATTATAGTACGGAATTTTTTTCTTTTAGTCTTATTTACATAAAATTAATAATTGTTTTCGAAGGCATTATCGTACATGTTGAAATACTATCAATAATAATTCGAATACAAAGTATACTCAATTACCAATCGTGAGAATTGAGGGAGATGCGACACAATAGTACACCACAGTTGAATATGACCTGGCGTATAACTTATTCACGACGCGTAAACGAAAGCGGCTTACCGCCTAATCTGACTCACTTTGTGAATTAAACAGCGCCTTCCCACGATAACGAAAGTGATCTGTCGGCCGACGACGCTCGCCTCCTGCTTCTAATGCTTTTGTAATACATTATTGATGTGTTAAGTGGACTCTAGGTAAACGTTATCAAGAGCTGGTTTCTGTTTTAAGTAAAGTTTATTTGACAGTTGTCGTATTAAACAGCTAATGTAGATATACGTTTTATTATCATTTATTTCGGAGCTTAGCTGCGTAGGTTAAAGTGTGATTTTTGTATTTGGTCGGCTTATATCTTAGACTCAGACTTAGACCATTCAACCAATGGACTCGATATGGCAATAATGCGCAAACAATTTTTTCTGCCAATCCTGACGGGGGGCGAGGTAGATACAGATAGCACACATTTTACAAAAATAAATTCACGTGCAGGGCTGAATATAAAGTCATCTTTTACACAATAACAACAAAAATCACATTTTCTGTGGAGCACCGCTTAATGTCACTATCGTAGAATGTAATGACAGCGATCGCAATTCCCATAGGTTTTAATAAAAGTTTATGACCAGCTGCGCATGTATGGCCAACGAGGGGTTCGTCTGGTCATCGCATCTCCATTGGTAGATACTCAAAGGCTTATTCATTTATGTAACGAGTAGCATTCACTGCAAAAGTTGCGAAACGGGCCGCAACTCCTAAGTATATTAACTATTCGAAGACTTTCGAAGAGCTTTTATAGCGGGCCTTGAGCGTGGAGACCGAATCCAGAAATTCCGTAATGAAAAACCTGTCACCCCTCACTCCAACCGGCACAGCGGTGATATTTTATTATCAACACTATCACAACCACGTAGAGTGTAAAATTCCCTAAGTAAATTTAATATCGCAGTCTTGTAAGAATACAATATGTAAGAGGATATGAGCTGAATGTTAAACGATAAAAGGTCGAAATTACCGTGTATTTAAAAATTGTTCCAGTCAGTGAAACGTAGGTATCGAAATGTCAAACGCGGCGGGATGACGTGATTCTAAGTTTGAATTTTTTAAAAGTTTTTATGTTATATCTGTTCAGAGGTTATAAATATTAGAATTTATGCAATAGCTTTTTATTTATAAACATTTATTAAATTAGTGAAGCGATATTAGTTGTTGTGGTACATTATAAGTAAAATTTACATAGTGTGTTCCCTTTAGGATCATCACATGACAGGCGTTTACCGGATCTAACAACCATTTTCAGGTTTTAACAGACGTGCGGCCGTAAACGTGGGATTGTAGACACCGTATTATGGTAACCTAACTCGCCGATCACGGCATGCGCAAAAGCGAGTACAAAAAAACATGACAAATGATTTACATTTGAAAGTAGAAAAACAGATTCAATAGTTTCCTCGAGGCTCGAGGAAGTATAGTATGTAGTTCTTTTTAGCACGTGAGGATACACATTTCATAAAAAAACGTACTAAGTTATGCCTTTGAATTGTTTTCTTAGTTCATCGTTGACATTTTCTTTTAGTAACGTACTTTATATATAAGTATCTTGAAGAAACTCTAACAGCTGTAATGTTAAATAAATATTGCGGGGCTTTTATACATACAACACTTACAACATCCATAAGTATTAATGTAGAAGCAATATTACGAATAAATATTGAATTGAAGAGTGTTGTTGCGGAAACATGCAGGTAAGTTTTATTTACTCGCGCCGTGAGTAGTCCGGGCTTTATTCGTAGCCACAGTAACCGGCTCCTACCATCAGCTTTTCGTTTATTTGTAACAATTTGGAGGTTGGGGAACTGTGCTTTTACGAATTCTTATCGGGATTATAGGGGTTTGGTGTTAAAAATTCACAACACAATTCACTTCAACCGATCAAATGAAAGGAAATTGTAATCTAAAAACTTGTTCATTATAGATTATGTCATCAATAAAAAAAAGTAATCCTCCTAGCCAGTTTCGGCCACGGCGCCGCGGCGGCCAATATCAACGGAGATCAGCCAGGAGACACTATAGTGCACAAGTGTGTGCGCAATACACAGGTGCACTCGCTATTCCTTTCACTCTCATAGTCCGGTAAAACTGTAATCCGCCAGACCCGGAGAGAAATCAGGCGCAGGACCAACGGCTTTACATACTTTCCGAAGCACGAGGTTATCACACCGCCAACTTCCTGACTCCGAGCTGCGCCTGAGTAATTTTTAAGATGAAAAAACCCAATCACAATGTTTTTGGCTCGACCCGGGACTCGAACCTAGGACCTCAGCGCGCAAATCGTACTCGTAACGCGTAAGCGATACAATTACGCCACCGATACAGTCAATCGTGGTTATCAGCCATAATATGAAGTCAACTGCTGTAATCTGTCATTTAATCTTGTATTTTTTTTATTGGCTCTTATGGTTTATTTTTTTCTAAACTAAACGTGTTAATGTGAATAAATGTAATCTTTCATGCAATGTTGACATATTTTCTTTTAAATGGCCCTTTGATTCCTTGTTTCGTATTTCTTGCTAAAAGTGTTAATCATAATAATGTGTTTCCAGTTACTATGGACGATAGTGCGCGGCGGCGATGGGTACAGTTGCCCGTACGGACAGAACTGCGCGTTCGAACCCGCACCCCCGGGCAGGTCGCCGCCCTGCGCCCAGCCCGGCCTGACCTACTGTCTGCACCCTGAGCCTTACCCTGAGTAAGTAGCTTGCACTACGAAGTCGAGGGGGTGAACTAGTTGCAGTACTGCTCAAGTCGTGCTGTAGCACCTATCTGAATGAGTGGTTCCTTTGCTGGTCTTAATTGTAGTTTTAGTTTAAGGTAATATATTTGTATATTTAAAATTATGCCAGCAATAAAAATTCTTTCTTTCTTTCTCAACTACGTTCTTTTAGTCTTAAGTCGGCAATGCAAAAAAATGTACTTGTGGATCAATTATTTTTTAATTTTAAAACCGTACAGACGCTTCAAGAACTACAAAAGAGTAGTGTAGTTTTTCTTGAAAAATGTATTTTTGCGCGACGCCTTAGAGTTCAAGGCGATGGTGACTATTTTACTGCCATCATTTGCTTGTGTGTGGATATTTTGGGTTTATAGTACCCTTCATCAGATAACACTTTCTCTGCAGACTTTAATTTTTGTAGCCATTGTTTTTGTACGACACTCTTCAAATTCCAGGAAAGTAATTCGGCAGCTGATCGACGCTGGGCAGTATGACATCAGGACCTTGCTCTCAGACGAGACCCGGGACGAATTCACCACAACCAAGAAGACAGACTACCCGTACGACTACGGGCCTAACTCTCTTCCCCATGTCGATCAGATATCGCTCGTAAATGATGGAGTGTATACAAAAAACTTCAACACGAAGTTCCACACGAGATACAACCATGGTAAGGAGTCATCTATTTCTATCATTAACTTTTTGCATTAAAATAAAGACTCTTAGATATGAAGTTTTCATAATTTCACCCGAAGTGATCATACACAAAAATAAAACAGTAGGTATCTATGTATTGTGATAATGCTATGCATGTCGATTGTCTTTTTCTACTTCTTGCACGTTGATAAGTACAATAAGTTTAATTGCCAAAGTAGATGTTCAATAATCTTTTTTTTTTACATTATGGACAAATGTTATTAGTTTCGCGCCTTTGTCACGGGCCATACGATTGCTTGATATTATTTCCGAAAACGTGGATATATTTGTTTGCAACCTGCAGGAACAAAAGTGGCCTCAAAAGTATTGAGGCCAATCAACAAATACAACTTTGTCTATACAACACCGCTTTATATAGCTGCACCGGTGTAATATATCGACGGCTCCCAAGAACAAAGTCGTATATGCAAAATGAAGCTTTTCAGTAGAGCGCTTTGAAAGACTAAGCTAATTGTGAAAATCACAAGTTATAGTGAACAAAACATTATATTCTATAGGGTACAGTAACAACTTTGAACTTAATGTATGAAAATAGCACTAATTCGCACATGAATACAAACTAACGACTTTCAAAGCGCTCTACTGAAAAGCTAACATTTTGCATATACGACTTTGTTCTTGGGAGCCGTCGATATATGTAATGTATGTATAAAAAAATAAAAAAAATCAGTTTCGTACCGGCGGTTGCCATCAATTATAATTTTCCTGCTCGTTTTAACTCTTGTTTACAAACCTTTAGAATAGACATGACGCTAGGATTATAAAATTCAATGCACCATACTCTTGATGGGAAACCCGTCTCGGTGACTCATTCACGCTTGTTGCGTATATTTGTAGTGATTATGAGTCACTTTCGAACCATAATTTTTGTTTAGACCTTAAAATTAATTAAACAGTAAGACTGCTTTGATACATAGTGTTAGAAAGCTCTGCATAACAGGCTAATCATGGTTGGTTATTGAACTGCTTCAATTTATTTATGAATTTTCAACGATGCATTCATTTTTCATTCTCGACCAATTACTTGAGTGCTATTATTTAATTCGTTATTTTACTCATATTTTTTTATTATGCTTATCACATGTTTACTTATATCATTTAAAATCGAACACATAAGGCACGATCAAAATCTGTAAAAATTCAACCAGAATTCTTGGAAATCTGATGGAAGGGCTAAAGGTCAAAAAACGAAAAAGACAATGATAGGTAGTTGACATCAGGTTGGTCATCACTCATAACGATGGGCGCGAGAGAATGAGTTAGCACGCAACCACCACTACGCGCTCATTGCAATATTTGAAATATGAATTGCTGCTCTATTTCTTAACCAATTTTAGGGAAAAAAGAAAGGGCTTCTTTTTCGTATTATTTGCTATAACGTATGGAATAACTGTTAAAATGGAACATAGTAAAATACCCTTTTACCTACACACATTTTTATGCGGGGAAATACGCTTTATCGCTACCACCACTGGGGGGTAAGTGGATCGGTTATGTTGGTTTCACACAGTCTTACGGCCCAATGTCGACACTCGGGAGTATAGCTTCATCCGAGCGAGCACTGGACCGAGTCCCTAAAACTATGTACACCCTACACCGGCATATCAACCAAAACCCGCGGTGGCCTTCTTCGGCGTATACGAGACGGCCCCGGGGTTTCTATTGCTTACACATTACTATTTATATCGTTTAGTTCTGAAAACATATCTCAATTTCCAGATACATTCTCGCATAAAACGCCGCTGCAGCCGCCTTCGCCAGTCGATCCTTCTCCCTACAACATTAATGCCTTCCAGTCGGCAAATTTCTCCAAGTTTGGCTTCCACGGCTACTCCCCTAACGGGTACTGGAACCCACGCCAGTACGAGGCGGACTACGAGAAGAAGTTCAGAAACCCTGGACAAGGAATTTATGGAGAGGATTTCTTTAATACGCCCAATTTATACCCGAGCTATGAGGCTAATGAATGGTTCCGTCAAGCTTCGAGCGGCGTCACCCAGTATAACCCTAATGAGTGGTGGAAGTAAGTAATGGACCTCGACTATGTAATGTTAAGGTTGGATTTTGATTGAATTGTGCAAAAGATAGCCCTCAAAATCATACAATTAAAAAAATATTAAAAGTGCAAGTGCCGATTTCGCCGCGTGCTGATGAATATTACTCGTCGCATAATTGTATAAGCCGGCTAAATAAAAAAGTCACCCTCTAACCTATGCTCCTAAATAAATTTTAATGATATGAGCATCTAGATTAAAGTGTTTAATACGATAACTGAGTAAAATATTTTTACCTAAAACCTGTGATATAGGCCTAAAATATCTGGTAGATCGTAGCACATACTTGCTTAGCAAAGGTAAGGATGGCACTATGAATTGTTATAGACCTACGACATGGACAAATAATAGTGAGCACTCAACTTTAGGTAACGTGTCGTTTACCGCCTGTTTTTAAAATGGAAAATTAAACGTTGCATCATTTGGAAAGTGAAGAGGAATTGAATTACAGGAGTTAAGTACGTTCAGATGCAAGAATATAACTACTTTCTAACTAGACGTAATATAACACAAGAGCCACTAATTGGTGCTTATTTTATAATTGAAAATATATTTTATTATTAGCTATTAATTGAATGTCATGTCACGGTAAATCAGTTGAATCATAGCTTCCTTGTTTTTGTAAGAACATATAATATAGTATTATGTGTATGCTTGTTACGAATATCCCCGAAAGGTTTTGGTACGTCCGTAAGTAGACGTACTTATTTAATCGACATATAACGTCCCATGATGTGATGGAGTCGACGTCGAGCCTAGCTAAAAAAATGACAGCACGGTTTTGTCTTTTATCTTCATATAAACCTGTGCCTAACCTCATCGCATCTTGTAGCTCACTCGTCGAAACTACGAAAGCACGCCTTTTTTCATTCTTTTTAAAATAAAAATTGTTCAACACATTTTAATACAATGATCACAATACCGCCGTTTTGTTAATTATTAAAAACCGCCGAATTCACTACCAACTCCAATTTGAAAGCTGTCTACAAATTATACCATACATATTTTTCAGATACGTGTCTCCGTCCAGAGCTGACGTGACAGTGGAGCGGTCGGTGACGTTCCCGACGCGTACCACCACCCTGCGCAAGAGGAGGAAGCGCAACGCTGAGCTAAAACAGAAAGAAGCAGCTGTCAAGCCCCTCACCGGCGCAGAGGCGCTGAGGATAGCCTTGGGGATGGCCAGGTAGTAAAACACTTTTTACCATGATTTCACAATCATGTTTTTTTCTGTTCTTCTGTTCATCTAGAAGTCCTTGCTCAATATAATGCAACGAACTTGCTAGTTTAAACTTGGCATAACGCTGTTAGATACCTACAACTGATGTCAAGAATTACATCATACGGGCACAAGTTAGAGTAATCTGTTAAATTTCTACTCTTTTTCATCAGATATAATTGCCTATGCTCGATATTGTTACCTTTAATAATATAATACTAGCTTTTGGCCGCGGCTTCACCCGCACCAAAGAGTTTTTTCTGGATAAAAGTCCCGCTATACATTTTCCCGTGATAAAAAGCAGCTTAAAACCTTTCCAGGGGCTTGAATAATTTCCACACCAAATTTCATCGAAATCCGTTCAGTAGTTTTTGAGTTTATTGTGGACAAATTTTGCCAACCCCTTTTTGCCCCTTTAGGGGCTGAATTTCGCAAAATCCCGTCTACGTGAGCACTTACATCCTAAAAGGAACACCTATGGAAAATTTTAGACTCCGAGCATTTGCAGTTTATAAGATTTCGTGATGAGTGAGTGAGTGACCTTTCGCTTTTATATAGAGTATCGATACATTAAATATTACTTTGCCGTGATTTATGTTGACGGAATGTTGTCAATTCTTTTGCGTAATTATGACATTTCCCAATATTTACAAGAGGTAGAATTAATTAACCGAGTCACAGAATAAGCATACGAGTACGGGAGTGTCCCCGCTTCACCTGGTGGCAAGTGGAGTGGGATCCAGACAGAGTATCGACTGACGAGCGATGACCTCTCAATAGTCAACACAATTATGCTGGCCAGCTTGATTAATAAGGCTCAAACTCAATATCATTGCGGATATATTGGGTCCAGGTTCCACTCAGAAATCCATGATGGATACTAAACTTATAACGAAACAAAACATGTTGCAAATCAAAACCGGTTTTATATCGGCGACAGTTAGAATACCCGAAGATTTATAATTGCATAAGGTGTTAACAAAGTCATAAAATCATCGCCACCGCGTTGCCTTTGCGTGTTAATAGGTATTTATTGAGGTAACGCCATCTATCACGGCAGTTATAAACTTGTATTTTAAAATTAAATCTACGCTTGACCTTATACGATACTATACCTTAATCCAATTAATAAGTTTATAGATAATATTCATTAGTAAAATCGAAAGTTTTAAATTAAATAAATTCCTTAATTTCTTACTATAAATTTACAAAATATAATTACACTCTACTTAACTCTTGTGACAGCATGATATAATACAGGTTGGAAACTAAAGATTTGATTTGGTCAACACCCAAAAAGCATCTTGCATCATTTCCCTGAAAATCTGAAAAGATTTCCTTTTATAAAACATGTGATACCCTTAGCGGAAATTGACGTTGGTTATTGAACTGGAAACGCATTTTATAGATCCTTTTTTATATATTTCAGCGCAGAAACATCGGCCGAACGTCCTCGGCGCCAAGCAGCGGCCGCCGAAGAGCTGTGCAGAGTGCGCACCGAGTTTATCACTCCGCGCGCCGCCCTCAACAACAAAGGGAACTGGAAGTACGTCGTCAACATGCCCGATAATATGACGCAGCTGGTACGCGCCGAGATTTGCACGTAAGTATGCAATCCAACCAAACCTATTACTTAAACACAATTTTTTGTATGTGGCTTAAATTAAAAATTAATTTTGAAATATTTTTATTTCTCAGTTAATCCGGTTGATGATTTCTAAGTGCAGTGGTTTATGAAATCATTCTTCTTCTTCTTCTTTTAGGTTATGGCTCCACCGTTGCAGCGGTGATTTTGCCAATGTCTTTATGTATGAAATCATTTATTGATGGCAACATTTTGTTGACAGTTAAATGTAGTAAAGTTCAATATAGCGCCATCTATTAGCAACTTTGTACAATGAAATATTACTATACTACCGCCATCTATTATCGAATAGCCATAACAAAAAATATAACTATTATTCCCGGATGTGTTACTTTTGTTTTACAGGTCAACAACATGCAGTGGCTTGTGCACCATTCCAGCTGGATACTCATCCCGTTGTGAACAAAAATACATACAAAAACGACTGGTGGCACTGGAATCTAGCGGACAAAACCTATATACCGATGTATTTTGGATTCCTAGTTGTTGCCAATGTAGTATTACTCCTAATTAATTATAATGATTAAAATAAATGCCTCTTTGTGATTTATTTTTACGCAGCTAATACCACTCGCTTTTGCTATGTGCCGCTAGATGGCGTCGTTACCAAGTTCGTGAAAGTCACTGCCTTTTATTTTTAAGTTAATTTTTAATTTGAACAATCATGACACGTTATCGAATTTTATGCTCTAATATCCCTTGCATTAAGATTAAAATAAAAACTTAAACGTAGATGCTATTATCGTAAAGGCAGAGTATTATAAAATTATGTTTAACAATATTTCTTTATAGATGGTTCTGTAAATATTAATTTAAGTAAATTAAGAAAATAAACGAGGTTACGTACCTACGTGATGTTTTTATTTCGACTATACTCGACTCGAATACTTCATTAGCATTTTATCTTTTATAACAAATTTAATATCGGGCACAAATTCCAGACTCCGGGCTGATACTGAATAGAAAAACTCAATATTACTTTGCCCGACACGGGGATCGAACCCGAGACCTCAGCTTTGCAGTCGTACTGTAATACAACTACGCCCCGAGGCAGTCGTGAAATTTATTATCTAAACTACACAATAAACTATAATAAATTTAATTTATTATAGCCGTGAATTATATTAGAAAATAGAAGACATTATATTATGAAGACATCTGAAGTTGTTAATAATCAAGGCCGTAATTCATGTTGTAGAAGTGCGCTTTTGTCCGTTTTGTCAGAATAGCATGGCTCGATTTGGGAACACCACAGTCTTATAGAAAGTAGGAGTGGAATGATGGTGTTATCATGCAGTGTTACTAACATTGTCAGATGTCCTTATAATTTTAATTTCCTTCTCGATAATGCCTATGGTCACTCAAAAGACGCCATTATTCCAATATTAAGTGTGTGTAAACGAAAAACGTGTGGTACGCGTCTACACGTTTGTCAAATATAGAAAAAAAAAACAAACACCGTTTGGAAATCTATTATAATATACTGCCATACAACAGCATAATGTATAGTAATCGCCACTCTAAATTCAAAATAACTATGTACATTTCATCCAAGAAAAGCCTACAATATGAGTCACAGTATGGGGTTTTCACATGTACCCAACGTAGACGCCATCTAGGTAGGTGGAAGTCGCCTTCCACCAAAAATCCCTTAGTCACCTGCGACCTTCGGTATTAAAAAAGAGTGAAAACGTCTATTTCTTATATTTTTTTTGTTTGGTTATTTTCCGATCGGTCTTGAAATTCAATTAGGCTCGTTTATACGCGTAAACATTTTTTAATAACGAGTCAAGCAAGCTACTCGCTTAAGTTGCTGGACTACTCAGTAGAAAAATAAAAAAAGGAAATTAAAAAGTTTTGAAATACAACATTTCGCCCCATTAGAACGAAAACGACACAATTCAAGAAATAGAAAATTGAGTTGTCATTTTTAAATGACTGAAAACTAGTCCCTTATTTATAAAAATAAAATAAAAAAGGGACTTATCTAAAAGTTTTGTCCCTTTCCTGTTGGAATATGGCTGTTTTTGAACTATTGTTGTATTGAGAACTTCGTTTAAAGTAATTTTACGACGATAACTCAATTTTCTATCTTTTTGAATTGTGTCGTTTTCATCCTAAAGGTGCGATTTGTAGTTCTCTAGTTTCTCATAATGTTTACTCATTACATACTGGCAATAATGACTTGATAAAGAAAGCGTAGTGTTACTGGCTGGTTTATGTTTAGATATTAAAAAAGAAGTGGTAATTATACTAATGTTATCACAAAGATATCGAAAATATTTCATAAAAATAACAGAAGTCGCCACACAGTCTTAAAGAACATTGATACCAATGTCAATTTCAATTTGCGTTCTCTTTCGACTTCCATTAGACTGCGGTGGGAGTTCAGTCTGTTCTGAATTCTGAGTCCCCTTAGTGCAGGAATAAAAAAATCGAATTTTAAACAAGAAGTCTGATGAGTACGGCATGAATTTGTTGTAGCGTTGAGTAGATGCGTAGATCCATGGGCGTATATAAGGGGGAGGGGCGGTTCAGGTGGTCCGAAACCCCCCTTAGCTTACAATAAACCACGCTACACCACTGACCGCTCACATTTTGGGGATCCGGACCCCCCCCCCCTTAGCTTCATGTAACGCTCTTCGTATCATACCTGAACAAGCATCGGAATGGCAGAGTGAGATATATCTAAATTTCAAAAAAGCTTTTGATAGGTTGAGATGGTCCAGCTCATGGTCCCGTCTACTCTTCATTGGTGTCCCGCCGAAAATTGTGGAAGTACTCAAAGCTATCTATAAGAACTACTCTTGCAGCGTCACCTACAATGGCCTTATTTCTGACGACATCGCTGTGCACGCTGGGGTTCGACAAGGGGGTCTGGGTCTTTTGTCGCCTCTTCTCTTCTTGATCGCTCTGGACGGGATTATGCTTTGTATATCTGACAACAAGTGCCGTGGAATAGAGTGGGGCATTTCCGATGTCTTAGAAGACTTAGACTATGCCGATGATCTCTGTCTGCTGAGCCACAATCGCCCTGATATGCAAGCTAAGTTCAATGATTTAAGAGTTGAGGCGGCAAAAATGGGATTAAAAATTAATACCCAGAAGACCCAAGAGATGCGATCTGGAGTGACAAGCACAACACTGTTGCTGATTGGCACAGAGGTAGTGGAACGAGCCCACAAGTTTATATACCTCGGTAGCGTCGTGTCGGAAACAAGAGCAGCAGAGGAGGACATCACCTCACGGATTGCCAAGGCACGAGCAACCTTTGCGCAACTGCGGCCCGTATGGAAATCACGAAAGTTGACCCGAAGAGTTAAGCTCAGGATTTTCGGCACTAACGTAAAGTCAGTGCTACTATACGGGTGCGAAACTTGGAAGGTAACCAAAGCCATCTCGCATCAGCAGCTCCAGGTATTTGTAAACCGATGCCTTCGTCAAATCCTCGGTATTCACTGGCCTGAGAAAATTTTGACTGACCACCTACGAGAACTCTGCCATGAAACACCAATCAACCTGCAAATCAGACACCGCAAGTGGAAATGGATTAGCCACACCCTCCGAAGAAGTTCCGATCATATACCTAAACAGGCAATGGATTGGAATCCTCAAGGAAAGCGAAAGCGTGGACGTCCCAGACAAACCTGGCGACGCACGGTGATCGATGAAGAGAAAAGTATTGGGAAGATTTGGAGCAAAATCAAACGCGAAGCTCAAGACCGATCGAAATGGAGAGTCACTGTGGAAGCCCTATGCTCCATCCAGGGGACATAGGATCTGAATGATGATATCGTAGACTAGTACGTAGGTTGACTGCCTTGGTGGCGTAGTTGTATTACGGTACGACTGCAATGCTGAGGTCTCGGGCTCGATCCCAGGGTCGGGTAAAGTGATATTGGATTTTTTCTATTCAGTATCAGATATGACGATGGGCTTGCCCCCTATCACACCATGGGACGCAATACGCACGGCGAAAAGTGGGTGCATTAATTGCGCCTCTGCCTACCCCTTCGGGGATATAGGGCGTGAGTGTGTGTGTTCGTACCTTCGATTCCAACATTGATGTTTGTGTTTTGGATATATTAGAAGAGTTTCTTAGTATTCGTATAAAATGCCATGAAACCCATAGTTCTGATTACAATGATAAAATCAATGCTTACTGGGGAAAGAATTACGAAAGTCATTTGAGTGTATCATTTTAATAACCTTGCCTCTCGTACCTTCAGTAATATTTTGGCAATACTATCAGCGCATCAAAATAATTGATCTATAAAGTTTAAAATTGCCGATTAATATTGGAACGAAGTTCCTTATCGCGCGTTGTGAAAGGGGGCTAGACGGAAAAAATTCTTACGAAAAGTTGTCACGACACTTATATACTTGCTCTGTGAAACCAGCCAGTAACAATAAAGAACTGGCCGTAAAAGTGACATTCGAAATTTAAATAAAAAAAGACGATTTAAATCTTAGAGTAAGTGTAACTACGTATACATACTCTGAGATTTAAATGCTTTTTAGAGTAGTTTTTTTTTCGTTAGTTATATGTTAATTTTAATGTCAATGCTTGCTTAGGTGATGATCGTGATTCGATGACATATCTATTTTTTTTTTTTTTTTTTTATACTGCCATCTTCGGCGCATTAGGGACGGCTGCGGGCTTCCTCCGACTCACGTCTAAGTTGTCGTCCGCAACCGCCCCTGCACGTACCGCTATTGCGGTCCTTTTTCCTGTTGCGGAGGCTCAGAAGCCCCCGAAACACCGTACCGTGTCCACCTTTTGGTGTCCGAGGCAGCGTGTCTCACGCTGCCTCGGACACCATCACGGGGATCATCATCATCACCATCACGGGGATGACGTATCTATTGCGTAAATAGAAGTAAATGTTTTCATTGATGTGGTAACGTTTTAATGAAATATACAATTATTATTATAACTTAAAAGAAACAAAATTTTATTACAATATCTTCACTAATTAATCGAAAACAACTTGGTTCCATACGGGTGTCCCTTGACACCTCTCAAGTTTTTTATTTTATTGCTATGCATCGTTCATAAACCTCACACTGAGTCAATTATTGCAAAAAAAATTTCCTTATTGTGTAAATATCTCCAGGTGAGTGTAAATCATTTTATTGATTGTGATGCATGGTTACAATACTTTTTATACAAAAGAGCATCCGATTGTTCAGCTGATGGTAGAGTTGCAACTGACAAGTTTTGATGGTTAGGCAAGTAATAAGTCATCTGCGTCCTAAATTTTGCATCCACACTAACAAGGAAATAAACGGCGCTTTGCTCATGAACAAGGAAAGGAGTCAAGTTTTTAATAAGAGTATTATTGGGGTCTTTTCAAATTGTCGACTACAGAAATTTAATAGAATAGCTGATACTTGACTTTAACTATAAATTAGATCTAAAAAGTAAGAGTAAGGCCAAAAAAAGTCATTCAAAAACAGTTACACAGTCGGTAGCAACGTGAATGATAAGTCTACATGATTTATATAATTTTATTTGGCTTAAAAGCTACATTTAAATGAACGTATTAATGTAAATGGAGGAGTCTAAAAATATTTTAGTAATGGATTCAAGATCCACATTTTGGCCCCATTAATAACCATAAGATGAGCCTGGTTACATTTTGAGGCCCAGCATCCATAAAAAGCGGATATCTTTAGAATCTATCCTGAAGACGACGTTTGCGAACGAAACTATTCCGTCTAGTCATTAATTCTATGTCATGAATTGCATTTAATCGTCAAAGTTTTATAGCAAGAAATCTTGATATATTAACTACGAAAGATTCTGCAGTGTAATTTAATATTTCTTCATACTTCAATACAATATATAATTATTTTTTTTTAAAAGCCGTATACGTGGTATGATTTCCCGTTCGGACGTCTCTTTGGCTCCTCTAGGGAATGCATTTTAAACAGACCTGTTACGTTCCATAAGATTTGATTCTACAGCTGTGTGCAAAATGTTTATAAACTTATATTATACGTTGTTTGGGCGTCAGTTAATTAGTATAAGAACTTAAATAGATGTGTCGTGTAAAAGTTGTTAGTGAATAATAAACATTCCTCGTGGAATCTAAACTGTCACTGTGAATAAGACCGATCTATTCTCCTCTTACCATAGACAAGATTTCGTAACCAAAAACATTTCGATCTGTTATTGCCCGTTGGCATTCGGTTAGTTCTATGTATTGGAATCAATCAGAGTGTAACTGACTGTGGAATTCGGATCATCCGATGTGTCTTATACCAACCTATGCATAGGGGAACCTGTTGTACCTAGGACAGTTTTTTAAATACATATCTTTTATTTTAATTTAACGCACTGTAAACCAACCAAATTTGCATATTTTGGGAGGTCAGTTATTTGAGTATCCACCACCAAAATATCAGCTATATCTATTTCAAACTTACATGTGTTCAAGACGTTTTAAAAAAAAATGCATTTGTGGCCAAGGTACAACACACCCTATGTACCTCGGCCAGTACCATGGTGTACCTAGGACATCTTGAGAATTTGGTGGTAAATATGGATATTTAAGGAAACTATTAACTTCTATCTACTATAATCGTTTTATTCAGTCTAGTGTGATATTTAAATCACAAACTCTTAACAAAATCAACATAGCATTCATATTAAAATGTTAAAAATAAGAAACTGTAACTTTTAACATAAACAACTAAGTTTTTAATCACTGTTTTGTGGACTGACAGACTAAGACTAGTAGGTACATTTAAACATATCATTTATAGCAAATCTACATTTAACAGGTACCCACATTAGAAATTATAGAAAAGAAAATTGTAAGTGTCCTGCGTCTTTAATATGGTCAACCAGACTACGTTCTTCTTTACGATTAAAAACTTGATTATCTGCAAGATTTTCGTGTAATTTGCTTACATCATACACCTGTTTCCATAGTGTTTTAAATGACGACGCAAAGTTGTTGTTGATAATCCAAAATGTTTGGAAACACCGAAAGTTGTGAATTTTTTCTCCTTAATAATTTTAATGGCATTTGACAGATTATCCACATTAATAGGCGTTCGTTTCTTCTTCTCTTTACTTCTAGGCATGATTTCTGAAATATTAAATCTATTTTATTAGGAAAATCTATTATGTAAATGCAAAAATAATAAAAATATATCTGCCTTACCAAAGTACAACAACCAGGTTATACCTAGGCCACCGACCTAGGTACAACTGATTGACAGTGACCGAGGTACAACACTACTTCATCGTTGTAGGAAATGGTGGATTTCAAATATTTGGAGGATAGATTATTCTTAAGTTTGTTATTATTTAAATACTCGTTAAATCAAAGAATCGATCGAATACAAGAGTTAAACGCCTATCATAAAACGTATACAACTATTACACTTCAAAGTATATTGAAAATACTTACTTTTTTCAGGGAAAATATTATTCACTTCGATAAAACCAAATACCGGCTAATGGCTGTAAGCAACTAACTTCAAATTGGATAGTCTGCAGTGATGTACCAAATACCACGGACAACATAATTTAATAACGCGGGAATATTTGTAACGAGCCAATTGGCCTAGGTACACATAGTGCCGAGGTTCAACAGGTTCCCCTATTTGAATTATGATTGAACGCACTAATTTACGAAACCACTGCGCCATTTACGATTTTTTTGACTACTCAAGTCCCGCGATGGACACCACTGTCCATATATACAGGGTTTTCCCATACATCTATATATATAAGCGGGGTTTGAAGGGTTAATTATTAGGAAGCAAAATTTCCTTGAGTGTTTAGTGCGAGAAAAAACTAGTATAATACTATAACATTTCTGAATGTGCACAATGATTATTATTGACTACCAAGAGATACTGCATCGGTAGCTAAAGTTATGCTCATCTATCTTGCTACGTGTGTACCTGCTTAGGACTTGGACTAAGCCTCACCGTAGAGTTACTGAGGCAGGAGGTATGCGGTGGTAGTTACCCTGTTGGATACAAACTAAGCTATGTAGTATCGGATAACTTAAGATTTTATATCTATTGCTACCGCCAATGCCAATGTAATAATTATAAATGGTCACCATGAGAATTTATACTAATATCAGTTTGTTTCTTTGTTTGGTTGAACGCGCTAATCTCAGGAACTACTGAACCGATGTTGAAAATTCTTTCACTAATATAAAGCTACATTGCTCCTTTTTATCCCGGAATTTTTGTCACGCGAGCGGAGCAGCGGTCAATCCTACTAATATTATAAACGCGAATGTTTGTAAGTGTGGAAGTTTGTTACTCTTTCACGCAAAAGCTACTGAACGGATTTCGATGAAATATGGCACATGGGTAGATCATGATCATAGGCTACTTTTTATTCCGGGAACATAGGTATAAAGCGGGACTCAAATGATTGTATAATATAAATGGGGAGCACTGTGCAGTGCTACGCTTTGTAACTAAAATTGTGGGTGTTGTTACTAGATACTATTAAAAGACATTAGACGAACGACTTGTTCTTTTATCATTTATTTGTATTGTTTCCTCTTTACATTATTTGATAAACATAATTCGAGTTCTTTCTATTTTAAAATTTTAAATAATCTCGTATAAATACTGTTCGTTTCGCTCGAGAGATCTAAACATATTTTGCTTGTATTAACTGAACGAGTGAATTAGGGGGTGGAATTCGTCCACATCCGTAAGGGACGAAGTGAGCCCTTAGGTCGCACCCTTGGGGTACCGAGCCTACCTTAACAAATTTTCTCTTAAGCTTAACTTGGTTTTCCGTATTTATCAACACACGGACACCCTTTAAAACATTTCCGTGACATAACTAAACAGTACGTTGGGATTACTAAAATTATTTTACATTTTTATTTAATGATTTAAGTATATAAGTATGTTGTGGGGTAGTGTAAAATATTTTTTTTTATGTATTTTTTATTTCAAAAATATAAATTGATGTATACAAATACCAAATACATCATTGAAAGTTACTAGCATTTTAATTACGTACAGATGATTGTGGAAGATTGTAGATGATTCTAGATGTATTGTAGAAGTATATGATTCAATTTATTAATTAGAAGACACATTTTAATATCATAAGTTATTACATTACATTAATTTTATTTTAAAGTCATTAAAACTTTAATATTTATCCACGTATTTACATCGCTACCATGTCGAAAAGAAATGTATATAACTATTATATGCAATGTATGAATTTTGAGGAAATATATTTAATCAAACTATCCCATAAAAATTATATTTCAACTAAAATGCTCTATAATATTATTTGTATTAGAACTGCTAGTACATGTTTTAAACTCATTCATGTGTGGTGCATCGCAAGCACTAGAAATCAAACACAACACCGCGAGAGAAACCGAAAGCACTTACATCAAGCGTCAAAATTAACGCGATGACGCTTTCGAAAAAAAAATACCGAGCAAAAAGTATCTCGACACGCGTAAAAGTAAAAGAGGAAGCGGGGAAAAAATCAATGCTTGCGTTTTATGTTCTGTGCGTGTGACAGATCGGTTGTCATGGAGACCGCGACGGGGGACGCCGCTAACGGGAAAAAAGGGCCTATATCAATGAGCGAAACAACAAAATGGCGGCTATGCGCCCTGCGCAAAGTCGCACCGATTGCGCTGCGAACGCATTTAGGCCATTATTGTTTGGAAAAGTTCACTATGCGTCGTGCGAGCAGGACAGAGAACGCGGTAAGGGAGCCGGTAATCGATATTACGCACTTTTGTAGCGATGGAAATTGGCGGTACGGTGCAAGAGTGAGGTTTGCACGCGGTGCAATCTTTTTAATTTTTAATCCCGCGCTCCTTGCCCGTGGCTGTTTGAGTTTTGTGTCTTTGCATGGTACTTATATTTTGTGTAGACATAAATATCGGAATAAAATTTAAATTTGGAACGAAATTTAATACTTATGATAATGAAATTGTAATTAATGAACATGAGCACCAGCTGGTTAGATAATGATGAACACGCGATAATGATGTGTCCAGGCTGAGTAATTCTAGTGTGGGTGGTGAAATTCTGATGACTCACTTTGGCGTGGGGTGCCATTTTTCCCAACTCAATCCCCGTTTGTACCATTCTGGGAATAGATGTTCTTTTCTCTAAATGTATTGTTATTCATTGTATTAATGCGGTTATCACGAAAAATGAAGTATTTTCATACAAAAATAGAGTTATTCATTATAATAATTCCACGACGCCTTTCGTGCAAATTAAGTTTTTATTTCTTTGAATTATTTAATAAATATTGGAATAATTTTACATTTATATTCGTTCTGCTCAAAGCAGTAAATATTTTGTCACGGAAATTTATTTGTATTTACTGTTGATTCTGCGAGTCCGCCAGCGTGAATTCTCGCGAAGAAAACTCCAATTATAATCATATTTCTGAGATAATTATCCACATGACGTCTGCTGCTGAACATAGGCCTACCCTAAAGATTTACAGGCGGATGCGTCAAAAGCGCCCTGTGTCCAGCATGTTCCTGTGAGCTTTATCAAGTCTTCTGTCTTTTCTGATCTATCGCGGCTCCGTCCGCGTGAAAAAGTTTTTCCGGCACAAAAATATTTTCCCGGGATAAAAAGTAGCCTATAGCACTCAGGAGTTATGTAGCTTCCTATTAGTGAAAGAATTTTCAAAATCGGTTCAGTAGTTCCTGAGATTAGCGCGTTCAAACAAACTCTTCAGCTTTATAATATTAAGTATAGATAACTATCCCAAGGCATGCCTATTTATAATAATACGTATCAGGGCGTTGCTGTAGTTCTGAATAAACAGATAAAATTTAGATTTATAGTCAAGCAAGCAATAAGATAATGCGTCATTGGCTTAAACGCACGAAGTATACAGTTAAAAATTAAGCTCTATTAAAACAGTAGTTGGGTAGGTTGCCTTAGGAAACTACAAACTTTAATCTGAATATAGAATTTAAAGAATTTCAGATAGTTTAGCATACTGGTATCATAATATATTTCCTCATTATGGTTAAAGAAATATTGCTTGCAAATTGCATAAGATTCTACTACATATACGTTTTAATCTTCGACACTCTTGAAATTCCAGTTATTTTTCAACGTTACAAAAGAACAAACCTTATATTTGTTTAAATATCTACTTAATGTGTTTGTAACTACTTTTTTCGAAGATTCTTGCGACGTAAGCGTTTTTAACGGTTGGTAAAAGAAACTCTACATTTTACTTTTGCCGTTATTTACATTAACTTTACCTAATTTCTTTGGCACGTGTATCAGTTCCGTTGTTGGGGCTATTATTATAACGCCGAATGATTCTATGATATATGAATGAATGATTAAAAGTTTCGAATTGTTTATTTGTTAAAAAAAACACAACATATATCCCTTATACTGTCGAGCTGTGCAAAGAACAGTATCTTGATTTATACCCCTAATTAACACCGACCCTTTCCATCAACACTGCCCCACTGGAAAATTGGGACAAAATATCATTGTGTACAGGGTAAACTGTATTTTATGAGGGGATCAATTAAAAATGATTCTGTCAAGTATCCCATTCCACTGTATCGACACAGGGGCACCTCAGCTCGCAGATTTAGTGCCGAGGGGAGTGCACCGCGCGGCGCCTACGTACTGCTAGCCTGGGGTTCAAACCCTCTTTGCACCTTACAACCTGAACGCAAAACAATCGGAAACGTCAACCTGTCGCCGAATGGGGATGTATGTCTCACGCCCTTGGCGAATATTATTGCATAATTTGATTACCCTTTCTTGGTTCGGATCAGAACGTCGCGATAGTTTTTACGTCGTACGCGATGCGGCTGCAAAGTTGCGTGGTTAAATAATGTAGAGCGCACGCACGGCGCGACGCGGCGTCCGCGATTCCGGCGTGTGCACGGGTGCGTACTGCGTGCCGCACGATCGATATAACGCCGTCGCGAAAGCTCCAAGTAAACAGATCGAAGCCGCCAGCGAATGAGCTCCGAATCGAATCCCGCCAAATGCGCCGACAGCTGTGCCGTGTTCGTACTGCGTAGCTCGTAGCGCGTAGCAGCGCAATACTAGAGCGGGCTGTTGTAGAAGCGGCGGAGTTCGGGCGCGCTCGCGCTTGCCGCCACCGCCACCGGCCCTATTATTATTATTTGTAAACAAGCGTGTGGTGTGGCGGGGCGCGGGCCGCGTCACGTGACCGCGCGCCATTGGCCGCCGCGGCAGCTGCGAGCCGCGTTACCGCGCCGGCCGCTCGCGCGCCAGTCCGCCGCCGACCGTCATCGCGTCATTACGCGCGTACCTCACCTCCGCGCGCCACGACACGCGACACGCGCACTGCTGACGCGATCGCGAACTCAGATTCCCTTTTTGTTTATTTTTCGCTGGCGTCCTTCGGACCGTTTTGTTTCCGAGACACTGAGACGACGAAAAAAAGGAGGCGCGGATGGATCGAGCGACCGGAGAAGGTACGGCGTGTTCGTTGCAAGAGTTTAGTGTGGAAGTGGCAGTGGTACAGTAGTGCAGTTGGTAGAGAAGTAGCAGCTTCTGTTGTGGTGTAGCGCCGGCTTGCCTGGGCCGCCGGCAGTAGAGCGTGAACCCAAGTCCGGTGCGCGTCGCGTGCTTCCGGCACGGCTTTCGTTGTGTGCTTTCGCGAATCGATCCCCATTTGCCTGATATTCGTTTTGTTAGTGGATACACGGAATATTCCACCGGTAATATCTTTCACCTTGTATGGAAAGTTTGAATTCCTTAAAAGCTCGTAGTCGCGATTGTTGCAAAAGCGAGCCGTTTGAGTTTGAGGCGTAATTTCAAAAGTTTCGTGTCAAAGTTTTGAAGTATGCTTCTAGTGTACTTACTGGAAACTAATAAGATGCATCGACATGGACGATAAAATGACTGAATTAATTATTTCATACTCTACGTAGAGAAAGTTTCGTACAAATTACAAAAGTTCGGCAAGTTGGTAAAATGGCGACTGTTTAATGATTCTTTCTGATCTAAATCAAAGTAGAATATCCCTTTGCGATGTGCGCGCATGAGATGGTCGCTTTGTTTTGCTTTTAGTTTAAAGTAAGAAATGTGGTTTAAACAAGTTTGCTATAGTACACTAAACGTATTTCACTGCCTTGGGGCCATTATTAGTGTAGAGAAACGCCGAGAATAGTCTTTTATTACAGCATATAAGCATATTGTAAATTCTAGTTTAGTTGAATCTAAGCACGTGCCTACCATAGCCTACATTTACGTAGGATTATGATGTTATCACAGCTTATCTATCTTTTGATATATTTGTATATTTGATTGCGGTTCGTGCCGTTTCTTCTTGGCAGTAAATAGCTCTCCGAACAAACTTTGACTATTTGTTAATGAAGGGTATTTATTAATGCAAGTGTACTTAACTTTCGTCTTATATTTCACTTAGAGTATGCGCGTTTCTGGTGTTGTATGTTGTGTTCATATAACATAGTTTAGACTTGTAAGTTGTAGCAGGAATATATTGAATGTTATATATAATAAGGGCTATAATGAGGATTCAAAGATTAATAGTATTATTTTTATATACGATTTAAGCGTCTTTAGATCGGAATATGTACTTGAAAGGCATTGTAGAGCTAGAATCATATGACAGCAAGTAATGAACATCATTAACACTTCAATTTTAAGCATTTATATAGATCACACGTTAGCTTGATTCTACTACTTTGATAATATTACACGTCTAGATGTACATCTAAATCAGCAGTAAAACTTGAATATGGTCATTCAACGAACTTTTATAGTCATTTCACAGACTTTATTGATTTGGACTGGTATTTAGGAATTATAAAGGCAACTGGAATGCTGAATTTAGTAGTATTAGCGGCAGACAGTAGCTTGTCCGTTTGTCGAGCAAACTGGAATACTGAACTTGCTTGATACTCTTGATAGTATACAGCAGACAGTCAGGAATACTGAACTTGCTTGATACCTTTCATAGTATACAGCAGACAGCCAGTCGTCCAGTGAATGGCATGGTGACGCATGCAGTTGACTGATGCATGATGTCACGCATTTAACCCTTAATTGGAAGTAACAGTTGATTTAAGAGCGACAATCGATTTGCAATATGATTTGTGAACGAAATATTGAAGTATGAAATTCGTTCCAATGAAGGATTTTAAATGGAATTCTATAGTTCTTTTTTCAAATTTTGTCAGGTTAAATTAGATAACATGGCGGGATTTGAAACTGTTGTAAAAATGTTTTTGAGCACTCTTATGGCCAATTTAAATAAAATTGTATTTCAAGATTTTAGGCTCGCCCCCTATCACATCATGGGACGGAATAACGGCGAAAAGTGGGTGCACTAGTTGCACCTCTGCCTACCCCTTCGGGGATAACAGGCGTGAGTGTATGTGTGTGTGTGTTCAAGATTTTAAGAATAGTATATTTGGCTCCGGCATTCAAATTACCAATAATTTTCCTATGAAAACCGTACGACATTTTCGGGCATTCGCAAAGTTAAATTACAGCTGGAGATTATTTCTTCGCCAGTAAATGTTTGCATGTCGAAAATGGACTTTAACACAACGTCGTATGACCGTAAATTATAATTATTGAATAGAACAATGTGTTCAGGCACTACAGTTTCGGATCTTTGCTTGATTTGAATTCCAATGTTGCTACAATTTGTGTAGTTTATTAGTAAAAGCCTGGTGCTTTCGAGCAACGCCTGTTACAATGTTCTGGTTGATACTTTATTGAACAGGGACTATACGTAGTTATTGGTGACGTTTTCTTTAGCTTTTTATATGGCCGAATAAGTATATTCCTTCATAATTTTTAGCTCTTGGAAATATATAGAAAAGTAGATATTTGGGATGCATGTTCCGAAAATGTTTAAGTATAATACTAATTAAAAAATCAGTGTTTACTGCCTCGGCGGCGTAGTTGTATTATGATATGACTGCAATGCTGAGGTCTCGGGTTCGATTCCCGGGTCGGGCAAAGTGGTATTGAGTTTTTCTATTCAGTATCAGCTCGGAGTCTAGAATTTGTGCCCGATATGGCAATAGGCTCGCCCCCATCACATTATGGAACGGAATAACGGCAAAAAGTGGGTGCACTAGTTGCGCCTCTGCCTACCCCTTCAGGGATAAAAGGTGTGAGTGTGTGTGTGTATCGTATTAAAACATAGTTAATTTTTCGATATTTCAACCTAAATTGAAAGATTCAATATATCCTGGTCATTATCAGATCCGGGGAAACTAAAGCACAGCACTCACAAGCGAAACGAAGACGGCCCGGGCCGGTCCCACGGATAATCTAATAAATAATACGCCTTCCTCCCGTGAATGCGATAATGGGGAGTCAAGTTCAGAGAGGCCAATGAAAACAAATAAACAAATTGGCCAATTTTGCCGCAGCGGTTGGATGCCGAGAGCGCGTTGCGGATTGTGCAATACACGCTTCCTTTTTAGTCGAACTTATGTTTCCTTTGACATTCTGGTTTTTATTTTGTATTCGAATAAGTACTTGTTTCATTAAATGTGTAGATGATAATTGAACACAATAAACTACAGTAATTAGAATTTTAAGCAAATAAAATTTAGCAGCTATATCGACAATAATAGTTTCTGATAAATTTAATCACAAAATGGCTCATTTAATAGAAAAATGGCTTATATTTTATAACAAAAATAAAATAGCAATACAAAGTATTACAACTGCCAAAACGTTCCAAATTTAAAAGTATTAATGTTTCCATAAAGTCTAAGCCGGGGATGAGCGGCGTCTGTACTCTATGCGGCCAATATGCCGACTATTGCCCCGGTAATATCATAAGTTGATTCATACTTTCAGTGTGGATAATCCGGTTCTTATTGCTCAGACGCGCGTTATGCTATAGACGATCGCTATAATATGTGCGTCATTTTTGGCCATTTTTAAGGCTGGCTGGATGGTATTATTGTTAAATTAGCTGCATTTTAATTTTCTTTTACTTTCATGGTAAATGTTTTCGTCATTACTGAATATTAAATCACTTGACGTACGATACTTATATCTCAGAACAAAGCCATGAAGTAATTTTTATTTAGCATTATACATTTATTGGTATTGTTTAATTATTCAACATAATTATAATAAGTTGATCAATTTCCACATTCAGTAATTCTAGCTGACCACGAAAATATTAATCCCCGCCATGTTGTGGTAAAAGATGGAAATTGTTGCTTGCCCTGACAACGTTAACTTTAAAACTAAAAGGCAAAAGTGACACCCAAGGAAGATTTTGTATTTTCCTAGTCAGGTTATAAAAAAATATCTATTTAGAATCTAAATTCAAACTTAGCCGCATCAGTATTCTGAACGCAATACATAAAGCATCAAAGTACATGCGACAATGTACATGGCAGTTTAAATGTCTGGCGACTGTCCACTCACGCTTTCATTCGCGAAACTTTACAGTACGATGTACAAGTTCTGAAAATTTTAGATATTTTATAAGTCTTAGTCTAGCCGGTGAACGCACCTCTTCTATAACGCTATACATCTTTAGGATTAATATTGCTAGTTCCTTTGCTTTTCGCATTTTTTTCGTTGGAGTTTAATAAAATTTAAATTAAGAACATGGTCGTACTGACTCGTTGGATACATTCCAAAGAGATCATACTTTTTAAATGCTATAAAATATGAGATTTTTTATCCTATGAGCTATAACGATATTCAATCTTTAAAATAATATTATATAGCCACAAAAATGAAATAGTTTGACAATAATTGTTATTTAGTAAAGTATAGACAACAACACACGTAGCAGTAGACATATTCTGCTTATTCCTATTATAAGGATGTAGAGTAAGTTCATTTGTTTTCGCGCTTTTAAAACGACTGGATGATTTTTATGCACTCACTCTCATATTAAATATAATTGTAACAAATGGGTAAGCTATAAAAATCAAGATATACAACGCAAATGGAATTCCCCACAGACTAAGTGACTGCTAGTAATATGATGCAATGTAACAAAAAAGAAACAATACTAAATCATACAATCTACATACACATGTGACTTCCTTCATACAATTTCATAGGTGCAATAACAAAAAACGCACAATTTCCGATGTCGCATCCGATAGCTGAGGCAGACGAACTACAAAAAATCTTTACAGAACTATATCAACCAATACAGCATTGCCGCGTATAATAAATAACAATATCCTATCTCAACGATGTAGAGTCTAAAATTGTATAACACATGTTTGTGAAAGTGTATTCTTATGTTTGCCGTGGCATTAAGGCATCAGAAAAAGTGGTAGTGTGGGAAAGATGGTTGTAAAAAACGCCACATCTGCGGCCCTATTCAACTCAATTCGAGTGCTTCAATGGGATGGGACGGTAACTCTATATCGGGAATTTCTCGCGAGTTTCATCATATTAATGTGTGTTTAATCTTCATATAGTTCTGTCTACCCGTGACAACATTCTATTGTTTGGTCGGTTGATATTATAAATTCCTTTTTGGTTAAAAAAAGTCACAGTCACTTATATTGGTGCAAACAATCCACACTCCAGTGTGGGGAATAAAAAAACAATAAAATGATAGTATTACATAATTCGTCCATGTATAGCAACTTATCAGCAATACTCCACCTAAAGGATTCTACGCGGTTTATTTGCAACTACACCCTCCTTCGTATTGTTACAAAATATAATAATGTAACAAAGTATTTTTTAAATTATTTATTAATTAATATTAATTATTAATTAATAAACTCTACCTTAAGTATATCAATTCAACCAGTAGAGTGCGTTTCAACTTTAAGTTCCGATGGCGTAATGTTGGCAGCAAGGTACCTATATGCAGTGCTGCTACATCACACAAAATGTGTTACCTTGAAATAAAGGATTTCTTTGTAATGGGAACATGTTTTCTCTAGTAACAAAACACTAATATTTTCAAATCAAATTTTAAATTATGTAGGTAAGCATAAACTATGTACCTACCCACTTTTCAAATAATTTATTATTAATACTAAATAATTAACCAGCTTTGTAGTTTCCAATAAACACTTTTTTTTCTAAGATTTATGGTGCAGGGCAACAAATAGTTATGTCACGAAATTACAATATAGAATTAATCTGCAACTTGCGGAAGTAAATCAAACACTATAAACATAATTGATGAGTGAGAAGATATTTAGCAGCTAAATCAACTTTAATATGTTCATCTTCAAAACCATTATTAACTAAACTAAACCATTAATAGATTTAGGATAATATATTAATAAATAAAACAAGACGAATAATTCGTTATTATAATGGTAATATTCGTTTTTAATGAGTCATGGAGGTAAGTAATTATTAAAAGCAACAATGACAAGTCAGCACAAAAAACATAAAACATATTAATTAGCATATGATACATTGGCTATTTATTTATTGTTATTGTTATCTTAATCAATATTGTACAATTGTTGTTTATTATTTTTTATATGGTATTTGATTCAAGGAAATACATTGATCCCCTGGAAACCCTATTTTTTTAAAACTGAAATGGCGGGAATTTTCTTTATAATATCCACCATCTTGTCAGACAGGAGTGCCAATTCACGCCTTCGGTAAAATAATTTGAAACGTACTATAATAAAAATTGCAACCGTTCTCGTTTTCATTTCTATTTTTGAAAATGGAACTGAAATATATTTCATAATTTTACCAATGAGTTCTCACAGCACACACAAATAATTTACAACGTAATAACGTAGGGAACAGGATGCGCGCATCATATGATTGCCGGTAACGCCGTGCCGATTCGTATTATCCACTTCTATTATTTTATAGTCTCTGTTGACGACTTTATTATATCCTACTTAAGTGCTACTTTCTACTGGATCTCTCTAACAAATAACAGTTGTCGTTTCAAAAAACATAGATATTTGAAATAAGAACGCAGTTTTTCTTTTTCTTTTTTTAAAAATACCTTTATACGATAGCTTAACAAGTGTCATATTAACGCCCGAATACTCAAACGCTACTTAAATATTTGAGATGGCCTTACGGATTTAAGCATTCGTTATTGGTGAAATTGGTATACTGAAACGTCACTTATCTCTTAACCTTAAATTTAAGGCGACTCAGTTTAAGGTCCGCTTATTGATTCAAACGGTATTCACAAACACTGCTTAACGTTTGACAGCTATGTAAGGCCTCCAAATATGGCTGTTAATCGAGATCAATTTGAGAGTGCTTCAGACTAGTCTCAAATATTTACGTTCAAATCTTTAATATTTTTTTTGCGTAATAACTACTTATTATACCTACTCTCTTTGGATTTAATAAATCGTTTTTTTCTTCATTATCATGATTGTCTGAAGAGGAGTGTGGTGTCAAAGGAAGAAATCGAGATAAATTAAACGCTTTCGAAGAATACAATAATGATAATTTAATGTTAATGTTTGACAAATAAATATATCATATCTTATCTTAACTTATCGTAAAAGAAGATTCCAACTCAGCAAGTAAACAGTTCTTCATTTATGTTCTTTAAAATCCGGATTATATCCAGCCGAATACAAAAAGAAACCAAACAATCCAACCGATAGCCCAAGGTCATCGGGGTTATTTTTCACGGGAAACAACCAACGGTAGTACATCGTATTGTGCGTAGTATGGCAGTTGAGTTAGCATATTTTGTAAATGTTTGTAAATATGCCTACTTCTGATGATAAAACTGAAATAAGAATTATAAATATTATTGTTGTTGACTTGTTTTTTTTTTTTCTAAAGCGGCTAACGTCAACCCTGACATACTGCCAAGTGGCAATATAATGCCAATATAAGCTCATCACATCAATGTTAAGAATATAATAATAAATAAACTATTTCTAATAATGAATATGCCATTCCTACATATTAAAAACCTAGGATGGTTTTTAAACGTACTTACCGTTTTTACTATGTAGCATCTGCACATAGTACATAAAATACACACGAAAATTAAATATAATAGACATATTATAACATTGTAAATAATTTTCAAACTGCGCATTGTGTTATTCGATTTATTCATATTTAACATCTTAAAAAATATACTGCGTGAAACGACACATAAATATCAAATTTATTAAAATTGTAATCGAAAACAATTTTTTTATAATCTGTAGCAAAATGACTGCTCTTCGGCTGAGTTTTCCATCAAATCTTTTCAAGTGCGTTTGAGAATGCCATTTAAAATAAGAAGTCGGCTAAAATTAAGTAGGCCTCAGATAACTTGGTTGGTTGAGTAGCGTTTGAGTATTCGGGCGTAAGAGTTCTTTTACGCCACTTTTCAGCTACAGAATTCATGTAGATTTAAGTATTTTAACCTTTATCTGGAGGCAAAAAAAATATTGAACATTGCAACACAGGCAAAGAAATTGTGACAACACACTCACAATTTATTTGGCTGTTTATAGGTGTCTATGGGTTCTGGTGATCTTTTAAATATTAACAGCTAATAACTCATTAATAGATCTTGATTATTTACGTTGTATTTCTACAAACAATTTCAACCAAATATTTTTCATGACAGCGGTCTCTACATGGTGTTCAATATCTAAAATAGATAAAAAAGCAGTTTCAAAAACAGATCGTATCAGAATTTCTAGTTGAATACTACTCCGTAATAAGTGTACAAGTTTATCAGTAGATTACTATCAATAAAATGATCACTATAACCAAGATATCAGTTTCCGGTGCAGGTATTATGCGCAGGCGCCGGATGTGTTACTTTGTACACAGCTGGTTCTGTCAAGGAGAAAAAAAAACTCGATCAAATAACTATTTTAACTCCATGACGTGGAGAATTTAAAGATTCCGCACTTGCATTGAATATTCATTTCGAATGAGACATGCAATTTATATTTGCTTAAACTTTTGTTTATCGTTTCACGTTAACGTGTTCCTGTTGTTAAAGGTATCCTCAGTCATAAATAATGAATGGCGATCAAGCTTCAAAGTGTTGAAACACCCATCCCTTGTCGCAAAATCAAGATTCATCAAACTAATAAGTTTCCCGAACGACATCCAAACAGCGCTCGCCGCGCCGCCGCTTTACGCGTCGCGCTACAAAAAAGCGACAACATCCGAATCTAAAAATAAGCCGTATAATTGCAGCGCAGAGCTGAAAGCGCAATGCTTTCGCTGCAGCGGTAGTACGGTTGCCCTTGACAACCGAGACCCAGATACTATCGCGTTCCACGCACACACCCCTGCGATCGCCCACACAAGCGCGGTTCACTCGAATCCTGCAACACACACGTGCTCAAGCCGCCTTGTACGAATAACAAACGCGCTCACATTCGAATTTTGAGTTGCGTTCTGAAGTGAGCTTTTTATTTTTTCCGTCATACGTTCTTTGTGCGCATCTACAAAGAGGTTTTACCTTATGATTACTGGCTGAATCGGTTATTGATTGTTGTAAAACGATGACGTAATTTAGGAGCAGACTGCGTAGTTAATGTTGTATAGGAATTAACTATTATTATTTTGGGTAGGAACGACACCAGTTGAATATGCAAAACAAGGGAATTAAAATTTTAATGACACTTCATCCAAACTGCTAAAACTACGCCCATATAGTTATCTTGAAAGCTTTTCGCGAGCATAGCAAGTAAGCGGTGAAGGTAAACTTTTTTACCTTTTCCCCGAGGAAAATCTAGCATGGTACTCGAGGGGAAGCAAAAAAGTCGAAACGAGCGTGTTGCAATTTACTCCCTCTTTGTGGACCAAACAAAAGACATTTCTTTTGATGTCATGCCTTTAGAAAGCCGTAGTTATCAATGTAATCCTAAAGTTGTTAAAATGAACCAGCGGCGATTTTGCGAGCCTGAAGAGAAGAAAATCTGTCCTCAACCATCTGACACACTTTCTAATGATACTGAAATAACCCAAAGCGTATTTCATTTATAATTATTCCAGTGGTTGATCAAGAAAGTCGCCAATATAACAGTTTGACGTCACAATTTCTGCAAATGAAGAGCCAATCGAAGCGAAAGCACTCAATACGTTATTGGATGAATCCCTATTTTAATTTTAGAATGCACGTGCTAAAGCGCTTGTTTTTGAATTCACTCAATATTATGAATGATAATTTAAATTTAGAATTCGTGGTTATGAATGAACTTTTTACAACCGGAAATCATTTGAATATTTCTATACAGCGGCATGTATGACATTCCTTCAGTCTATAACTAACTTCCTAGCCATGAAGAATAAAAATAAAAGTTTCAATGTATTTTGCTTACTTTGACACAGAAAGTAAAATATATAATATCATAAATTTAAATATGGAACATCCGGAAATAAATGATTCTAAATATAAAATGCGTATCGGATCATGATCAGTGGAAATAGTCAGTTTTAAATTTGTAACTTACAAAAATAGGTTCGCCCTTAAAATAGTTGAACCGAAATAGAGCGTTGCATTAGTCGCACCCTTCTATTAATAGAGTTTGTTTACTCGTATGATAATGTTGGTACGGCGAAGATGCGGCGTGCAGTTTGGGCTCTCGTTGACAAGGACGGGTGTTCCAAACGTGCGGTTCAACTCGCGCTTTCGAAGGCAGACGTTTGGTGATAACGTCGGCGTCTCGCCGGTGCATTCTCTCCACTACTTGGGTAATGCACCGCGCTCTATTATGTACACACTTTGACTAACAATTGTCTGTTAATATATTATGTTTTCAGTAATTAAATTGGAAACGACCTAGTAAATTGTATAGGTATTTGTCTGTGCCTATTTTATTATGACACACACACTCATGCCTTTTATCCCCGAAGGGGTAGGCAGAGGCGCAACAAGTGCACCCACTTTTCGCCGTTAGTCCCATGATGTGATAGGGGGCGAGCCTATCGCCATATCGAGCACAAATTCCAGACTCCGGGCTGATATTGAATAAAAAAACTCAATATCACTTTGCCCGACCCGGGGATCGAACCCGAGACCTCAGCATTGCAGTCGTATCATAATACAACTATGTCACCGAGGCAGCCTATTTTATTATATTACAAAAATAACACACTCCAAAAGATTATAAGTAGGTAAAGTAGTAGTCTTATTATAAACTCTCACCAGCTAACCACTATGTATAGCGTTCACTATGTGTACGCTTGTAACTATCTAATTGAGTTCTAAATAATATATTCTCTATACCCAGTAAAGAAATCAATACATATACAATAATAAAAAATATAACAAATTAAAAACATCTTGCCTGCCTCGGTGGCGTAGTTGTATTACAGTACGACTGCAAAGCTGAAGTCTCGGGTTCGATCCCCGGGTCGGGCAGTGATATTGAGTTTTTATATTCAGTATCAGCCCGGAGTCTGGAATTTGTGCCCGATATGGCGATAGGCTCGCACCCTATCACATCATGGGATGGAATGACGGCGAAAAGTTGCGCCTCTGCCTACCCCTTCGGAGATAACAGGCGTGAGTTTATGTGTATGTGTGTGTAAAAACATCGTATTCTATTGTCAGACAGCGTCCTTCCTGGAAATAAGCCTTTGCGTCTAAACACTCAGATCCGTATGGCATGTGGATCTCACCCCTATCAACGCGTTTAGGGTCCTTATCCACTTAGCATAATTTGTGTTGCATTGTCACATACAATTTCTTTAATGAAAGGGTGACTTTAGGGTTTAATCCATTTAATTTTTGTCGTAATCGTATCAACGTTTCCCAATATATGGTTTTTGACCACGATGGACTGCCTCGGTGGCGTAGTTGTATTATGGTATGACTGCAATCCTGAGGTCTCGGGTTCGATCCCCGGGTCG
This sequence comes from Lapara coniferarum, assembly GCA_949316025.1. Taxonomy (NCBI): domain Eukaryota; kingdom Metazoa; phylum Arthropoda; class Insecta; order Lepidoptera; family Sphingidae; genus Lapara; species Lapara coniferarum. Next base: position 3,903,680 of record OX438930.1, on the reverse strand, counting down.
GGTATAGTGATATTTGAATTTTCTAGAATTTAGTATCCCCCCGGTGTCTGGAATTTGTGCCCGATATGGCGATAAGCTCGCCCTCTGTCACATCATGGGACGGAATACGCACGGCGAAAAGTGAGTGCACTCACCTGCGCCTCTGACTACCCCTTCGGGGATAAAAAGGCGTGAGTATGTGTGTGTGTGCAATCACGATTCATACCTTTTACGAATTTTAAGTGATTAGGCTTTGTTCGCGGCTCCGTTCGCGGAAGAAACCTTTCCCGGAGTAAAAATTCTGAATTTTTTTTGGAAAAAGTAAATCCTAGACAGCTTTATATCACATGCCTAACTACGCAAATCCCTACAGCTATTTATGCATGGCGCGCTTAAAACATGCGAACATTTTCATAGCCTCTCATTAAATATAAGTAAGACAGAATAGGATATATCGAAAACTACATTTCTTCATAAGATAATCGCGATGGAAACGTTCGAATATTTGCGTTAGTCGTGCACGCACGGGTGTATCGGGGTCAGGAGTGGGGAGGGGGAGAGCGGTGACGTCACGCGGTGTCGGGGCGAACTTACCGCCACATGACACGGCGATTATCCTCACACAAGCTTTTATCAAAGCGCTTTAATGTTGCAAGCGATTTACGATTTAGGATGTATTGGTATATTTTATTTTATTTTATTAGGAGAAAAAACAAGTGTACAGATAAATTCTACTAATATTATAAACGCAAAAGTGTGTAAGTATGTATGGATGTTTGTTACTCTTTCACGCAAAAACTACTAAACGGATTTCGATGAAATTTGGCACACGCCTAGACCATGTCTTAGATTAATACATAGGTTACTTTTTATCCTGAGAAAATATACAGCGGGACTTTTATCCCGGGAAAACCTATTCAAGCGGGAAAATGCTAGCTACAAATAAAATTATCTTAAGATTAAGTTAGTGTACGCTCCATACGTTTTCACAGGTTATATAGAAGGATATATACATTTACATGCTTTATAGAACCAATGAAATTACGGTAATGAGAATTTAAACTTTTGCTAATCATTAGTGACCTCTCGTCGACTCTACATAGAAAATCATTATATAAAACGTTTTGATAAACGAACGTAATAAAATTCATATGTTAACGATTTTCTTCAATATTATGACTTTTTTTTATTATTGAACAAAATTTTCATTTTGAGCAAGAGTAAAATATCTGCTATTTCCCAATTATTTAATTTAGTATTGAAGTAGATGTCTGCGTTTTGTATGGGTACATGACCTCAAAATTTAAACAGGCACAAACTTTTTTTAAAACTTTTTTTAAGTGTAGTTTTTAGGTTCCCTATTGGATTGCATAAATGTATTTGTAATAATATTGTTACGCATCTTAGCTTTAAGCCTAAATATCAATGTGCATAATAATGATAGCACACAGCCTTGTGGGACACCAGCGTTCACGGACTTGAGATCCGAGCATGCACCGTCGACAGCGACCTTAAAGCTCCTGTCCGCTAGAAAGCTGGCTACCCATTTGCACATTTTCTTGGGAAGCCTACAGGAGGGAAGCTTCGCAAGAAGTTATGTATAAAGTAACTCAGTTAGAGATTCAGTCCCGTTTTTGGACATCTCTTTTTGAAAAAAGAACGTATTTGATACTGGCCGTATGGGGTTGGCATGCCCAATATAAATAAAAAAAGCCTTAAATAAAAACCATATTAATAAATACCATATTAAAAAAATACTGGCCACATAATATATCATCATTTTATTAGATAAGAAATACCACGATGTGATGTTGTTATTTTTTATTTCCATAATAGGGTACTAGCCGTCACAAGAATGTGCACCTAACTAACAAAAACTAGTTTATGGGCAGCAATCGATTTTGCACGATTCATTCGCATTGCATCGATTCGCGCCGAACTCAAAACACAGGGCGCGCATGCGCGTCCCGCGCAGTAAACATGTCCTACGTGTCGTTTCCTATTGTAGCCCTTACGCACCTTTTATATTTTATTCATAAATTTATTTCAGTGCGTTTTAAGTGAATTTTACGGATACAGGAATTGTTATATAATTGGTTTTTAATCGAGTAGCCGTTAATGCTTTATGGCTTTTGTAGCATATTTGGTTATATGTATGACTTTATTATGCATGATTTTTTATGAGTTATTCTTGGTTTCACCAATCTATGAGTCTATAATCTAAAAACCCTTTATACATACACACATTAAAATGTTATTAGTATCCTTAAATTAGGCAAAGGGTTGGTGAAAATAGTCTGAAGAGTTAGGTACAAGGTAAATATATTAGTTAGTAATGTTGTTTGTTGTTGACAGATTGGTGCCGACCGCACGGATAGCGGCGCCCCATCGCCTGGCGCGCATCCGTCAAACACGTTGACAACACAAGAAATAACCAAAAGCCACGAAATCCTCAAACCAAAGCCTCCAGTCATATCTTTCGTTTCAAAAATCTAAATATAAGCACTATTTTTTTAACCTTTTAACGATAAAGCTAAATCGTAAATAGTATACGCTATCTCCCAAACAGTACAAATTAATTTAAGTCTGAAGTGATCGGTATTTACAGTAAAAGAAGCCTTCGAACGAGCAAAACTAAAAGAAGAAATCAACCAACGACCAGTATTTAAACGTTCCAAAATAATAGATATCGTTAAACGAGTGCACAAAATATTTTATCGATCGTTAAGAAAATTTAATACGAACCGAGACCTCGAGCATTTTGTAAAAAAGTCAGCCAAAGATTTTATAAGCCCGTAGAGTAAGAAAATTCGCGTAAGTTAAACTGTTTGTCATTAAGGACTTTTTATATTTATTTGTTAGTCTTTAAACGACGATATTGTGATTAGTAATAGTGTAAACCGGTGTGCCGTATAATCGTAACGTTAAGTGCTATTACACAGTTAGTTATAAACGCGGACGTACAACCGACGGTCACAGAGTACAAATCACATGTTCCAGTGCAGTTCCCAGTGTTCAGTACAAGAGTAGACTTAGAGGTTATTTTTATAAGGCATATTGGCCAGCGCCGCGATGAGGCAGCGTCGCGCCAAGACGTGATGAGCGAGGCGCTCCGGAGCGAGGCGGGCGCGGACGACGCGCACTTGCCGCCCTTCTCCTCGTTCGGCGAGATGGCCGACAACGAGCAACGCATCCTGGCAGGGGACGCGCGGCTGCTCGACCCCGCCTGGGAGTACTATGAGCGCACCGGCGACGCCGTCTCCGTCATCGCCAGTCAGCCGCAATACCGCCCCTGGGAGTCCATGCCCATCACCGTCAACTCAAAAGACGCCATCCTGCGCGCTGGCTTCTCCTCCGCCCTCGACTACCAGTCGGTTACGCTGCAGCCCATCGCCAACAAGCTGCCGTCCTTCCAGAGCCAGTTCCAGACGTTTCCGGAGACTACCGTAATCCCTGAGACGGGCCTGCCGAGTGTGACGCCCGTGCCGGTTACCGTGAGCCCCACGCCCAGCGCGAGTCCTAGTCATTTAACCCAGCTCACGCAACTCACCACGCCTTCATCGCCGGTACACCTCACCACGCTGGCGCAGGTGACGCCGCTCTCCACCACGTTGACCACGTTATCTCCAGTGAACGCGACTACATTCCACACTCTCACGGCTGTCAATGCTAGAAGCTACCCGATCGTGCCAGCGCCTTTGCAGGCGAGGGAGTTGGCGCCGGCGGGTCAGGCGTACATCGACGACCGGCATATACAGCTATACCAACCAAACATTGCAACAATCAATGCATTCCCGACACAAAATGGTATTTTACATCAGAACGGAACATTACTCCATCAAAATGGAAGTTTGATCCAGAACATACAGAGCCCGACGGTAGTACACGTGTTGAAGAACGAACCGTTCGACGTCAAGTCACTGCAAGATAAATACACACCGAATGGACTACACCACGCCAACTTCCAGAATCCGATGTTGATCGACAACGGGTATGACAAAAAGGCCAACGGATTCGGTAGCGGATCGTCGCCAACAAGATCGGATTTTAGGAAGAAAGAGCGGCGGAAAATGCGGGCTAACAGCTCAGAGTCAGATTGTTCGAACATGGAGGTGGGGTCTGAGAGCAGTGGGCAGGTGGCGGCGGTGTCCTCGACGGCCGGCTTTAAGTCACCAATGCACGGCGCGCCGCCCATGAACACCGGACCCATGGAGCTCGACGATATATCCAGTGAAAAACAGGTAAGAACATCGTCACATCTAATAACGGAATGCGACCTTTTCTTACAGATAATTATCTATAACAACAGTAATTACTGCTTTCGCACTGTACGTTAATGTGTAATTTTGTGTATTGTTAATTTATGTTTGTAATAATAGGTCGTTTTACCACTTCGACATTACTTATGATAAGTACTAGAAAACATGCGGTTTCGACTTCACCGTAGCACAATTTTTGCGAATAACTTTACACAGGGATGAATGTTTTGCGAGAGCGTAATCTGAACAACAAACCGTTACGTTCGGCGTACAAACGTGGCAAGTTCAAAGGCAACACAATAAAATCCACCAACGACAACTAATCTCCCTTCCCGCGAATTGGCGAATTGCGTAAACAAGGCGCTCGGGAATCGAGGAAAGCCGACTGTATATATTCGACGAAAGATATGAGAATTCTCAGAATTTTCATTCGGCAACGCGCCGCTGAAAGTGGATTCGAGAGCGGCCGAAAAAGAGAAACTTTCCCCGTAATTCCACCTTTTATTATTCGGGGAGCAGTTTTTATTCCCGCTCTCGAGTTTCGAAATGGCCGAACTCTCTGTCTTCGCGGCTATAAATTTAATAGTTAGCCGATTCTCTTGCTCCGCCAATAAATTAACTTCCTCTCTCTCGTTTAAAACACAAATTAAAGTCGGTCGATTTACGCGTGTCCTGCTTAGAAAATTTTATGACTTTGAAATTTAACAGCGAATGCAATTAAGCGGCAGTTTTGAAGATCCTCCAAGCCCTTCGTCGGTATTCGGCACGTTATCGGCTTGTCTACATTAATTAAAACACGTTTTAAGATTCCCTTCGCGTGTAGAGCGTCTACGTGTAAAAAACAAGACGCGGCGTGTAACGCACTGAGTGCTCGTATCTCAAATATTGCTGATAAAGGACATGTCTAAAAACGGGCATAAAATTCCAACTAGATAAATTTTGGAATAGAGTTCCTAAAAACAAGCCTTTTACAATAAATCTTTTAATTTTAAAGTCCTCCGAAGTTGAGATTCAAGTAATTTTATTTTGCTTCAAAATTACACTTAATATGAATGTTTTTAAAAAACGTTACTTATGAACGGAGGGTTATAATTTTTTTTTATCGTTTCAAGATCCATGTTTTCCCCCTTTAATATCTCTAAAGTTTGAACCTGCTTAGATTTTGGGGCCCAGTACTCATTCAAAAAGCAGACATCTCTTTTCTTCGCGTAACGTATTTACGGCATATTTTTTTGTTTCGAGATATAAACGTTTTAATTAGTAAAAATTTATTCCAAATTTAAAAGTACAATTTCTAATAAACAGGTTGGAAACATTAAAAAGTAATTTTATAATTCAGAACACCCATAAAAGGCAACACACAAAATGCGGGAATGTGCGAACAAAAAATCAAATTTCATTTACTTCAGAGCAAAAATATAATTAATAAATACCATCACTATTTATAAAAAGCTTAGCTTCTAAACCATTTTTTTTCGAGGCCATATAAAGCTGCTTTTGCCGTCGTAATTACAGCGTACGTACAGTCAAGGCAAAAAGCGTTGTAACAACTAACAACTAGAAAAGATCCTGAATGTGGCAACATTCTTGCACCAATAAATGTCATCGTTTCCTAGTCTAATAACGAACACCTTTGTGGCAGCTGCAAATGTCATACCATTCAGTTCATATCTAGTCGGTACTGTTTATTGATCGACACCTTTTTTTAGAGATCCATGCCAAATTATACAAAGCGGAAACCTTTGACTTTGCTGCAGTGTGTCATTAAAAAAAAACTTGCTAGACACCGCTGGACAATTTATTTTTCCATATTATCTTCGATTGATTTGTTCTCCTTAAAAAAAAAATAACCAAAATATCTATGGACTGATTCAAAAAAGAAACGAGCGTTCGATTTTCCAAGTTTTAATTAATTTAAAACAATTATTAAATTCCAATGAAATTATCATTGCTCATACTCATATCGCAAATCAAAGGGCCCGTACATGTTCCTAACAGGACTTAATGATCACTATGCATTATAAAAATTATAACAGATTTTATCGTAACTCATTACGGACACGCGAATGTTGAAATTGCAAAGCCACTAAATGTGCCGTTAGCTCAAATGTTGCGGGCATGTGATTCCGAGAAACATTAACGCATTTCTTTACGATGACGTTGAAGGATACCATTCATTTATTTGGGTATGAATAAATGCGAATTAGTTTTCATATAACTCTTGTGTTTTTGTATGGTATACTGCCCCAATAAACTTGTAATGAATGTTATTTTCGCCTGAAGCTAAGCGTAAAATACGTAACTTGTCAAGTTACATATTTTGTTAAATTACATGCAGAAAACAAACTAACTAAATAAACAAGTTATTAGTATAATTATTTATAATTGACTTAAGTTACCGAAGTATATCATAAGATTTGTTATTAACTTAGTTCTACATAAATATAAATTATATTGATGGATATACTTCTCGTTCACACTATCAAGCTGGTTTTCAAGTCTTCACTTTTCGTATTTATCACTCCCATATTTTTATACAAGACTTTTCCCAATTTACTCCTCAATCTGTAAAGTAATGTTCGCTTGCGAAGTTACGTTTCAACATTTCTATCTTTACTATAATATTCCCTTATAAGTAGATACAGCCTGTTAGTCGTTATGCGAGTGACTCAAGCAGGAAAATCCAACGTTAAGTTTCCTAGAAACAAGTGAAATGTTAGGAAAGCTACCATCCATTATAATAATATGTACGATGATATTAACATTTCTTCGAAGCTCCAGGAGTTTTGGGGAATGTTACAGAATATTTATAACACAAAAACAAAGAAAATAAATATTCAAACTAATGTGTTAAAAATTTTATAAATTGAAATGGTCTTGAATTGCCTCGCTATTATTGTTTTTAGAGACTAAAGGATAACAGAAGATGTGAAAACGTGAAACGTAATAATTTCAGGTCGAACAAAAAATGAAAGCTGTATACAAGATAGAACTTAATAATAAAACTATGGATCCCGATGCCTCATTGAAATGCCAATTCGAAAACCCTTGAAAATAATGTTGCTAAGCTAAACAAATATTTACCATAAACACATACCGTTCCGCAATTTCAATTTAAATACTATCTTAATAATAAATGGTATTCGTGCTTCACCTGTTACATCGACTTCCTACTAATTAAGTTTAAAAAATTACATTCCAAAACATGAAACCTAACTGTGCTTGTTCTAATTACAAAATAAATGTAAAAACAAACATCTGTCGAACCGGACACGGTATATATTAGCGATTAGAATGTTAGGTGCAAATTAATAAATTGTAATTATCATGTTTTTTTTAATACAGCTGTAGTAAAAATAGTGCATGCAATATATGCATTGCTAAAAGTTTTATGACTGGTACAATAAAAAATATTTTTGATTCTGTACGTGTCAAAAAGGAGCAGGATAAAAAAGTTGTCTATGGAATGAAATTGAATAGAATTCCATATTTAAATATTCGTCAGCTGTTTGTCGGGGCTACGATCGGCTGATTCCGATTACAGCCGGAGATAGCCGAACCGACACGAATGAAATTGCGCGAAATAATGGCGGTACGCTCTTCTTGTAGTATTCCAGCTGTTACATTTTTTGCGTTTGAAAATTTTATTCAATGTACACCGAAAAACCATGTTTTGCATATTTACACAAAAGGAATACAAAATTAGATTAGCAAGTTAGATAGAAGGAAGGGCTATTTGATAACTCGATTTGCAATCTCGAAAGCTTAAATGTTAATACATTGTAAACTGAACATAACGAAAATGAAGTAAATGCACGTATATAATTGGTTTACATTGCATCGGAGCGTACTTTGTAAATAAACAAGGCGTGTTTGATTGTATGCCGGCGCGCAGGACCGAGACGACTCGTGTACTAATGCAGAATTCGCCGAAATCGCTGTCTGATCAGTAATTTGTAACATCCTTTTAATTGGCCCGTATATTGGACCCAACGTTTCCATTCTTTGTCAATGACAACCCGCTGAGTCGCACATTAGTACAATTGAAATCGTTAATTTGAAATGAATCCTCCTAGCCAGTTTCGGCCACGGCGGCCAATCTCAACGGAGATCAGCCAGGTACGCAGGAGATATTATAGTGCACAAGTGTGTGCGCAATACACAGGTGCACTCGCTATTCCTTCACTCTCATAGTCCGGTGAGACGGCAATCCGACATGACCGGAGAGAGATCAGGCGCAGGACCAACGGCTTTACGTGCTTTCCGAGGCACGGGGGTATCACACCGCCAACTTCCTGACTCCGAGCTGCGACTGAGTAAATTTTAAGATGGAAAAACCCAGTCACAATTTTTTTGGCTCGACCCGGGATTCGAACCCAGGACCTCAGCGCGCAAATCGTACTCGTAATGCGTACGCAATACCACTACGCCACCGAGGCAGTCAGGCGTTAATTTGAAACAGTAGCTAAAATAATTATTTTTCCTATCCTGCTACAGTAAAATGACTACAGGTACAGATTCGATGTCTGCTAAGATTAGTGTAGTTCAAATGTAATTTCCAATAATTCAGTCTCCAGAATTGTACCAGGTCTTACTGGATGTACACCGACTGACTTGGAATAAGAATTTCTGAACGAACGACCTGATTTTTCCTATTCTAATATCAATCTACACTTGAAATCATTTCTCCGCTTATGTGATTTATCTATCATAGGAATAACCTGCGATTTCCGTAACTCAGTTACCAAATGATTTCCATAGTAAATTTGGTTTATAACATTACCATACATTTTCCGTAACACGGATAATATTTACTATGTGTTACGCAGAATATAGTAAGTCTTTAATACCACAGTAAATATTCTAGCTTTTATATCAAGCCATGAATAATAATTAAATATTAAACAAAATGCTTCATTAGGAAGTTATCAAGAATGTAACGTTGAAGTCGAAACCTGCTAGTTAATACCAGTTAAATTGTAAATAACCTATTAGACTTGAATGTTAGTTTTAATGTTATACGCTAGACAGTCTTTTGAACCAATGCCTTTTACAGACGAAGAAAAAGAGGAAGCGTTGCGGCGAATGCATAGGATGCCAACGTAAAGACAACTGTGGCGACTGTGCACCGTGTCGCAACGACAAATCGCATCAGATATGCAAACAGCGTCGCTGCGAGAAACTCACGGAGAAGAAGGTAAGCCAGCCAGCTTTACGATTTCATAGATAATATTTTCAAATTTAAACTTCGAATCTAAGAAAATAAAAACTTTGTAAAGGTAATCAACTGCTTAGGTTTATGATTGTTCTTTATTTTTTATTTCGTATTAGAATAATTATAATATGCTAAACTAAATAACTAGTTCCACCGCAATCACGCAACTAATTTGTCAAGAAAGTCTTGTTAACCGTTTACTTATTGTGATTTTAACAAGCTTATGTGGTATAAAACGCTTGTTTTTCTGTATTTACAACTATAGATATAGATCATTATTCGTTATTTGTTAATAATAAATAAATAACACGCAATAAAATGGCTATTAGACGCATGGAACTAAAAATACAACATTTCATATTATGCCTATGACAGGTACCTCTCATACCACCCTTTCGGGGTCGACAATCGATGATAAAAGCTAAATACAAAAACAATGTAATTTACTCACTCGATATCAAAATGTTAAAGTAACTAAAATCAAATACGCAGGAATATAGTAAATCAACATGCATCCAACGTAAAAATATACATTTATTCTCACTTTCAACCATAAATTCGACCATACCTAATGCTAATATGACCGTGATTTTTTCACTATCATTGGAATAATTTAAAATGACACTTTGAACGCCATGTTTAATACATTAGAATTCGGATATCGTGTAAAAAATATGAGTGACGTAAATACACATTTTCTAGTATTTGAGGACATTAATTTATACTGCGACGTAGGTGAACGCCATCTTGTTGAAAGGCTGGACACGCGACGCAAAATGGCGGCATCAATATAATGAAGTGTCTGATAGATTCATTGTGAGTAAAAACTCGCAATGATATTGAAGAATGTGGTAGATATAATTATTCATGTTGTTTTGACATTTGCAATTGAATTTATTTTATGAAGAAAGAGGTAATCATAGTTTGATATTCCTTTGGAGACAGAGATGTAACTTGTCCTTTACAGAATATATAATTCAAATTTCTGAAAATTTTACCTTTTTGGCTGAATAGCCGCTTATAATCATAAAAATATGCTACCTAAAGATATCATACCTGCTGCTTATTTAACATAAATAAACTAAAATACTACAAATCACGTAATTACATGTGAAATTGTATACAAAAACATACCAATTTCTGAAATGAAAGGCAAAGACAAGTTATTACCATAAAATAACAATAAAAAAACATAACAGCAAAATTAATAGCCCGTGAAAAGATCGTTCTCGCTGTTCCATTATTTCTGACGTACAAGTATATGCAAACGTAGATACGATAAACTACAGTGTGTCGCCTTGTTGCAAAAAACATTCAGTTCTTAGTCATTATGAGCCTTGTAAGAAATCAGTCAATAGATGAGGTAGCTTACAGACCGTACTAGAAAAACTCCATCACATATGGTTATCCTGTTTATATACAAAGGATGAAGTTCCCAAGAAAGGCCTAACATTGCGTATGGTTTGGTGTCTGAAATTGGCTTTTAGTGATCTTAATTTGAGTTGTCATTTTCTGAAAGAAAAAATATTTGAAATTTGAAACTAACATATTAACCAACTAGCTTATGCTTGCGACGTCGCCATCGTTAAGAAGTAAACTATAGTTTTCAGTGGTAATGTAGGTACACCTAAGTGAAAGAATTTCAAAATCGGTTAAGGAGTTTTAATGAACATACTAAAAATAAAATATTTTCTATTTGTAATATTCGTCATCATCAGCCACACGACGTACACTGCTGAACATAGGCGTCTCCTAATAATAACAATAACATTTATAATATTAGCTTCGACTAAAATTGTTTTATCTATAGGCCAAGCTATATGTTAATCGGCATGTCTCACGTTTGTGAGGAATGTATGCAGAACTGGTTCGTATGGGTCGCTATTAGTTATATGGAACACTTTAAACATTCGACAGCACGCATCATACAATCATAAAGGTGATATCCGCTTTTTGTATGGGTGCTGGACCTCAAGATCTAAACAGGCTCAAACTTTAGGGATATTAAAGGGGCAACATATGGAATTTAGATCCATTAAAAATATTTTTGGACCCCTCCATTCATAACCAACTTTTTTGAAAACATTCACATTAAGTGCGGTTTTCAAGCCAAACAAAATTACATGCATCTCAAAATCGGAGGTCTTTAAAATTAAACGATTTATTGCAAAAGGCTAGTTCTCAGGAGTTCTGTCCAAATATACATAAACTATCTTGTTTAGATTTCAGGCCCATTTTTGGACAAGTCCTTTCAATTTATGATAACCCTTAACTAAGAAGTAGTTATGAATTACAAAATCCAAGCAAAAGAAAAGCATTTCAACATTTGCCATTGTGCTTCACAATTATTAAAGAAACAATAGATATTGAAATAAGTACATTGCAGAATACCCAAAAGCAGGTAGCCGAAAAAACTTTATCCAATGAATGTGCGAAGAGTTTCTCTCTCAACTTAATTTACGATTAGAACTTACCGGCTGCGAAGTTACTCCAGCAAATTAGTTTTAAAAGAAGCATCGTAAAGCTTTCTTGGAGGGAGGCTTGTTCGGTCCGCGAATTACCTTTATTCAGGGATTTGGATGCGTAAGGTTAAGACTATAATGGTCAGATTGGAATGGTTTTGTTAATATTGCAAATGAGATCTGATTTTATTTATATACCTATGTATATGTATCTGTGATAATGTTTTGTTATATTGAAGTGTCGTTTGCATCTATATTTGTATAAGTAGCATTTGAACAAAACTATGTTTTAAACTTAGTTGATGTTAAGGTTTAAATGGTGTTACTTAGTTGATGCAACTTTAATTATAAATAAATATATGAGAATAGATTAAGGAATGGCTCTCTGGTCAGTAGAGCATACCGTAGAAGTCAGATGTATCTTGGCAGCTGGTTGGTATTGTTATAATATATTGGCATTATGCACTGTGCATTGTCTATATTATGCTGAAAAACACAACTCCTTTTCCCTACCTTTACCCACTCAACCTTGAAGTGTCAAGTTTGGATATGGAACGCGCGCTGGCACCAAATATAAAAATGTACCAAGGACAAACTATTTTCTATTGTCCTTGGTCAATTAGCTGGCAATTCTATTTGACACACTTGCCATCCGCCTGCCGTCGCATCACCACTACTCTTGAAGATCAGAAGAACCGGGATCCCGGGGAAACTCCTGGAACAGGCAGGTCACCGCGCCGCATTAAGTCCTTTATTTTATTCCCGTGTCACTTGTCTGTTATTTTCGCATATTATATAGAACACTACCAGTGTACAAAAACCGCCTATTGATACAGTCCACTTTAAACCGTTACATTTCAAATTGTGGTGTTTAAACTAACTACCAGCAGCGAATGCCATTTAGAATCAGGAATGAGTTTTGGATGAAATTCACTGCAATTTTAGGTACCTACTTTATAAATTGAGTCGAGTTATATAGGCACTGAGCAATTATAGTTTGGTTTACGAACACAAAGGCTTCAAATATAGTTTCCGTTTAGATTACTGAAATTGTAGTCTGTGTACAGAATCCTCACACCTCTTCCACGATTCCTTTAGTTACCAAATTAGTTTTTTTTATCTTAAATAAGTATTTTATATTTAATCCTGGTGTCATTAGTTAGCTAATAATTGGGAATTAATTACTTATAGTTCATACCACATCAATTAGTTAATTTTAAAACTATAAGATTCCCTGAACAACATAGTAATTAAATTCATTAAATAATGCTGTAATCAAATATTCTTTGAACTAAGATTTACTCTAGTTCCATTCACTGCTTAAAACGGATCCTCTTTGGTTTTCACTAAATCTTTTGATTAATTATTTTATTCAGTATAAACTTTCATTTTTAAAGCCGGATCTATACTACTCAGGTTGTATTTCTGAGTTCTTTTATTTTGCTTGCTTATTTCATGTCATTTTGGAACGAAGTTCCTTATTGCGCGTTGTGAAAAGGAGCTAGAAGGAAAAAAAATCTCACGAAAAGTTGAGCGACACTTTTATACTTGCCCTGTGAAACCAGCCAGTAACAATAAAGAACGGGCCGTAAAAGTGACATTCGAAATTTAAATAAAAAAAGAAAATTTAAATGCTTTTTAGAGTAGTTTTGGAACGAATAAAATATGTATGAAATTTAAATAAAAAAAGACAATTTAAATGCTTTTTAGAGTAGTTTTTTTTTTCGTTATTTGTATGTTAATTTTAATGTCAATGCTTGCTTAGGTGATGATCGTGATTCGATGACATATCTATTGTGTAGGTAGAAGTAAATGTTTTCATTGATGTGGTAACATTTTAATGAAATATACAATTATTATTATAACTTAAAAGAAATAAAATTTTATTACTATATCTTCACTAATTAATCGAAAAGAACTTCGTTCCTTCCGGGTGTCCCTTCACACCTCTCAAGTTTTTTTTTATCATATTCGAAAAAGGAATATGGAGTTTTAAGCCAGTTAGATTCCACAAATATAAAACTTTCGTACCAGTGATAATAAGAAATTCAGTTTGGATAGAAAAACAAACTCAGTTCTACGCGTCTTTAAAATGTTCCCATTACAATTTATTGCTCATAGCTCTATCACCTGTCACTTCTGTAAAACATTTTTTCATACCAGGCAAAGGTCACAAACCTTTACAAATTTCAATCCAGAGCAATCCAGCTGTCTATAGTCACCTTTATTTGTAGTTTTTATTTACGTTCATGTGTCGCGCACATTATCCAGCACGAGTCGACGGCAGATGTATCGCTGATGCTCTCTGTACGATACGCCTCTACGATATCGGACCCGTATCTGATTGTGTCTATTGTTCAGTAAAAGGTGTTACTTTTTTAACAACCGATTTCTTATCTAGTGATTTTTGGTTTGGTGTTTGATCTTTTTTTCGTATGTCTTATTGGGTGTGTTTTTGATTGTATCAAAGAGGCTCTATAATTATGGTAGCAGTTGTGAGCATGTATTTTCTTTACCATTAATTTCATCAGAAAAATCAAATTAGTCCCAAATAAAAAAATATATTTGGATATACCCAGTTCTCTATGACACGCTACTTAATTTACCATCAATGTATCTAAGTTTGGAAAGTGTTTTTTTTCATACCATACAATTTTAATTAAAAAAAATCAGGTACATTCCATACACATTGCACATGTCCCCATGTCACGAAATAAACTAGTCAAGCGATTCATAAGACGATGCGGTCACGTGTATAAATATTTCTTTATGTGTCACTTCTTTTGTCTATGACTACAGAATCTAATTTAAATATAAGAACATCGAACGAATTTATGAACATAATTCCTTCTGGAAACGTTTTGTCGTTGACTTAATTCATACGCGTGTTTCTGAAAGGGTAATAAATTGTGCAACAAGTTCACGATTCGCTTACTTTATCGTATGACAGGTGATTGAATTTAGGACATTAATGATTTCAAAGTCTAAGTATAGCGACAATAAATAAAATAAAAAAAAAATTGTTACCATGTACCATATCACTTTGCCTTGTACGCTACGTACTCATGAGAGTACCCTATCGCTGCACAATACCATAATTCCTAAATCATTCTAGATTTACATTGATCTAGCGTCAAATAAGCTCCCCATATTTTTCATCGACCAGACATAAACAATAGCCGGTAATGGTCCCATAAAATACTCGTACAATCCAAGGATCAACTGTGCCTGCTATTAAAACATATAATTTTGGCTCAGACACCATTGTTTGAGCGGCTCACTATTACGTTCAAACGTATTATCATGGCGGATTTAGTTATTGTGAAAGCTTTGAACGGTTCAATCGTTCTTATTTTGAATGTTAGGTGCATGTGTACTAAATTTGCACTTAATATGTAACAAGTTGGTTCTTGTTTGTATAGCGAAGAAAAATGGTTAATTTCTTTATATCTTAACACCAATAAAACAGAAAGTTGGCCTTATCCTTTGACTATCGCAATGCAATATTCAAATCTTGTATAAATAAATCTAAGCAATAAAATGTATCGTACAAGAATCTTTATCCTTCAAAGGAAATAAACGAATGTGCGCCTGGCAACACCGAGAACAACAAAGTCGATGCCAAAATTGTCTCGCCGAAGTAATAATAGTGTTTTCCTTTTGAATTTTCGCAAACAGTCCTGCAATAAACATTACCAACTAACTTGCCTATAAATCTCCGCTCGTTTTTATCGTACATTTTAATGTCTTTTTTTTGTTTTGTCCAACATACATTTAGTTTAATCGACAATTTTTTCGTCGCTGAATTAATGGTTAGTGACGCCATCTTGATATCAAAATGAATTTATTATTTTAGTTTGCTAGTTTAATTTTTATCTGCAAAATATCGAATAGCTTAATAAGTTTCGGAGATGTGATTTATGGCGTATTGTGTACTAACAAGTATTTTCTGATGTAAATGTGTTAAACAATTGCAATTTATGATCGCTTTTGATCTTAGTGTTTGGTAGTTTGTATCTCTTGTGACCTTTATTGTTTTATATAATGTGATTTGTTTGAATGTACGAGATTATTTATGATTCATAAGTTGTGTTGTTCTGAATTTAAATTCGATCAGATATAAGAATAATATATTATCTTACAATAACTTCAGAGAAACTAATTGTCCGGTTCTACTTATTTTTAAAATCTATAAAATTGCAATCTTTTATGAAAATCTGATACACTAAAAATATATTCATCATTGTATTGACCCAAAAAAAAAACAATTTTGGATCCCGACTACCGGTACAATAAATCGACTAAGAAATTTAAACACGTGAGTCCACCCACGAGCCGGTCCGATTATAACGGTTGGGGAGTTTACACTTTTGATTTTTTCTTTTTTTTTTTTCACCCGGCACGCGCCACACCGGTGATTCATGGGCTCTCGGCCGGCAGATGTTGGCTTTTTGTGCCATCAGCTGATGTAACGGGCAACATCGACTTAACGATGCATCTTGCAACAATCGACTATTTGCCTCGATTACGCAATCGACTTGTTAAGCGCATTCTTGACGTGGGGTTAAGGTTTTTAGTCGTAAAGGTTGAATGTTGTTTGTAAATGTTTATGGCATGTGGTGAAAAAAAAAAAATGTATTTTAAAGGACATGTCCAAAAACGGACCTAAAATTCTAACCAAGACAGTTTATATATATTTGGATCGAAGTCCTGAAAACTAGCCTTTTGCAATAAATCGTTTAATTTTAAAGACCTCCGATTTTGAGATTTATGTAATTTTGTTTAGCTTGATATGAAAGTTAGTTACGAATGGAGGGTTCTAAAAAAATTTTTTAATGGATTTAAGTTCCATATGTTGCCCCCTTTAATATCCCTAAAGTTTGAGCCTGTTTAGATTTTTAGGCCCAGCACCCATACAAAAGCGGACATCTCTTTTGACAACGTTCTTTTCTGGTTAAAAAAATATTGCATTTTATTTTTTCGTTCGTTCGTTCATCGTTTTGTATGTTAATGCCTCCTAAATGGATTCTATAATACCGCGATGTTTCAAAGCAGTTTTATGAGAGATACCTAATGTCTCGCTTTATTATCTAAACGGACACTAGAATGAGTTTTCTAAACACTAACGCGTGGACATTTTAGTTTCACATTTCTATTTCAAATGCGGATTTGAAACGGCAATGAATGCGAAAAATTTCAAAGTTGATGCAGTCGGGAGTTTATTGTGAAAAATAAAAAGGAAAATACACAAACTCTACCTCATACGAGTCTGAATTGTTTGATTTACTGTGGAATATACTCTCCATTATATCCACTGACAATCTATTTAGGCTTGAAAATTGAGGTGCTGGGTCCTCTTAAGCCCGATTGTCTAAATCTACGTCCTTTTATTCTAGATTTCATATTAATTACACACGTTTGTGTCTCATATGGCGTGATAATTATTCGTTCTTTAGCAAATTATGAGGAGTGCACTTTTAAGTGCGCTTCCTTCTAACTGCATTTCTTCGTAAGACAAGTAGGATATGAGATAAAATCATCTCTTCATCAGACCATATAGAAATAGGGATAAACATCACACAACTTAAACTTTCTCTCCTACCCTCTTTTTCACTCCTCTTCTTTATTCCACCTGCTTCTGTCGCACTATAATGTAGGATCAGCTTACATAATTAAAACAAATGAAACTGATTTGTAATCTTCAATTGAATACTCACTCCCATGTCTTACTCTATTTTATCTATCTTAATATTTTGCACGTCTTCACACTTCTTACGAAGTTTCCTACTATTCTATTAATTTGTACTTTCGATAGGTTTTTTTACATGTAATTGAATTAGGCAAGGTATCCACTCGCTTAGTGAGAAATACGACCATGGCTGTCTACAAAAACAAACACCGCTCAAAACTCGAAATCACACAATACAATATAGCTGTTGTCCTACTATCCTACTAATATTATAAAGGCGAAAGTTTGTAAGAATGTATGGATGTTTGGATGTTTGGATGTATGGATGTAAGGATGTTTGTTCCTCTTTCACGCAAAAACTACTAAACAGATTTCGATGAAATTTGGCACACGGGTAGATCATGTCCTGGATTAACACATAGGCTACTTTTTATCCCGGGAAAGTATAAACCGGGACTTTTATCCCGGAAAAACTATTTAATGCGGGCGGAGCCGCGGGCAAAAGCTAGTTAGCTATAAACATTAAAAACTTAACCTCTATAGTATCCAATAATCATACCCATTTCTTAATTCTTCTACTTTTTGACAGATCCTACGTCTCTAGATTTACGATTAGTCTTTTTCTCCCGATCTTGTGGATTCTCCTTCGTGAGGCCATTGACTACTATTACTATTCTATTTTACTATCTTCCATATATTTTAACATTCAAAGTTACCAAAAACCGTTGGCATTCTAGTTGTTACGAAATCTCATTGTGTCCTGGTATTAAGTATGAATTAAATCCTTTGGTTACAGTATGGTCAACCGGTTTTGACATCTGCACAACACCCCTATTTCGTGCCGTATGCATATAATCACCGTATTTATGATAAATATTCGAACTATCAAATGAGTTATAGGTTCATAATATTGTTGGTCTAAATTTAATGATCTAAAAATTTTGTCGGACATAAAAAATTATTTGAAACAATATCAGAGTAGAAACTCGCGTAAGTAGGATGTAATTAGATAATTTGTAAGGCGTTATAAAACAATGATAACAAAAAAGTGATATACAATTTTATAAAATAACTTAAATAAGGCAAAATATCGTCACTCTACCTAATTAGTAACTCTATCAAGGGAAAATTCAGTTCCTGGTAAATTTTAATCTCTTAAGAAGCTTTGAACTTTATTGAGTACAACATACATCAGAAAACCCTAATAGCGTGCAACAAATCAATACTTTTTCCGAGTGAAGACTACCCCAATGCACGCAACTAATTCATACACCTAGAACTCTGTATAAATAACTACATGTACGACCTCCTTACAACGAAGCAGGTACTCACACACGCGCACGGCTCCACCAATCACAGAGCTTTCTGCTATACGTAAACGCTTGTGTGCGTGTGTGCGTGAGGGGTGAACCGATGCACCCTTGCCACGCACTAAACATGAAACTAGATGCATTTTATTATTACTATTAAAATTCGGATTTTGCTTGTGACAGAGAGAAAACCCGTTATGTATTAATGGTTAATTTTATTAAAATTGCAAAAAAATATTTTTTTAACGTATTTTACTATCGATACGCTAAAATAAATTCAAGGAGAATCGTTTGATGAATAAACAATTTTATAAATATATATAATAATGTAAGTTTAACAATACCTATTAAGTAATATTAAGCTGGAAATATCGTTTTCTCTTTCTAAGTTTTCATAAATACAATTTAGTTCCTTCTCTTCAATTTAGAAGAAAGAAAAAGAAGAAAAGCAGTTTATTTGTGACAAACTTAAAACTATGAAAATTTAAACAAAATTAAAAACTTATAATTAACCTTGTCACAAAAGCCTGCCGCTGGGCCGCTTGGTGATGTCACGGCCGCCAAGACCGACTTAGAACTAAATATTTATTTTAATATCTGTCTTTATTCTTTTGCTGGCCAGCAGTGGTCCTTTTTCGAATATTAAGAAAACAAATTACATTTGCAGCCAGCATTAGAATGTGGCGTAATGACGTGCGTGGTAAGCGAGGTGCGCTGTGCGAGGGTGCGTTCAGAAGCAATGCGGCTGTGAAATCGCGCGTGGCCACGCATACGGCCTGCCGCGGGCTCGGGCCCCCGCCGGCTTTAACTTAACACATCGCACCGGCGACACTTCAAGTGCTTTCAGCGCATTAAAGGAAAATGTTTTTTTTTAACGCGGTCAAGTCAAGGCGCAGCTATGTGGCCTGGTTAGACTTTTAATAATTTCAAAGTAAAGTAATAGGAATAGTTTATTAGGTTTTCGCGAGTATAAACGAACAAGGTCACAGAAACTTGATAATAATTCCAATAATTCCTTACTGCATTTCCATGTTCCAAGTTACAGGCCATTATGCGTTTATTTAAATTTATAGTTTTTGTATGGCTTCCACCGTTCAGTAATAAAAACACTAGTAAAATATTTTACTGCAATTACTTATGCTTGTTTTACCCACATAAAGTCGTCTTTGTTTCGCTTTGATTGCGCTTCAAAACCTATTTACGTAGCTCAGTACATAAGTCAAGTTATAGGTAGTACTAATCTATAATTTCTATGTGTATTTTCGTACGCACCACCTAAGCGTTCTAGGCACACTAGTTCATACAGTTCATTAGAGACTTCCCCACTGACACGCGTCGGTGCCGTGCAGCGTGAAAGCACCCCGGCTCCCCTATCACACCCCGCGTCCAACCCCCTACGTCAGAGAGATCTAATTCTGCACGCCCTGGCATACGTGAATACGCAACGCAAAGTCCGAGTTAATTCCTTTTTGTGTTCTAAATTTCAAATTGAAAAAGGAATGTTTAAAAAGGGATATACATAAACAACTATTTATTTCAGCCAGTTTATGACTATGTTAAATCAGAAAATATCGTTAGGTAAAAAAAATGTGTTTCGTTTATTTATAAATATCGCCGCGGCTGAATATAAAAAATATTATGTTATTTCTGTTACTCCTCGTTCCTGGCATCAATTAAATCCAATATTTTCCGCTCTGATTCCCTTCTCTAAATTATCATAATGGCGTAAACACTACGCATAATTCATAGAACCGGGAGTTTTCCTCGTTTGTGCGTGAGTTTGTATGGGCGTACATGGCGGTAAGTGCTCCGCCCCCGCTGTAGGGCAGGCACCTGCACGCGTAACCTACAAATCTGCACTCTTGCCGACCCCGCTCCGTTTATGTGGAACACTGTGTACATACGCAACCTCTTTGGAGTATTAATTTAAAAAAGTAAGCCTTCGTATGATTTCCGAACGATTTCAAAGAAGTGTCAGTAAGTAAATAAGATGTTAAAGCATGTAGCAATGAGAAATAGTTTTACATTATGTATCCTGCTGTCTTTGATGTTAAATTAGTAGTATGTAAAATTCTACTTTTTAACCGACTTTCAAAAAAGGAGGAGGTTCTCAATTCGTGTGTTTGTTACAATGTATAGTATAATAGTAGGTCAAATGAGCTTCCATACCATACCAGCACTGTATTATATACTGCCCACTGCTGAGCACGGGCCTTCTCTACTACTGAGAGGGTTCTAGGCCTTAATCCACCACGCTGGCCTAGTTTGGGTTGGCAAACTTGACATACCTTCGAAATTCAGAGAACTTCTCAGGTATGCAGGTTTCCTCAAGATGTGTACCTTCACCATTAAAGCGAGTGATAATTCACAGAGAATACACACATACATTTTTAGAAAAGTCAGAGGTGCGTGCCCTTGGGTTTTGAACCTGCGTAGGTACATTCGTATTGGCAGTCCGTTCCACTACCAACTAGGCTATCGCCGCTTATTGACCTTCAATTATTTGGTTTTTATATGTTCGTTTTGCACTTATTAATTATGATGGCATCGTAACTTTTAATACTTTTTAACTCAAATATACGACAGTTTCTTACTTAGGCAATCAGAATTATTTAGGATCTAAAACAAATTTATTTATCAAATAAAAATGGAAGTGAAAATTATATTTCGTATTAACATTTAACATAATATAAAAGTTCTCAACATACAGCAATAAAATCCGCTGCAAATAATTTAACCCCACATCATATTCCTACAGTTCTGGTCTATTGAGACACATAAATAGCATAGATTTAAAAAAAATAGCTATTTAAATCTTCTATTATTTAAAAATAGCTATTTAAATCTTCTACCTAAACCGATTCCATACGGCCACGTCAGGCTCAAGTCCGGTCATCAGCGATTTATTCAGCGTATAGTAAAATTGTTTTCCAGATCAGTTATCGTGACCTGCGAGTTTCCCTACATAGTTTACCCGTTTATTTACACACACAAGTGAGTCATTGCACCACTCATTGAACAATCAACGTGAGGCTAACGACCTCGCAGCTTCAAGCCTTCCATACCCTTTCAGGAATAGCCGATATCCTTTGACCTCCTTCAGTTCCGTCACGGTAAGCGATTGCAGCTCAACTTACTCTGGTGAGGGTCTAAGCCAAGTTTATTGTGTGACCTGAGCGCTGATAGGTAAATTGCAGTTTTTTATGCACTAGGGCGGGAGATACAGGGGGTTTAATTGAGGTAAATAGTACGCTTTCAAAGATGGCCGACTGATACAGGGTGATTATGAAATGATAAGTAGGCTTTCGCGTGTTTTATCTTAATGCGCATAAATAGGTACTCTTTGCGGGTTATTTCTTTGATTTTTTTCTTTTTTTGTTTGTAAAGTGCCGCGTTTTTTACAAATGTCTGATATTTTAAAACAACTATAATGATTGAATGAATTTATAACATTTAGCATAAAATTAAGATGCTTAAATACGTTAACTATGTACTAAACATTCAAATAAATTTACGACCAGCATGTTATTTTACACATCATTATTATATTTTAGTTGTCAATTAATTTAAATAAAATGTCAGTGAAATTGAATTTATACAACCACTTAACTTTGGAACCCAAGATGTCATACTGACTGCCGCCTATGACCAGGAAACCTCCTTGTATAGTTACGTAAGACTTGCCCCAATAGGACATGTCCAAAAATGGGCCTGAAAATCTAAACAAGACAGTTTATATATATTTGGATAGAACTCCTGAAAACTAGTCTTTTGCAATAAATCGTTTAATTTTAAAGACCTCCGATTTTGAGATGCATGTAATTTTGCTCGGCTTGAAAATTACACTTAATATGAATGTTTTCAAAAAAGTTGGTTATGAATGGAGGGGTCTAAAAATATTTTTAATGGATCTAAGTTGCCCCTTTAATATCCCTAAAGTTTGAGCCTGTTTAGATTTTGAGGCCCAGCACCCATACAAAAAGCGGACTACTCCTTTCAGTCTTAGATAAACCGAGGAGTTCTTAAACCCAACCACAATAAAATAAGGCTGACTAGCGAAGAATATTCAGCTATATTCAGTTAATAGACAGTGCACGTAAATAAATTAAATTATAATGTACATTAGAGCCTAACGAATACACCAATGCAACTCAATTAAGTCATGGCATCAATTAAAATCGACACTCATAATCATAATAACGTGACAACTGCGGGTAACTGGAACCCGGCGGGAACTGTAAACTGTAATTTATGGTTTAACTCCGGTTTGGTAGCTTCCGCCGCTCACAAGCTCAAACATTGTAACGCTATACGCGGCTGTTTGATTTATGATTTTTTATTTTTTATTTTTAAAGCCTGGGAAACACTTGGTGACGGCAACTTGAGTTTACTTTTGAAAAAGGAACGCATGATTTTTTTACTGTGTTTTGTAAATCATTGTGCTACATCTGCTAATAAAAAATGAAGTTTTATTCATGACAGAGGCACGCTACGGGCTGGTTTAGGCGAGGCGATAGGAAACGCTCAAAACTAAATCGAAAACTATTCCGTACGCCATTAAGATAGCCAGAAGTCCAACAAATCAAAACGTTAATTTCTTAAAAATCTACAAAACACCCACACTTTTAGCCAGCGCCTAAATAGGATTATAATCAACTTATACACTAATTACTGTATAAATGTATTTTCTATTAACATACTAGTTCAACGAATGCCCGTGACTCCTGTGGAATTCCTAACCGTATCGGTATTACCCATATTAAAATGTAACGTACTAGCAATCGAATATGTTAAATCGTTATTAGACGTCTATCTATCAAGCTTGAACTCTAACTATACCCTTAAGCAATGTCATATAAAATAAAATGAGTGGCGTCCATTCATTCATCCGTGAATCATAAATAAACTTCACGTAATACCAGTACAATCGCGAACACAATGTGACGCACCGCCAACGTGGCTCAAAGAGTCGGCAGATGGCACTAAACTTTGATGGGACGCTGTACCTGCTTTTTTCACATAGGAACAATGTCTGTAATTATGATAGAGACACATTTGACACGCATCTGTCGTATATTACATGTAATTTCTGATATTGGATAACAGTTCAAGTGTGTTGTAAATAGTCGACAATATAGGCTTTTTTTACGTTACAACACATTCATCTTTATTAATAACACTACTAGCTACTACTATAATTAACACTACTAACGGTACTTTAGATAAAGACAATTTACATAAATATGTACATGTATTAACTTTAAAAGTACAATAGATGACAAAAAAGATAGACTCAGATTTCTTACGTCAAACTGGCAGAGTAGATGTTTTTTACATACATACATATACATATACACTCACGCCTGTTATCCCCGAAGGGGTAGGCAGAGGCGCAACTAGTGCACCCACTTTTCGCCGTTATTCCGTCCCATGATGTGATAGGGGGCGAGCCTATCGCCATATCGGGCACAAATTCCAGACTCCGAGCTGATACTGAATAGAAAAACTCAATATCACTTTGCCCGACCCGGGGATCGAACCCGAGACCTCAGCTTTGCAGTCGTACTGTAATACAACTACGCCACCGAGGCAGTCGGAGAGTAGATGTTTTTTATAAGATAGAAATTTAAATTAGTATGCTCATTGATAATTTTATTGATTTGATTATCTCCGTCCCAATCACCTAGAATACAAAGGAAATTGAGGGTACGATGCCGACATTGAAGATGATGAAAAGGAAAGATTAGGTAAAAAGTCAGGGATCTCGAAGTATCTTCTCTAAATTTGAATAGAAAGAGATGAAACTGGTAGTAGGTTTCTTATATTATGTAAGAGTCCATCTGGGTGGGTACTACCACAATGTCTGTTTCTGCCGCCAAGCAGCAGTGTGCATGCACTCTTCAGTTTTAGTTTGAGGGACATTGAAGCCAGTGTGGCTGCTGAACATGATGAGACTTGGATGACGAGCTTAGTGGAATGCCACACAGTATTTTATGGCTCAGGGTGCTGATTGGTGTTGCTGCTGTTTATGGGTGGTCCGTGTCATTCAATGCAATAAAAAAAATGTTGAAAACTTAACTTAACTACCAGCATGAATCAGACAGTATTTTAGATCAAAGCGGACCTAGCAATAAGATCAAAACGTACCTAGAAAATAAAATGCATACAATACATACTAATACCAAGTCAAAATGCGAGGAGACGAATCGATACAAACTGTAACTTGTTCTTAAAGGAAACCTAAGTGTAGATAGCATAAAAGTGTTCTTGTTTTACTTTAATTCTGCTAACACTTTTCAACGCGATGCTACAACTGTCAATGGGCAAACTAAGTATAAAAAATGACACTTCAAAATATTAACAAACTGACGATGTATGCATAATAATGATGGAATATAAGTAAATCGTACCACGATCCATCAAACGAAAACTGGCTTGCATTTATTAATTTTTGACATAAATGTCGGCCATGTTGAAATAGAGCAGCTGTTGCGCCGAGTTCGTTGACCTCTTTTTTATGTGTACGCCCGGGTACATCCAGGTAGAGGACTTTGTTCCGTGACGTTTGTAGAGCGTTTGAAAAGCTTAATCTCTAATATTGGTATCGTTATTGAATTTATGGGAACAGGCCTATCTTAACCGAAAAGTATTTTATTTGGTATTGTTATTTTTTAAGCTTAAAAATATTCTTTTCTATTTAAGTTCTGGTTAGAAACTTACCACAATATAGATGAACACAATAAATGCTTGCTTGCACTACATTAAAGCAAACAGTCTAATTTTTCAAATAGGTTGGCATAATTATTTTGATTAGGGAGGAGTTATCAACTTTCGTCAGTTCATAGTGTATTTAGACCCTACTCCACCACTCTCCACTTACCACCAGGTAAAGTGAGGTCACTTTGCCGAGCCCATATTTAAAATACTACTAGTTGAGTAGTTTGGTAGGAATTCCAGATTGAGTACTCCTCTCAATTATAAATGGAAATTGCTCCAAAATAACATCTTTCTTATATAACAAACTACACTTACGTTTACCGCCGCGTGAAAGCTTTTTAGGAATAAAAGTCCCAACCCAATTTGTTAATCCAGGATAAAGTCTATATGTGTGCCAATTTAAATCAGTTCAGTGGCTGCAGTGTTTACTTCTAAAGCTACGATTCCGCAACAGCATGTGCCACGACGGCAGACGGCACTACTATGCAGTATTAAATTGTATGAGACCGATTCCGCATAGGACGGCAAATGACGCCCGGCAGTGCCGTCTGCCGTCGCGGCATATGGCGTCCGCCGTCTACCGTCTGCCGTGTCCTGCGGAATCACAGCTTTACACGTATCCAATCACCTCGAATTTTCGCATCCACATTGTGAATGGCAAAAATATAGATTTTTAACCGACTTCAAAAAAAGGAGGTTCTGTATTCAATCCGTATGTATGTATGTATGTAAATTTGTTTGGCCGCGAGTTTCTCAAAAACTACTGATCCGATGTGGATGTGGTTTTCGATTTTCATATGTATACTTTTCAGGGAAGGTTTTAGTATATAATTTATGAAGATCTGATGAAGATCTTCGGAGATACACAACGGAACTCTTCAATGACTAACAGCAGATGACTCGCGAATGCTGCAATCGTATATCTATGATGTATTGTTTACACCATTTTATAATTACTAACAAAAAAGTAATAAATAAAAACTTTTTAGCAAAAAATAAACAGACTTCAAAACCACTACAAATCAAAAAAATAATTAAAATTTGTATTCGCTCGAATATACGTATATTTGGAGTCCGTGCCTAATTTAAATTTCCAGCTAAGCTAAGGAAATACACGAACAAAAATACGAAAATGTTGTTCAATTTAAATTAGGCACCGATTCCAAATATACGTATATTCGAAGCGAATACAAATTTAAATTATTTTTTTGATTTGTAGTGGTTTTGAAGTCGGTTTATTTTTTGCTAACAAGTTAAATTATTTATTACTTTTTATAATACTAGTAAGATGGACGGTTTTGATTGCTTTTATTCCGAGAACTTTACACGCACGCAGAATTCGAGCAAAGCCTTGTATAGTGTTTAATATTGAAAATATTGCGTTGCTCTACATTTATTCAAGCGCAAAGCTTACTCTTTCGCTTGCCATCACAATGGAAGGCAAGGCATAGAAAATTTATAGAGAAATATAAAACAATCTGATATTAAAACGAGTTTTCCTTATGTCTACGCTGTTATTGAGAAATCTATTTTAAGTTCCTTCAATTTTATTTAGTTTTTTATCATTTTTATAATTGTGTTTGAATTGGTAGCATACTACATTTTTCCGTTTTAGTATTAAATGTTGTTGCATTCAATATTGTGTATAGAGTTTTCGAAACATAAAATCACCTAAACTGAAGTAGCATATTACTAAAAAATTAACAGTAGAAGACTACAATTAAAGAATTAGCTTCTTTATATGCAAGATTTCATTGATGTTCATGCATTATACCATCGATAAGCATAAAATTTGCCCACACTACTTTAGATTGAGATACTTACTAGTTCACTCTTGCAGAACTCTGTAAAATATCAATGTACGATTGGCTTGAGAGACTACCTTGCTAGTTCCCTTTACACAATAATTTTTAACAAGCTGCTTCATGAGCAAAGTGAGTAAAGCGACTGTCTCCCAACCATTAATTACTCAACTCCTGCCCTAATTACTGCTCTGATGAGTTAATTGCATTTTTGCAAAGGACTAAGCTAGCTGTTACAGAACAGCTATGTGCAGCTTGCTCTATTAATCATAATAAAATGTCAGTTTCATGTAAACGCTTAACAAACACGTAATTATAAGTAACTAGGGTTATAAAGCAGAAATTGGCGGTGGTTATATTTGATACGGCTGTAGTGGCCTTTAGTGTAAACAAATATTAGTTTAGTAATAGTAATTGGATTTAAGGTGCTAATCTTAATAGTTTTACATACATACATATACATATACACTCACGCCTGTTATCCCCGAAGGGGTAGGCAGAGGCCATAAAAGTTTTATGAAATTACTACTTGTTAAACACCACCTTCAAACCAATTATGTAAGACGTAGGTGTTATATAGCTCTTCAAATACCACTCGATTTCATATTTTATATTTTTATAATGCACTTATATTTTTATTTACTGTAATCGCAACAAAATGACTAAGTATTAGCATTTCCAAATTATAATATACTAATGACCTTATTTATAAACTGCTCATAAATCTATTTTAGTTTTGCCATTTGAATGTTTTGCCTTCTTACTTCTAACTCAACTCAAAATTCGTTGGAACAAGACAAAACATACGAATGTTTATTAATAAGGCCGTTATTATAAAAAATACTAATAGTAAGGCATAAAGGCAATGCCGTTTAAGATATTGAAAGTATTTTTGGCAGATATTTTTTAAATTTGCACTTTACGTCAATGGATTTCATGCGAATACGTCCGTTCAAACGTCACTCAGAACAATGTTTTATCACTTGCCCGTGCGCACGCGCTATAGGCAGCTGCCGCAGGTAACTATCAGGAAGTACCTAACACCATCTCAGGCTTATGCAACGCAAAATAAACTTTAAACGCAGGTAGCAGAGTTGGAGTTGTTGTGTGTGTTTAGACAGATGGCCCGTGTACCATATGCTAGGCACGTCAGCTGCGCGACACGCCGACGACGGATTTATCGCATTGTTCCATTATACGCGATTAATCGCGATAAAGTTGGAACGATGCGTTTTTTTTAACGCGCATTTTTGGTGAATCTACTAGTGTGTCCTTGATTTAAAACTAAGCAGATTTGACACTATATAAACGATATTCTAGGTCATTCTGAATATCTTGAATGAAAATGATACGAAACAAATAAATTAAAAGTAACTATAACTAATTTACTGTTACCATTAACAAATATTCTTATATTTTATATATGTAAATGTATTATAGATGTAAATTGAGTATTTGTATGTTTTTGTTTCAGGTAAGTGCCTAGTCCATTTCAGAATCACCAACAAGGAGGACGGCGAACAACAAAAAGGTAAAAATGTAGACCTTCGAAAAATATTTCATTGATTTATTTACGTATACACGACCTTCACAGACGATATAAACTTGCCTATTCTGGTCTCAAAAACATCAAGTATTAATAAAAACTTTACGATATACTATGAATTTGTTACACCTCTTGGTTATATGATAGAAAATTATACGCGACTACGTAAAATCTTTATAGTTCTTATATTATTTAAGCCTGTAAACACCGTAAAAGATTTTCAAATTATTATCTTTTAAAACACAAGATTTATAACTAAAACCATACCAACTTTTAAAAAAAGAACATTCTATTATCTCACCTCTTCCAAATCACACTGGCCGCAAAAAGGTGCCCACATAAAAAAAAATCTATGTATAATCATTTCACCACTAATGAACATAGTCGTATCTAAACGGACCTCTAGTTGAAAGGTTGAATGAGTCACGGCAGCGAGGGGCGGGGGCGTTAGGGGCGGTGGAAAACGATCGGGGCGAAAATGCGACGTTGCATTTTTCTCCTCGTCCCGTTTCCACGCACAGAGTTTCGCTGCCTTCTTTTTTAATTACGACGCCGAGGCGATTCTCTTCTCGCTATAATTAGTTCTTTTTGTGGCACGACTGTTAATTTGCCAATATGGAAGCGTCTTTTGTTGTGTGGACAGAGTTCTTATTGAGTGTTAGGTTGGAAGATTATGTTATTTCGTTGGTCGGCGTAATATTTGTGTCACTTAACGTAACGCACTGTTAGTTTAAGTGAGTAGCTTATTGACTAATATCACGGAGTATATGGCTATATTGCGCACCATTACAATAGGTTATAAATTATAATGTAATTACTGGTGGTAGGACTCTCATATGTAGGGGTCCGTCTGGGTGGGTACCACCGCAATGCCTATTTCTACCGCCAAACAGCGGTGTGCATGCATTGTTGAGTTTCGCTTTGAAGGTCATTGTAGCCAGTGTAATTACAGGACGTAATGAGACTTAACAACTTATGTCTCAGGATGACGAGAGCAGTGGAATGCCACACAGTACTTTATAACTCAAGGTGCTGGATGGTGTTTCTACTGTTTATTGGTGGTCGTATCGCTTACCATCAGGCCAACGGCATACTTATGTCGTGATTCAATGCCATAAAAAAACGTAACATATTTTTAAAAGTCAACTCATCGAAAATTATTATAATAGGGTATTTAACTTTACCCGAGACAAAATATAAAAAAAAAACTGTAAGATAGTTTAGGCAATAAGCAGGCTGAAAATATTAGTTTTCGATCATAAAGTAATTACATATTTGTTTAATTTCAACTTAGAGGTTTCACATTTTTATCGGTTTTACAAACATGCTAAATGGATGCCGCCATGATATTAGGTCATCTAGTTAATATTAATAATCGAAGAAGTTTAAACTCGCGTTGATTCGAAATATTTTTATGGAAAATTGTTTAACGAAGGAAGCAAAAACGTACCAACAATAAACTTTTTGGTGATGGAAAATTCTTTGCAATAATCCCGAATTATGTTTTACAGAAATACGAGATTTAAAAGAATCTATACAGGGTTGATCGTTACTCGTGAACATTTTTAAACGTAGGCTACTTATTAAACTGGGTCAAAGGATTACATAATACAGTGCTTAGTTCTTTACAAACGAGGTGATATCACACCGTGGCCTCTGGCGTTTTCATCTATTTACGTGCAAAAAAAATAAATGTAGCGTTTAAGCAACTTCTAGCTGATGATGATGAAGAACATATTTTACAAGTCGCAATATTAATCCTAATACATACTTTACCCGCATATCTGAAACTTTCTCAGTAAATTAAACCGTGGATCCATATGACAATTTTGTATCATCACGCTATCCAGGTGTGTGCAGTAAATTAGCAAATAATTTATCAGCCATTGTGAATGTTCAGTGCACAGCTTTTGTTGCGCAAGATATACGCGAATGCATTGCCAACAAAGAAAGCTTTGCCTCTTTATAATGCGTTTTTTGTGGTCCACAATAAGATTTTATTCGGCCTGTCAAATGACAACATTGATGACCGCTTTTGTACGTTCTATATTAATGTGGTAGAGTCCATTTTTCCTTGCAAGATAGTGCAGATGCTATGCTAGACGCGGATGATAATTTATTACGGTTCAATAATTTTCTCACTTATTATCAAGATACTTGGTATTGGTAGGCATGCCTTGAACATTCGTGTAGCAAAATATTTGAAAAGTTAAATTTTAGATCATAAAAATCAAAATAAATACGCTCTAATATATTAATGAATATAGAATTTTTCTTCTCTAATATTTTTTCAAAAACTCTCCTATATGGGAAATAAATAATACATAATAAATAAAATAATTACACAATGCTTTCTTGCACGTACGCCTTTTTCCTTAAGCATTCTTGGAATACGATAATATCAGTGTTCGACGTAACATTCAAAAATATTTGTGAGCTTACAAAGTTTACTATAATGACTTTAAAATGTTGTCTTGTAACGGTTTTTGATAATACGTGCGAAACCTATTGAAGTCAACGCATTTTAAGAAACAATATTATCTTGCGGTAAATGGGTTAATAGAATCACAATAAATATTTGATTTTTAAGGTTACTTTTGTACATTGATGTCGTAATAAAAACTTTCCGAATTTTTAATCCAGAGTTTCTTGCAATTACGCTCTTTCGATAAAAAAAACTCCTTTAAAAGTGAAAAGAGCACGTTCGAATTTTGAATCCGATGTAAACGAGCGTAATATTAACATCCTTTCTATCGAACTCGCTGGTTCAAAAACAAAGGTGGTAGGTGCACGCAAGCGCGGCGCAAGTCAAGATGGCGCGCGTCCTGCGCCGGCCGCGTTTCCGTCCCCGCATCCGTCCGTAACACGACTCCTGCGCAGCCTGCTGCCAATCGATTTGCGACACTCGTGTTCTTATTGCTAGAAGGCTTCTTGGTTTCAAAATTTCTATTAAGTGCATGATAAAAGTGTTCAAGAATTTATAAAGACTGCCTTTATTAAAATAACTATTTTTCGTCCTTAGATGGGTTATCGAAGTATATATTGCAAATTAGCCACATAGAAAATACCTATATTTTACCCATGAAATACTTTATTACATTGTCCTAAAAACATGTGTTGGTTGAGTTATATTTCCTACTACAAGTAAATGTACTGTTTATTCAGCTGCTCTACACAAATTTAAACTCAATAGACGATATCGTTATTCTCTTTTTCAAATACGATTGCTGTTTATATCGATGCTTTTTTATATTGAAAGTCAGGATTAAATTTGATAAATTAAAGATAATGATATGACAATGTGTTTAAAACAATATTGTTCTTTTTGTTCTTAACATGAAAATTCAATTTATCTTAAATGTGCCTAATTAATAATTCTATATTAACCGCTAAAGAAGGGACTCTGTTAGAAGTACTTGAACATGAAAGTCTCCGCGTATACGCCATTTGTTCAAAGAAAACTCGGCTGACTTAGTAATAAATTAAGTTCCTTTAGGTAAAATATTAATTGTCTTTAGAGCTGTCACGTTAGAATAAAAGGACGAGAAAACTGACTTTAGGAAAGTTACGAAATATTCATGATAAATTATGAAACATAGAGACGTGAGACATCTTCGAACAATCGAGTTATAGGCTTAAGAATATTAAATGCAACAAATATAATCTACATGTCATAAACAGGATTGTCATGAGTCACTGACACATCAATGCCTAGAATCTAGAAAACTGGAATGTTAATGTATACAATGTGAAAGAAAGGATATTTTTGAATTCCATCCCTGGAGGCACAAGATTTGTGTGAATAATAATAAACATCAATAAAAAAAAATAAGGCTGACATAAAAAAATCATACGCAATACTCATGCCAATACTCATTTAACTAGTGGTAGGTCTCTCGTATACAAGGATTCGTATGGGGAGATACACGCAATGTTTATTTCTACTGCCAAACATCAGTGTGCTTGCAGTGTTATGTTCCGGTTTGAAGCACATTGTAGCCAGTGTAATTACAAGGCCAATGGAAATGCCACGCAGTACTTCGTAATTCAAAGTTCTGTATGGTGTTGGTACTGTTTATGGGCGGTCATATCACTTACGATCAGACGAACGGTATGCTCGTCTCGCTATTAAAATTAAATTTAAAAGACAATCATACTCTCGTTCTTAGTACTTTATCTTGTACGTATTTGACCGTTTAAAAACGCAGTTCAATGTGCACCATTAGCCGAGAATCCGCATATAATGGCCGCTTATATCGTTAACTTAATTATTTAATAGTTATTGTCGTAAAAAATGTATTCGTGTTCTGACATTTCTAGGTGGGATGTGTATTGTAGGAATAGCGTGTTTTTCTTTATGATATATACCAATTTATGATGCCACAAGTTAGCCTTTCGCATGTTGGTAAACGTCACGACAGTCCACAAACAGAAGCAACGCTAAGATATTTTTATTTTGACTATGATAGCGTGTTTTTAACGCAAAAATAATTACGTAATTTAAAACTGCATTGCATGCGCCCTAATTTTAATGAACTTTATAAACATACTATTCTATGTTTAGATATAGGTAGTGGCTTCGTTCTAGTGGAAATGTTTTCCGGCATAAAAATTCCGCTATGTACTATTCCGGGATAAAAATTATGCATGTCCTTCCTAATCGTACGTACAAGTTTACTCTGCAGTCAGTTTCAATAAAATAGCCATGTCCTTCCTAATCATATAAATTTACTCCGCAGTCAGTTTCAATAAAATCGGTCTAGATGTTTGTCCGTAAAAGCTTAAAAGACAGACAGCGTTACTGTTTGAGGATTACGCCATTTGCCGAGAATTAACTTCATATTTCCAGTGATATAAAGTGAATTCGAAATAAACGATACGGTATTGACAACGCAAACAAGAGACCTTGATATTACCTTAATAGATTCACAAGATTCGCCGTCTTCGAAGCGTCATCCGTTTTCATATGAATTTCATTTTATAATATGACAGAAGTCAATGTAACGTCTAGTCTAGTAGGAAAATGAAAAAAAATCATCAAATTAAAAGCTACTTTACTGTACATCAAATTAAATTAAATACGTTTGCATATTATAGATAGCTAAATGAAAATTTGATCAAAATCACAACATAGTATAAAATCAAGTCGCTTCCCGCTGTCTGTCCCTATGTCCCTATGTATGCTTAGATCTTTAAAACTACGCAACCGATTTGATGCGATTTTTTTAATAGGTAGAGTGATTTAAGAGGAAGGTTTAAATGTATAATTTATCCCGGGGAAATATAAAACGGGACTTTTATCCCGGAAAAACTCATTCACGTGGGCGAAGCCGCGAGCAGAAGTCTAGTATGTTATAATACATCATTCATAAAAATATGTGTAGTAGTTTAAGTTGCATGAGGTAACAAACCAAATCTCCCTTGCACATAAAATAAAGGAAAATATTCCTTCCTGTAATAGAGTTAAAAAGGAAGGTTAAAACAACATAACCTATAAAATAAGAATAATAACTCAAAAATAACGTATAATAATATCCAAGGAATAATTTATGTTCATTGTAAAATTAGCATCTTTAAAGTTACGATGATAACTGTACAAAGTTGTATCCACGCGAATAAGGCAGTAGTAAAGCGATAGGATTATCAGGCTAGGTTTTGTTCGTAGAACTGCCTCGGTGGCGTAGTTGTATTACAGTACGACTACAAAGCTGAGGTCTTGGGTTCGATCCCCGGGTCGGGTAAAGTGATATTGGATTTTTCTAATCAGTATCAGCCCGGAGTCTGGAATTTGTGCCCGATATGGCGTTAGGCTTGCCCCATCACATCATGGGTCGGAATAACGGCGAAAGGTGGGTGCACTAGTTGCGCCTCTGCCTACCCCTTCGGGGATAACAGGTGTGAGTGTGTGTGTGTGTGTGTTTTGTTCGTGGCTTCACTCGCCTTTCCCGCTACAAAAGATCCAAAATCACTGTATCGATCCATAACGCCACCAGCATAACGCCATCGCCGTCTATTTAAAAATCTGATTAAAATGCATTGTATGAAAATTAATTTTAATCAGATTCGGCATTTTTTTCCTACGGGAGCAAATTGTCGAGATAAAAAGCCAATTTGTTAATCCAGGACATAGTCTATGTGTGCGCCAAATTTCATCCATAACCGTTCAGTAGTTTTTGCGTTTACTTCTCATACACATAGAAATATTTACATAAATTTTCGCATTTATATTTGTAAGCCAAGATTAGTAAATATTTTGAACGCTATTTGTTTCTGATAATGTACATATTATATGATATATGATACAGTTGATTTCATGTTATTTGCGGGTCTCAAAATAGTAACAGCAATTTCAGCCTTAATGAAAAGGCCGTCAGAAAAATGTTGTCTAAAATAAATTTGTATAGAGATACAAGCGCTATAAATTGTATCAAAATGCCAAAAGTACTAAAAAAGAAAAAGTGCCAAGATCAATTTCTGAAGGACTGGACACTTTGCATTGTCACCGATGATCCCTAGTTTATGGTATACACACACACACATACTCACGCCTGTTATCCCCGAAGGGGTAGGCACGGACGCAACTAGTGCACCTACTAATCGCCATCATTCCGTCCCATGGTGTGATAGGGGGCGAGCCTATCGCCATATCGGGCACAAATTCCAGATGTGTTTCACTTATATGTATTGAATAAATGTGGTAAAAAGTATTATTTTCTGTTAGTGAATTCGGAGTGATCCCTTAAAAATTGATGGAAATATTATTATAACATACTAGCTTTTGCTCGCGGCTCCGCCCGCATTAAAAAGTTTTTTCGGGATAAAAGTCCCGCTTTACATTTTTCCGGCATAAAAAGTAGCCTATGTATTAATCTAGGACATGGTCTATCCGTGTGGCAAATTTCATCTAAATCCGTTAAGCAGTTTTTGCGTGAAAGAGTAAGAAACATATAGGTATATAATACATTCTTATAATCGTTCACGTTTATAATATATTATATTAGGTTACATCTGTTTGTATATAATTTACATAACAGAATATTTTATGTATCATTGAATACTCAGTCACATTTACTAAACATTTTTTGTTACCTCTTAAAATATATATTTATATCATTTTCATTTCTTTTAATTATTTTTTTTATATACACCTGCTTCATTTCATCTCCACATCACCCAAAGGTAGACTGGTAGATAATGCCTAAGGCATTAAGTCCGCCTATGTACATTTTTGTATATAAAGTTAAATAAATAAATAAATAATAGTAGGATTTTTTTTACTCCACGCTTAAATAAATTTAATTATTATCATTAACACGGAGTCTTATAGACCGTGGGCCAGTGCAAAATTTCGTCAGTCATTTTCTCCCGAACAATAATTGGTGAGATGCATCAGAGACGTGTATTATAAAGCCTCGTGAACGTCAGCTTCGGCTCCGTGGGTGCCATGAGCGGTGGTAGCCTCCCAAAGATGTAGAAAAAAAAATATTATTCAGTCATTTCCTCCCAACTAAAAATCATTTTAAATTGTAGCTAACCCGATACCTTGAAGAAAAAAAATAATCAGCTGACTGTAACTTGGGGCATTATGCGTCAGCTGGTCAATCAAACATGTAAAAAAAATATATCATTTCAGTGATTTCCTCTCAACTACAAATTTACCTGATGATAGCTTATACGCAACTATGAATAAATATATATGTCAGCTGGCTGTATGCCGGGGCAAAAACCGTCAGCTGATGCCTTGAAAGTTATAACGCAGGTGTTAGGCAAGAGCTTCTATTACATAATTACATGCATCAGCTGACAATGTTTCCCTCGAATTAATGATATTAGATTCTCTTTATTAATTACAGCATTGTATTATCTATCTATACATGTAAAATGCTTTGTCCTGAATGACTGACTGACGGTTAAACGCACAGCCTAAACCTCTGACCGTAGAGACCTGAAACTTGCAGGGTGTTCTTTGTATGCCATAGGCATCTAATGAGATTGAATTTTCCGAAAGTCTACCCCTAAGAGGGTGAAAAAGGGGGGCAAAGTTTGTATGGGCCAACGTGATTCCTTGGTCCAACCTACTTCAAATATTGCTTAAACTTATTTTTAACAGAACTGATAGAAGACGTGTTTCATGTTTTATTGAAATTCATCCCGTAATACAATGATGTTTTAATAAAGATGACGCCATATCCATACTGCGCGACGTTCAAAACTGTCCTGCTATGCATGGTTTAGTGCATGAAACAGATCATACAGAAAGTACAAGATGGAAAGAGATAGCGTAAAATGAATTTACACCAATTGGCCGAATTTGAATGCCTCAGTTTTGACGCGGTAGTGCGATATCTACCTCGTGTTTGTATATATAAATCATTGCCGTAATATATAATATGTATAAAAACGAAAGGTCATTAACTCACTCATCACGAAATCTGAGAAGCTACACGTGCTAGGAGTCTCAAATTTTGTGGAGGTTCCTTTTAGGACGTTGGAGCTCACTAAGACGGGATTTTGCGAAATTCAACCCCTAATGGGGTAAAAAGATTGTACGCGATAAACTCAAAGACTATCAAACGGATTTTGATTAAATTTGGCATGGAGATAATTCGAGCATCTGGGAAACTGGAAAGTTTTAGGCTACTTCTTATCCCGTGAAAATGTATAAGTGGGACCTTTATCAAAAAAAAAAAACTCTTTCGTACGACCGAGGCTGCGGGCAAAAGCTAGTCAGCTTATAAATTTTCATCTGGGAAGATATAATGTATCTTAAATGTTTGACTTTACGCTCAGATATGAGTTTTCCGATGAAATGTATAAATACTTTACGACTAATACGTAGGTATATAATTAAATAACTGAAGAAATATTAAGAACAGTGATTATGAATTTATAGTTTATTGTACTCTCCGGAGTAAGATAAAGTGGTCAGCAGAAGACTTTTCAGATTAACACAACCTACTGCAGGTACCACCTTTGCAACACGTTTCTAATGTAAGGGTTAGAAAAGTGTTGCATGCCTACATCGCGTCATACAAGGAACACACCCTGCAAGTTTCAGATCTCTACGGTCAGAGGTTTGGGCTGTGCGTTTAACCGTCAGTCAGTCATTCAAGACAAAGCATTTTACATGTATAGATTGATAATACAATGCTGTAATGAATAAAGAGAATCTACTATCAGTAACCCGAGGGAAACATTGTCAGCTGATGCATGTAATTATGTAATAGAAGCTCTCGCCCAACACCTGCGTTATAACTTTCAAGGCATCAGCTGACGGTTTTTGCCCCGGCATACAGCCAGCTGACATATACATTTATTCATAGTTGCGTATAAGCTATCATCAGGTAAATTTGTAGTTGAGAGGAAATCACTGAAATGATATATTTTTTTAACATGTTTGATTGACCAGCTGACGCGTAATGCCCCAAGTTACAGTCAGCTGATTATTTTTTTTCTTCAAGGTATCAGGTTAGCTACAATTTAAAATGATTCTTAGTTGGGAGGAAATGACTGAATAATATTTTTTTTTTTCTACATCTTTGGGAGGCTACCACCGCTCATGGCACCCACGGAGCCGAAGCTGACGTTCACGAGGCTTTATGATACACGTCTCTGATGCGTCTCACCAATTATCGTTTGAGAGGAACTTGGTCATCGAAATCTGTCACTGGCCCACGGACCATTACATTTGTGTCTCAAAAAGAACATAACTACTCTAGAAGTCAAGTATTTTGAAAGTATTTATTAAATAACTAATTTAATTATAACTAAAATGTTTTAGACGCTTAACTGTTGGAATAAATTTCTATATTATAAGCAAATGAGTTTGTTTAAATATCCAACGAACCCAAGCGAACGTCTTTACATTTATCATCGTACATTACAGTTTTCAATTTAGACATTTCGCGACCAGAATTATAACAAACTGTGAATTGTACGAAAAGTATTCAACTCGCGTCCCTTTGTGAGTCGATAGTAGTTAGACAAGGACGACCACATCGCTCGTCTCGCTTACACATTGAGGATGACACTTCCGAGAATCGTCTGAGCTTTTGAAGTATTTGAAATGCCCCACACACAGCACCGTTAGTTTACTACACACTTCGTTTTTTTTTCCTCTATGGCTCAATTCTTTTGTTATTATCTCTTTGATCTGTGCGAATTTAAAAAGATCGGATTCAGTTATTTATTCTATCAAGCTAGTAAACAGATAAATGACGATGATTAGCATTAACTCGCGATATTTTTTCGTTGTGCGTAGAGCTCATCGTTGGCCAGTAAGTTAAATTTAAAATAAGAACGGTGCCATTATTAATTTCTAAAGAGTATGTCTTACATAAATGTATTTAGGAACGAACTACCCGTGCACCCACCCCCCGTTGAAATGTCGACGAACGGGGAGGCGCGTCGCGCGACGTTGCCAAAACGGAAAGTGAAATTTCGTCACACTCTCCCTCTCATTCACTCACACCAGTACACTGGCAGGATAGTTCACTCCTCGTAAGCGGCGCTTGTGTGCGTGCATTTCGGCAGACGCCACGCGTTGGTGTGTGTTTGTTTTGATGAATATTATACTTGGTTGTTGTGGTTGTGTGTGTTGTACGAATTTGTATGAACGCTGCAATGTACGTAGTATGCTTCCGCGTTCGATCGACTTTCCTAGACGCCGACTTCAGAACGTGATTCTGCTCAATTAAAGTTATCAAATAAGGAAACTTTTTCGACGATATTTTCTATTTTAATAACGTTATTTATGTTTGGACAACGTTCCTAGTTTGATTGACAATGAATTTCAAATTTCTTTTTATTGTAATTTTTGTATAAATTCTAATGGTTTCTATCACGCGATGTTACGTCACTTTTATGAATAAGGAAGGAAATTCAATTTGGACATTAATGTTTTGGTTTCCAAGGATGTGGTTATTATCATACAATTTGGTGTAGGAGACAATGAGCTTGTAGAAGTAGCCTGATAATAATTAATGTTTACCAAGGTGTATAAATTTATATTGCTAAAGGATTAGTAGTAGAAAACAGGTTTTTGAACGTTCGCGACAATCTCACTAACCCTCAATAACGCAACAAAGCATAGCAATTTTATTTGAAATAATAGCTGGCCCGGTGTATTCATACTATTAGCTCTATAATAATGAACACCAAGTTCCATAATATTAAAAATCAAAAATGACATAGGATAGTCCAGTCAAGATAAACATTCGAGTTTGCATTAATTCCCAACAAGCTGGATTTTTGTTCAGACCTTAACTACGTCATTACAAATGTTATGTCAAAAGTCCCTATCGATCTCGCTTATGCGTTATTTTTTATCCGAGGTCAAAGGTCCTAACTTTTCGTTTTTTGCGTATGTCTCTGAAATGCTGAAAGATACCGGTAAATGAAAAAGAGAATGTTCATAGATCGTAGAATTCTCTACAGAAAGATATTAATATTTTTTTGTTACGAAGCTCCGTTCTAGAGTTATCGCGATTTTAGACCATACGAAAGTCGTATTTTCAATTTTATTCACATATTTCTACACCACCTCCGAGGTAGTAATTTATTAACGTGGTTTCGCCAGTAGGAACACTTCACAATATATATTACGAACGAGGAAACTTAATGGGACAATATCTATGTATATTAAATGAATAGCTGTTCAGTAGTCTCACTAAAAAACAAAAATGGCAGAACCGAATTAAAAATGATGTGAGTGTTTTGTTCGAGACAGTTCAGGGTAGGTTTATTTGCATAGCTTGACTGGACTAGGAATAGCTAAATGTGTTTAAAATAAAACGTCGAAATTCTCGACAACATAATATTTCAAATTTTTTAATTTAATAAAACCCGAATAAGTCGCTAGTATTATAATCCCGGATCCTTACATAATTATTCAATTATTATTTACTTACTTAATAATTGCTTCTGTACTTTTAAAGTCTACATTATTCCTAAAATTCGTATTACTTAACGGTAAATCTACATAGAAAGCTCTTTAATGGTAATAACACATTAGCTTGTACGGTGGTCGTTAGTCGGATGAATACAAGTATCCTACCACCAAAAAAAAAACAATTTTGTAATCTATATATTTGTAATAGCGAAAGGTCACTCACTCACTTATCAGAAACTACAAGTGCTAGGAATCTCAAATTTTACATGGAGGTTCCTTTTAGGAGGTAGGTGCGCGCTAAGACGGGATTTTGCGAAATTCAACCCCTAAGGGGAGGGGAAAAGAATGGCAAAGTTTGTACGCCATAAACTCACACACACACACTCACGCCTGTTATCCCCGAAGGGGTAGGCAGAGGCGCAACTAGTGCACCCACTTTTCGCCTTTATTCCGTTCCATGATGTGATAGGCGGCGAGCCTATCGCCATATCGGGCACAAATTCCAGACTCCGGACTGATACTGAATAGAAAAACTCAATATCACTTTGCCCGACCCGGGGATCGAACCCGAGACCTCAGCACTGCAGTTGTACTGTAATACCACTACGCCACCGAGGCAGTCTACCAAATGGATTTCGATGAAATTCACCCAACACGTTACGTCACCCAAGGTGACCATTGAAAATCAGCGCTCAAGCCGCAGTACAACAATATGCTGAGTGGTCATCTATTTGTCACAGCCATGACGCGACGTGCAAACTTTCTTCTTTTTTTGCAATAACACATATTATAATATGTATACATTTTTTTTAAAGTTATTTGTACGTCGATATATGCTGTAACTAATAAATATGTTTTTCTTTCTTCTTCTTCTTTAAATTTTGTATGGAGATAGTTCAAGACCCTACGAAGGTTTTAGGCTACTTTTTATTCCGGGAAACCGGAAAATATATATAGTACTTTTATCCAGGAAAAACTCTTTCGT
Source organism: Lapara coniferarum (assembly GCA_949316025.1). Taxonomy (NCBI): domain Eukaryota; kingdom Metazoa; phylum Arthropoda; class Insecta; order Lepidoptera; family Sphingidae; genus Lapara; species Lapara coniferarum. Next base: position 3,861,826 of record OX438930.1, on the reverse strand, counting down.
GCTGGTGAAACCGCGGGCAAAAGCTAGTATGGAATAACTATGGAGTTCACTATCCGCTTGTTTCGATGAGTCGCGCCCCGGGGTCAGCCAATGTACAACCTGTTCAACTTGCCGCCATTGTAGCAATTATATAGTAACAGTCTTCGTTTATAGGCATTGTGCGCCGCCGTTGTAGCAAATATAGCAACATAGTCTTCGTTTATAGGCATTGTGGTTACATTACACTATATTTACCATTTCGTTTAGAGCTCACAGGTTTCAAGTAAAATTTATTTGACAGTTATAAACAACTGATGTTGATGTTACTCATTTTATTACCATTTATTACGGAGCTAAAGATGAGAGTGTGAGTATTGTATTTGGCCGGCCTATAAATATATGCGACAAGTTGTATTTATTCAGAAGTTGTGAAACCCTTAACGTATATATACATTTAGGTGTAAAAAAGCATATAGATACTCGATTGTTTACCATATATTTGGGACTGCCTCGGTGGCGTAGTGGTATTGCGTACGCATTACGAGTACGATTTGCGCGCTGAGGTCCTGGGTTCGATTCCCGGGTCGAGCCAAAAATATTGTGACTGGGTTTTTCCATCTTAAAATTTACTCAGTCGCAGCTCGGAGTCAGGAAGTTGGCGGTGTGATACCCCCGTGCCTCGGAAAGCACGTAAAGCTGTTGGTCCTGCGCCTGATCTCTCTCCGATCATGTCGGATTGCCGTCTCACCGGACTATGAGAGTGAAGGAATAGCGAGTGCACCTGTGTATTGCGCACACACTTGTGCACTATAATATCTCCTGCGTACCTGGCTGATCTCCGTTGAGATTGGCCGCCGTGGCCGAAACTGGCTAGGAGGATTTCATATATTTGGGAGTACGACCTTTGTATTTGGTCGTGTTGCATTTTTTTAAATAATTTGGATTACCAACAATTGTCACATTAAAACGTTTACAATTTCTTTTACAAATATAAATCAAACTAAATGCACAACCACACCAAGGTAATCACAGCTTACAATAGGACGTGTGATTTCAGTGTACAAAAGTTTAATACTAATGAATTAAAAATAAAACTTATATTAACATAAAAAAGGTCTTATTTAATAATATTCTGTTTTGTAGTACGAGCCTGATTCGACGATTCATGTGCAGTACGAGATCGTGGAACAGGTCCATTAAGATGTTAGAGTATATTAAAAAGCCGTCTTCAAAACCACTACAAATAAAAAAAAAATACTTTATATTCGCTTAGTAAATCCTACTAATATTATAAAGGCGAAAGTTTGTAAGTATGTATGGATGTATGGATGTCTGGATGTATGAATGTATGGATGTATGGATGTCTGGATGTATGGATGTCTGGATGTATGGATGTTTGTTACTCTTTCACGCAAAAACCATAGAACGGATTTCGATAAAATTTGGCACACGGGTAGATTATGTCCTGGATTAACACATAGGCTACATTTTATCCCGGGAAAATAAAAAGCTTTTGTATATTTGTTCGTGTATTTCCTTAGCTTAGCAGCCTGTTTAAGGTAGGCATCGACTCCAAATATACGTATATACTAAGCGAATATAAAGTTAAAGTATTTTTTGGTTTATAGTGGTTTTGAAATCGGTTTTGTTTTTTGTAAAAAAAATATGTATTTATTGCTTTTTTGTTAGTTAATTATGAAATGGTGTCAACAATACATCATCGATACGATTGCTGCATTCATAGGTCATCTGCAACAGCACATAACTTACTACAACTCTTCAATAACTAACAAGTTATTGAAGAGTTCCATTGTCTATCTCCGAAGATCTTTATCAAATCCTAATAAATTGAATACTAAAACCTTCCCTGAAAAATATACATTTGAATAACGAAACCCTCATTCAAATCGGATCAGTAGTTTTTGAGAAACTCGCGGCCATACAATTTTATATATATACATACATATGGTTCGAATACAGAACCTAATTTTTGAAACCGGTTAAAAATAAAATATATCATAAAAACTATATTCTCATAGAAACTCGTTAGGGTAGATATATTTCCAACGCGATACAAGTGCGTTGATGTTGCGGGTTCGGTCTCAAGATTGAGTAGATTTTTCGGTCAGTATCATCCTGGAATTATGCCCTATATTACCTAAAATGGCTGGCGAATTGTGGGCGAGTTATAATCCTGAAGAGGGAAATAAGTGTGAATCTGTTTATGAATGTTGTCATAAAAACAGGGCCTGTACAATAATGTTATTGTGAAATATTTTGTCATAAAAATTACGATGCGTCGGACATTTTTGTGAAGCTCTCTTGACCTTTTTAATTAACTTTATTCATCGTCGTATTATAATTTAATAGCTGTTCATACTATGGTTATATTTTTATTCATGAGATAGACTTTGATAGCTTATTATATGTAGGTACTAAAATTGTAGAAATAGAAATTACAAAATTATTATTCATTTTATGATAAGGCCTTTACGAATTAATTCTCAAAATAAAAACTGTTACATAATGTAACTTTAGTTAAGCTGCAAATTATCTCTTAGTCTGGGACATAAAACAGGCAGGAATAATGAACTATTACATAAAATTTTACAATTCTGGAATAACGTATGCTACTACATATTTCCTTTTTTTAAAAAATATTTTAAGCATTATCATCCGCATCCAAAACGTAGGTATAATCCGCCGACGTTACTGCACCGTGGTCGATGCACTACACCGCTGAATAAAGCTGTTAACCTTCGCACCATTTGTGTCGGGCCGCAACTCCGCGCGCGAAAATCCGATAACTTTCGTGCACCCCTCCGCCTGCCGCCGCGCCTCACCCCCGCCACCTCCTGCACACGAGCAGCCCCGCGCACCCCCTCACCGCCCCTCGCCCGCCTTTAATGGCATAAAAAATCAATTTCCCGCCCAAATTACACCGAGTCGACAAATTGCGAGCGCGTCTAGTCTATAATCGAGTGTTTTTCGGTCTACTGTTCACGATTTTTTCAACGTTAAACATCTTAGCTTATTGTGGAATAAATTTACCTTGAAATTAAATAATGTTTGAACCCTTTATTGTGATGAAATAGTGATGAGTATACGTTTTGGAGGTTAGACATTAATCGATTTCAGATTTCTTATTGAGACTTAATATATAAGTTCTTTTGGGACAATAGGATGTCCAGACAATGTTAATTTTAAGTTTCAGTCCATATTTTAATTTAAATATCATTATAATAAAAAAATGGGTCGAATTGTCGGACAAGCACTTCGACTAATAATCGAAACAAACTCCGTTCACCAGTGGTATTAACAAATTTTATATGATTACGTCATCACACATAAAATCGGAAACGAATTTCATTCCATTTTAACACCAACAATCGTTATAATCGTAGACTCTAGGCGACAGAGGGTAGTCTATGGCACACATAGCCGAAATACATAACGCACACAACAAATTTGCATGTGTACCGTTGCAGTGTCCGTGTGACCTTGAAGCGAGGGTGAAAGTGCCCCCAGCGCCCGTCGCTCCCGCACCCCGCCGCTTCCACGTGCCTTCCGTGATCTATTTTGGAGGTTTCTAACTCACATTGTGATGGCCTGGCATCGACAGACATTACTGCTTAGTTGTTTAGTTTTTATGAAATACATTAACTTCAGCCAGTTGTAAAATTTGAAAATCGAATTGTATGCTGTCATAAGTGGTTTATTTACAACTTTTATGATACGTCAAATACAGCTTAAAATATGCGACAATCTCCAGGGTCAATTAATAAGTGACAAATTACGTTTTATGGCGTTTTTATGTGTGTATTTCGGTAAAAAATACTGGCTACGTCCAATTTCCCGTTCATAAAACATTAACTTCTTAATTAGGAAATATTTTTTACAATGTCTGTAATTGTTAGACAGGCTTAAAAGTAATATTTGTTCTATATATAAGATTTGAGCAATAACTACTTGCCATATAGCGTAATAAAAATGTAAATGCATTAGGTACTTATAGTTTTATTCCGTAATAAACTTTATGTAAGAACTATAAAAACCCATGACATAAGAAATAAAATCGACTGGAAATTCATGAAGTTACGCCGTGTTTCATTTTTACAAGATATTTTATGCAGTACATTAATTTTTTCATGCCAAACAAAAAGTGTAGTAAAAGCTTTTATTCGTGAGGATCAATAATTTACCAACTTATGTATTAACAAGTGATAGTATAATACAATGTTTTACTTTTGTTTGAGAAAACTTTAATTATAAAAATCATCCATAATGCTATAAATATATATTTTAATACGACTAGTACTCTTACTTGTATACAGAATTAAAGTATTGGCAAAAAAATACAATGAACAATTGATAACAAAAAAGTAAGCCCGGAGTTTCTTTCTGCCCATCTTCGGATCGTCATCGCTTAGGTAGCTAGTGAAAAGCTGGTAGGTTAACTAGGTTTGGGCCTGTAGTGTCCTCATCGGTGAGGATCGCGACGCGTTCCTCCCATTATTTTTTAATTAAACGATCTCTTTTTTATATCCCCTTTTCATGCTAGAAAAGCCCGAGCTGGCTGTTTGTTTATTGATCTTCATTGAATCTACTCCCAATAAAAAAGTTGGTTTACAACCAACTTCAGTTTAAAGGGTCACTTTATTAATAATTATTATTTTAATGAATTTTATGTAAGTATCTTGGCTTATCATAAGTGCAACTATGTTCGCCTACATAAATAAAGTATAATATTTTATTTTATTATGTGTTTCACGTCTCCAATACTATGTTGCGTAATGGTAGTCAATATTTCATACAAACAGCTTATACATTCACACCTGCCTGGAGACATGACAAGTCATTTACATTTTGAAAATAGAACACCAATGTATTTCCTTAACAGTTATAACGTACTATGTCTTTCGTACAAACGTTGTTAATCCACGCCCATTAACGTGATGGAAACATAACCATAATCTTTAATATAAAGCGTAAAAGATACCAAGATAACATAACAATTAAATGAAACCTCGTAGTAATCTGCATAGTAATGATGAATAAGTAGAAGGCGCTACAAACGTAGCTTCGTAGCCGGCAGCTACGACTCCGCGTCTATTATACATTTCCGAGATCGTTTCATGTGCTCATTCTTTTGATACAAAGAAATAATATTTTTTCCATAAAATATTTTACATTGTGACATTATTCTTTATAAATAGATGTACTGTATCCTAGTTAATTCGTACGTAGTAACGTTACGTTTGAAAGGATAAAATATGAAGTAAAATTATTTAATTCAATAAAACTTATCTCTCTCCCTTTCTGGCAAAACAATTTTTTTAGAGTCATCATGTTTGCTCTCACAACGAATGCACCCTTATCATTATCGCCTTTAAAACCAATTCATTAAAAATAGTTTATTTTTTAATATTCCAAGTTTTTCTATTCAGCATCAGCTCGGAGTCTAATTTGTGCCCGATATGGCGATAGGCTCGCCCCCTATCACATCATGGGACGGAATAACGGCGAAAAGTGGGTGCACTAGTTGCGCCTCTGCCTATCCCTTCAGGGATAAAAGGCGTGCGTGTGTGTGTGTGTGTGTGTGTGTGTAATACTCCAAATAAATCGATATGCGTACAACCGACACATGACAAAAACAAACGTAAACCCGACCTTGAGCAGAGCAGCTTTAATCTAAGCCAGACGGGCGCCAGACGAAGGGACCCACGGGCAGGCCGCGAGGGATCAGCTTTGGGAAGGTCGCTCGAGTAATCAACTGCCACCACAACCATACTCGTAAAGATCAGAGATCACATTTCCCGTTTATAAAAGCTGCGGAAACTCAAACTCAGAGTTTAAGAAAAGTGTAGGAAAATACTAAAGTAGGTACTGTTCCTATAACAGACTGCCGTGAACGAAGTAACTAACAAGGGAAAATTATGGCTGGGAACATAATATAAATAATCTGAACAATTTATAAAAAAGAAATATTCTTAACATTGAATGTCTCAGAATAATGAACGCAGAGCCGTAACCAGCTTTGTAACTCAAAGTTCCGGATGGTATTGCTACTCTTTCCAGCCGTAGCAATTAGTGAGTTAGTCCAAAGTGACAGAAAATGTTACGGTTTTTTTATTATCAATTTCTCTTGGACGGCCATAAAGAAGTTCCACTTCAATAAGATATAAATAGCCGAATAATGAAAATGAGACCTCAACTACCTGAAACAGAAATCTAAGAACAGATACTGGCCAGACAATGGAAATAGCTTACTGCAGGGGGCACGATATTATATGAACATTAGTTTATTACCTTAATACTGGGAAGTAATAATTGAAATAATTGTTACTCAAAATTGCCTGTAGCTTGACAGCATGTATAATCAGCAGTTTCATCTTCTTACTGATAATATAAAAGTGAAAGTTTGTTGAAGTTCGGTGAAATAAATACAGATGTCATTGAACAGATATAGATTTTAATTTGGATTTGGCACACATATAGACGTGGCTTAGCACATAATACAGATTAAAATTATAAGCAAGTTCATCTCGAAAAATATACAAAACGATTATACATTACTTTTAAAATGTTGCACAACCCTAGTAATCAAATATAAAAACTTTTCCAAATTCAAATGGCAATTCTATTTTTAAATATATGAAAAGCGTGGGTATAAATCACACAGCCAGTGTAACATCAATGAATCTGCAGGTGGTCGGCCCACGGCTCAAAAGTAATCCCCGGACAGCCCCCGGTCATGAACATCCGATACCCGCATGGGAATTGCGTTATACAGCCTTAATTCAGGCAATTTTAGATTTTCACGATCAGGTTGAATGTTGTTTTCTAAGGTTTTGTGAAGTGGTTTTATGTCAATCAGTATTAAATACTTATTTACAGGGACACACATACTAGTATATGACTATTCACCGGGTCTTCTTGAGACTATGATACCATAATACGAAAAATTTGCAGACGATTCCAAGCTCGCGATTATTATTTTGTCAATCATTAAAAAAAGAGCGAATAACAAACATTGTCATTTCAACCTAAAGCAAGTTAACTTAAATAAATACAACTGATACTTTTAAATATATTCTATTTATATAAAACTTAGATTTGATCAAAATTCTTTCAAAACCCCAGCAACAGGGCACGCGTAATAGGTAGGGTAGGCCGAAAAATTGTCACCGCGCTGTTTCGCTTCACTGGCAGTCAGTACAGGTACAGATTGCTGTGAGAAATATCTCGGGAAAATGCTGAGGTGATGCAACCAATGCTTTGTCACTTTCAACTGTGAGGTTTATGATTAATACTTCAAGCGGTGTATATGGAAATATTTAAATGACTAAATAACTATGCGAGAAAAGATAAAATCTACTGCCTCGGTGGCGTAGTTGTACTATGGTACGACTGCAATGCTGAGGTCTCGGGTTCGATTCCCGGGTCGGGCAAAGTGATATTGAGTTTTTCTATTCAGTATCAGCTCGGAGTCTGGAATTTGTGCCCGATATGGCGATAGGCTCGCCCCCTATCACATCATGGGACGGAATAACGGCGAAAAGTGGGTGCACTAGTTGCGCCTCTGCCTACTCCTTCGGGGATAACAGGCGTGAGTGTATATGTATGTATGTATACTATGCGGGCAATGATGCTGGCCGCATAACATTATCAAAACTGATACGTCTTGACGTCAGTTTTCTGTTATTAGTTATTACCTTTGAGTATCTCCCAATAAATACTCTAAGGTAATTACATAATCCCATCAAAAACATAAATGTGAAATGTGGAAGCCAAGTCTAATATTAAGAATATTCGTGCTGGTCGACTTCACGGATAAAAGAATTGAAATCTTAATGGTTGCCAAGCCCTGTAGATAACCCTTTAAATTATTTATATGAACACAATCCATTCTAAAATAAAGTTAAACTAATATTTCTTTGTTTTTCTGCTACGACAATTTATGATATTTAAAAATATAATTTCTTAAATTTGAATAGTCGAATTATTTACACAAAGCAGATAACTTAGTATAAATTTAAGCTCAAGATTTGTCTTGGCTAGTTTTATCAGAAAACATTTTTTTTTCGAAGAGTAGGATATGTTGACTTTACAATATGAAAACAGTAACATAAAGATAAGTTTATTAGCCAAATATAAGAAAAATTTTATGTGAAGACTAGCCAAGTCAAATCTTGAGCTTAAATTTATACTAAGTTATCTGCTTTGTGTAAATAATAAGACTATTCAAATTTAAGAAATTATATTTTTAAATATCATAAATTGTCGTAGCAGAAAAACAAAGAAATATTAGTTTAACTTTATTTTAGAATGGATTGTGTTCCTATAAATAATTTAAAGGGTTATCTACAGGGCTTGGCAACCATTAAGATTTCAATTCTTTTGTCCGTGAAGTCGACCAGCACGAATATTCTTAATATTAGACTTGGCTTCCACATTTCACATTTATGTTTTTGATGGGATATCATTACTTTTTGTAAAGTAACGTATCTATAGGAACCTACCGCCGTGTCCCACAACAGCTCTGTCTAAAGTCTGAAAATTTATAGAAAAATTCAAGCAAAAGTGGTGCCCTAATACGGAGGGAACGTAATTAATGGATCAAGTTAATTAGTATTTAAAGTAAAATAAAGCATCAATGGACGTGTACGCCTAAACGTTCATTATTCGAAAGATAATTTATAGATAGGATGCAGATTTTCCGATAGCTTGGAAAATGTTTCAAATCTTAAAAATGTATTGTTTTCAGATTTTTTCCCTTGTATACATACAATTACCTATCTGGACACCAAATTTCAACTTTCTAGGTCATCTGGAAGTGGGTTAGGTTTTTGATCTATATGTCAGTCAGTGATAAAAATGCCGATTTTTAGATGTTAGTAGCTCAATGACTGTTTGAGCTATATTTATGAAATTTGGGGTTCTGGTTAACTTGATGGGGTTTAATATACAAACCAAATCTCATGTTTTTACGTTAAATAGATTTTGAGTTATAGAGGAGTGAAAAGTCGCTCCAAATGGTTCGGGTGAAACTACACTAGGCAGCTTCGACTTTTTAAATTTTTTTTGCTTGGCTTAACACGCTGCCGCGTGTCTCGATCATTGTCATCAGGCACATGAAATCCACTGCTGAACATAGGCCTCCCATTTTTTTTCGCGTGTTTTTTTTTTCTCTAAACATGTTCAGACAGACCTGTCAAAAGCTGCCTACTTCCAGCATCATTAATTACATAGCCAGCATTGACTCCTCAAGCCCTGCGACGGGCACCAGTGTCTATATATACAGGGTTTTCTCATACATCTATATTATATATAAGCGGGGTTTGAAGGGTTAAATAGTAACATCTATAAAAGAAATATATTATAAAGAAGCGAATTTTTTAAAAATAAGATACGATTAATGACTATCCGCACATGAATGCTAATAGTGAGAATAACTTCAAAAACAATTTTCTTAGACGTAAAAATACCTCTCGAGGAGTGTAACAACTTTTTTATGAGTCGCTTGTCACATTACAGCACAGTTAATGCCAGATCTTTCATTTGCGAACGAGTGCTTTTAACTATTCACAGTTGTGCTCTTCTCTGAGTACATTTTGTAAGGTTTTATCGCGACTAGTGTTAATACTGCGTGCCGCCATCTTTAATCAGAGCAGGGTGTTTCGTGTGCATTTGGGAAATCACTTGCAATATGTCATACGCTTTGAGAATACAATTTTTGTCTGGCAAAAATGTTCTAGAGGTAACATTAAAGAGATATACGGATGTTTTCTTGGAGGAACTTTGGGAAATATTAATAGCACCAATGCTTTCAATTTTATTCATACTCCTTATTCCGAATAGTTTTAAAAGTAATTACAAATATGAATATTTACATTAGGAATTTAACAACCAAAAATCTTTCACATTACAATTGGCAGTTTAAAAAATATATTCTATAGAATAAGTATCCAGTACGTCAAATTCTATCTCTATCTTTTCACAAGTGCCTCTGAAAAAAATAGTTACAACTACAACACATCTCTGTGATCGTTGACTATAATCTGCCCATAATGACACGTCTCAGCCTTACTGCATGCGCCAGACCTCCAAACGTGGTAATACTAGACTTTCACGATACTTCAGGTTTTACCACGTACTCGTATTAGTTTTTATTGCATTGAATGACGAGACGAGCATGCCATCCGCCTGATGGTAAGCGATACGACCACCCATAAACAATAGCAACACCCTCCAACACCTTGAGTTACAAAGTACTGTGTGGCATTCCATTGCGCTCGTCAACCTGAGATACAAAGTATTAAGTCTCATTATGTCCAGTAATTACACTGGCTACAATGTCCTTCACACCGAAACACAAAAGTGCATGCACACTGCTGCTTGGCGGTAGAAAAAGACATTGCGGTGGTACTCACCCAGACGGACTCCTACATATGAGGGACCTACCAACAGTACCTCGTATTTTATTGAATCGGTGAAGCAGTTGTATTTCGTACGCGGTACGACTACAACTCACGGGTCGGGTGAGTGATAATGGGTCTTTCTGCTCAATATTTTTCCGGAAACTAATTTATGTCAGTTATGGCGATGGGCTCACCATATCACGTCATGACTGCCTCGGTGGCGTAGTGGTATTGCGTACGCATTACGAGTACGATTTGCGCGCTGAGGTCCTGGGTTCGAATCCCGGGTCGAGCGCCGGTCCTGCGCCTGATCTCTCTCCGGTCATGTCGGATTGCCGTCTCACCGGACTATGAGAGTGAAGGAATAGCGAGTGCACCTGTGTATTGCGCACACACTTGTGCACTATAATATCTCCTGCGTACCTGGCTGATCTCCGTTGAGATTGGCCGCCGTGGCCGAAACTGGCTAGGAGGATTTCATATCACGTCATACAACGGCACACACGGCGCAAAGATTATGCCCTGGTTGCATTTTCACCTACACCTTTGAGGTAAATTATGTTTTTACTGGTGCTATCCAAATATAAATCATAATATTAACCGTCCCATAACCTTTATACTCTTACAAAGGCAAACCCACTTAACCCCTAAATGGATATGGACTTCCGGAGTTTCCCACATTAGGCCTTGGTGACCGAAACGGTGACGTCACGGCGTATGTTCTATCACCTCGTCTAGACCGAGGGGGATTGATGGATCTCATTTACATCTTCACGGAGTTGCCCATGTTAAAAACTTTAAATTGTTTTTATTGCGCGCCTAAGGAATTAATTATTAAAAAAGGAGAACGTTAACGAAAGGCTAGATTTACTTGTTTTATATTTAATTTTATTGGTTATAAAATTCACCTACGTAGTATGATTGTATTTGACTGCAGCGTGCATTAAAGGCTTGTTTTGCGCGAACTATAATTGGAGTTTAATGAGGAGATGACCATGTCACACAGTAATATAGCAAACATTTTTCTACCATTAATTTAACCATTTACTTAAAAAAATCCATAAACTTCCGACGGCCACACCAGGCTTCAGGGCATAGAATTTACATAATGTTTTGTATTATGAATGGTCGAATTCTTGAGGTCAACGAGGTGCCACAAAACATAAAGCGACATCGAGTACATCTTCCAAAATAAAGGAGCCGTGGGAGGTTTCTTTTGACCCTATTTAATTTTCAAGGACCGGCATTGCTTGTTGTACATATCAAATATAATACAAAAATGCTTTTTCTCATTTTATTAATAACCAAGTAAGTTATTCACCTGTAAACACCATGTCTGTACATAACTATAGCAGTAGTACTGAGAAATATCATAAACCAGATCAGAATCAAGAAGCCTTTCTATCGTTAACGCTAATAGAAAAAATAAAATATATATGGAAATGACATATTATATCGATCTGTCTACCAATATCATTTCCATACATAACGATAGAATTAACAATTGTAGAGGCATCTTGGCTACGGTCCTCGAAAACAACGCGTACTGCGCTGCGCCCGTCGCCCTGATATTAAACCTTAGATCTTATAATGTTAAGTCATAACTCAATCTACATACATAGTATCCTTCTTCCCTTGCAGGGATAATTCAAATTTAAATCATTTATTAAGTAATTAGGCCCCTAGGGCACTTTTACACGTCTTTTTTAACAAAGTTTTTTTATAAATTAAAAGATTCTACCAGTGCTTCGGAAAAGCCCACTGACCTGAGAAGAAGCACCAAGAAGCTCAGCGTGGGTCTTTCGTAGTTATCTTTTTTTTTAAATATATATATTTTACAATTTGCTAGTAACAATATAAGGTAGGTAGGTATTAACACCGTGTAAAAGGGAGTGAACTGTTGCCATTTACCAGGTACAGTACATTTCCAGACTCCGAATTGATATTGAGTAGAAAAACCGATATCACTGCCCGACCCGGGAATTGAACCCGAGACACAAGTACGCCACCGAAGCAGCCAACAAAATCTACGTGTCCTTCAAACCCTTTGCACACTACTATTGGCGGACTAGGCAAATTTTTTTTTATAATTTTCTCTTATAGGGAAGGCAAAGGGTTCAAGCCTGTACAGCCTCGTCTTAAGTGATATTTTTGTTTGTTTTTTTCCTACATACTATGTCGTAGTAAAGCAGTGCTACCATACCAAGACTTTTGTCAAGGAGTTTTGGCGGCAACGAAAAAACACTTGATTGGCACAATTATTTCAATTCACTTCATTTGAGCATTTTAATAGACCTATATTGGATAATATACCACCATAATTATGCAATATAACACCAAATATCACCAAAATAATGAATTAAAACAAGAGCACGGACTAGGCTAAGTTATGATAGACTGATCCTCGGAGACAAGAGTCCTGTTAGTTGAGTTTAAAGCTAGAGACACACTCTATTCACCAACGTTTTCTCCATAGTCGTTTCTCAGACAGGACAGTGAATTGAGTTTGCAAATAACCTATTTATAATTTACTCGCAGTGAAAGGCGTAGATTCAAAGGTCCTTCGGGTCTAAAAATACCCGCGTTTATTTTTAGCACAACATGTAAAAATAAAGGATGTCGTACGAGGAAAATGGTTGGACCCTTGGAGGGCGACCCCAAATAAACCGGTCACAAAACCCGGGTAAAGGACGTACCCGGCCGTGGTCGAGGTCACTCCCGGACCTTGACCTTCGCGTGTGTGGGCCTTCGCGTTTGTTTATATTTGTTTTTTTTTACACCATTACACACGCACGTTTTGGCTATCATTTTTCATTCACACTTTTCAGACGTTTTTATTTCCAAACATGCTTTACGAGGCTAAACCCTAAAAAGCGTAATATTTTGATTAACCCTTTCACAGCGACTTTTCAATGTAAACAAGGACAATCAATGTAAACATTTAGGTGAGCCAACCTTAATAAATTGCGCGTCATAAAGTGAAATAACGTAAGACGTAAACATAAGTGCGTCGCGTGTCAAATTAAGCCATTCGTTGCGATAGTTACTAAATTATAATCATCGTTAAAATACCGATATAAGAAATTGTATGTTTGGATACTCTTACTCTATACTGGAAAATGTGCAAGTATGAAAGGAAAAGAATACTTGGCACTCACAATCTTCACAATATTGAGAATAAAACGATCTCATTCTCTATGACGTATATCTTCATTTTCATAATAACTGCCAATTTTATTGTTCATAATCACAATAAAATCAAACTATATATGACATTGTGCTCGCGATGCCATGACTCAGTCATGGTGGGATGTGACAATGTATCATTTCGTGACTCAACCGCCAATCAACGTGAGCTTTTACGCCAGTTCCAAATTTAAATTTATTAGAACGTTCCTTTGTGCGAAGCATTAGTTTTTTTTACAAAATTACAAGTGACATGGCTGTATGAAGAGTGATTCCTTTGCCAGTTTTCAGGAATTGAAAAACAATGCCAAGAAAGTTGGTGTAAGCTGTAAATTAAAATGTCATCTAATTTGACATTCAACTTGCGTAGGCTCAGCGTGTTTACCAATAAATTGTTCTCAGAAATGCATTACATTGTTATTTAGCGTATAATAAAGAAGTTCAATTTTTTTAACAGTCACGTCGTACTAACATAGAACGTTAATATATCTGAGCAATGCACGTTAAACTATTAAGCATTTTAGTATTTTTATTTGTACTTGAAAATGTTGTCATGAAAGATAGCATATAATTATAATGTACACTACAAACAATATCTAACAGAAAAGTAACAGCTTTATGAAATGTTCGTTCGTTTAATTTTCTGACATAATCCCTCACATCAAAATCACGCAAACAATTTTGAATTTAGAACCTATTAAACAATTAAAAAGGACGAATCTTTCAGAAATCACCAATCCACGTAGGTTTCGACGTAATTTTTGTTTGTCTATGGGATTACGTGCGCGACATGCGTCATGAGAGCGGTATCATGACATATCCGCCACTCGGCGGCGGATGGCGGACGACAGCCACAATTTGTTAAATTACCACACGCTACACACGATTCATCGGCATCGTCGCGTTGCAGCGTGTCTTAAAATAAAAGCCCCTTTGCTCTTGCTGAGCTTTGAGGTCGAGTTTAGGGGTTACTCTACATAGTGCCATAAGTGGATAGTCAATTCGAAATTAATAGCAAACATCTAAAACATCACATCAGCTGAGTCATGTCTTTGGTTCATCTTCTGACGATGAAATCGAACCCTTCGTAATTAATGGTATAGCCATGCTGCATTAATTACAAAATAATTAGATATATAAAAGCTTACTTAAATTTGAGAAAGGATAATGAAAGCAAAACGAATGAAACGAGTATTTTTAACAACTAAACACATTTATTTTGAATTGATGAATTAGTAAATATAATATTATATTTTCGGTGTCAGAGCGGAATCATTTTTATGGTTGATAAGCGTTAAAATTTTGCACACTGAAATAAGATTAAAATATATTCTAATTTCAAAATATATATAGCTAAAAGATAAAAACGTATAAATTATAAATAAAAAAAACTGCAGTTCCATATTCAAATTCGCGTGCAGCTTTCCATGTTTAGTTCCGCTACTCGCCACAGGCGCCGCCACCGCGCCCGAGTCGCACTCAACCAGTGTGCGTCCCACGTCACACAGCCGTGATTGCACTAAATTGAGCTTCCGCTGCCGACAGGATAAAAAATCCCTGCCGCGTCCTCGGTGACATTAAACAATGGCCAATCGCGGTCTGAGCGGTTAACTGTCGCCGGCCGCGGCTGCTCGCACTCGATCCAATTCGAGTTTTAAATCAGCCTGCTTGGTGAACGAAATGTAGGTATTTGGCTGAAAAAAAAACAAAATAATCCTACTAATATTATAAAGGCGAAAGTTTGTAAGAATGTATGGATGTTTGGATGTTTGGATGTATGGATGTAAGGATGTTTGTTCCTCTTTCACGCAAAAACTACTGAACGGATTTCGATGAAATTTGGCACACGGCTAGATCATGTCCTGGATTAACACATAGGCTACTTTTTATCCTGGGAAAATATAAACCGGGACTTTTATCCCGGAAAAACTTTTTAATGCGGGCGGAGCCGCGGGCAAAAGCTAGTATTATATAAGTTCTGTCTTGTCTTTGTCTGTGAATCTGTTAAATTGCACTGTAATTTGCTTATTATAATTATCACATTTTCAACTACTACTCGATGAAATACTATTTAATTAATACGGTTTCACATTACGTTTCGTCACCAAATAATATTTAGTATCTGAAAATAGCTTAGGTTGTATCTACGTCCTACGCAAGGTTGTCTCTTTTGAATGACTTGGCTGCCTCGGTGGCGTAGTTGTATTACAGTACGACTGCAAAGCTGAGATCTCGGGTTCGATCCCCGGGTCGGGCAAACTGATATAGAGTTTTTCTATTCAGTATCAGTCCGGAGTCTGGAATTTGTGCCCGATTTGGCTATAGGCTCGCCCCCTATCACATCATGGGACGGAATGACGGCGGAAAGTGGGTGCACTAGTTGCGCCTCTGCCTACCCCTTCGGGGATAACAGGCGTGAGCGTATGTGTATGTGTGTAATTTTTTTATGTTTCTATTATTAAAAACAAAATACTTACACACAGCGTACATTTTTGTTTATGGCATTGAATGACGAGACGCAATGCCGTTCGCCTGATGGTAAGCGATAGGACCACCCATAAACAGTAGCAACACCATACAGCACCTTGAGTTACAAAATACTGTGTGGCATTCTAATGCGCTCGTCATTCTGAGACATATGATGTTAAGTCTCATTATATCCAGTAGTTACACTAGCTACAATGCCCTTCACACCGAAACGCAATAGTGCATGCACACTACTTCATAGTACTGCTAGACATTGCGATGGTATCCACCCAGACCGACTCTTACATATGAGAGTCCTACCACTAGCAAAAAATCACAGTACATCACAGACATTTCAAATACAAAGTCAAATTTCTATTTAGGTTATTTGCACCCTATCAGTTTACCCCTTCGACCCGCAGGCATACACATAACTAAATAAGAGCTAGGATTGATCGCAATTTCAGGTTTAACGAGCGTATGATTTGTCTTCGATCGTCATGTCAAAATAGTTTTCTTTTTTGTAATATCTCTTTACGTCTGTGCCCATTACACTTTTGGCAATATGTCTGCCAACTGTATGTCTTAAACGTTATTTGCAAATTCCTATCATACCTACATAATATTATACTAGTTATATGTTATAAGTTAATTAGAGTAGCCTTTTTTTACGAAGCAATGTATGTTTGACCACATGACGCCTTTCTTTAATCCATTTGAATAATTCGGGACAGATGGTATAAATATGAAACAAAATTAAATTAAGTTTTTTCTTCTACGCTAACTAATAATCAGCTATATTATTTCTTCATCTTCAGCCTTTAGCAGTTGACTACTGTATATAGGCCATATTATATGCATAATATCAATACCCAATAATCAATAGATAAAAATATGTTCGACTTTATACTACTAGAAAGCTTTATTTACAAAGTAACAGTTTCTCGCACGTCACAATCGCTTTTCAGAACACTTTCATTTTCAAAACCATATAATTCTTGCTTTCATTACGGTGATTCACATAACTGTGAAGAGTAAGCAGTGAAAATAATTATCATCATATATGATACCATCTCGTACATAACACTAGAAAAATCTGTCACATCCGTGATTCTTTTTCCATTTAGGCTGTCCCAAATTCATTTTTTTTTAACAATCGTCCCAAAATTGTAGAATTAACAAAGTCTATTAAATATTTTTATAGAATTTTGTGTGATATCTCTGCCATAGCAATTTGTCGGCAGGACGTTACTAGATACGTTAGAAGTTACTATTCACATAATGTGTCGGTTCCTCCCGATGTTTTTCTCCGCCATCGGAGCGTGGTATGTTATAAAAACGAATATATGAGAGTTTTGCATGCCATTTTCATAATAGTGTTGTAACGACAAAGGATTGTGGTAAAAGTTTGTTTATGATAAAAGTACCTACATGACGTTATCGAACAAACTGTTATGCTTACAAAGGAACTAAAGCCTTAAATAGTATTTAAAACACTGATTTAATACATATTAATTTACGGGTTAATATAAAAATATTTAACAATTTCTCATAATTAGAATTATACGCACAAAGTTTTAGCAACTAGATAATATTTTCGAATAAGTACAATAAAACATGCATACATTTCATACAATCCTAGCTACATGGAAGAGTCACGCAACAAAATCTTAATTCCGAACATAAATCCACACAGTTGCAAACGCCATAAATTAATCTACAAACAGCGCGACCAACCGAAATCCTTTGTTACTTTATTCGCAAACAAAAGTTTGTTATTACAGCGGCACAGAGTTCCGAGTTCATCGAGACGAACTTTAACATATAAATTATAACTAAATGTATGTACGGCTAATTTTACACGTCGCTGGATTTAATCATCGTTGCATTTTTATTAACCAAGTTCGGGATTTATCGACTTGCAGGATTTCATTTAAGTTTGTTCGAACTACAGAGATAAATAACGTGTAATTTAGAACGATGAAATACTTTGTTCAAAGACAAAACTTTCTATAAAAGTTACACTTAAACGAAATTATAATCGATTAATACATTATAACGTCTTTCATTAATCGTTTATGTAAACCGTGCTAATTTATGAAGAACTTGGGCTGAAAAGCGAGTATCATTTTAAGGTAAGTAATAAATATATAAAGTAGTCATCACGTAGTGATAGGACGTTCAGTTTTAACTGAAAGTCAGGAATGAAGCACTGTCGTGCGAAATTTTGATTTTATTTACGATTTTACAAAATACAATATTTTCTTAACATTCATTGTTATTTATTGATCATGTTAGGGACGTCAGCAAATAGATTATTTACAGCGATTCATAAATACATTTGATATGGTTCCGTCATTAATATTGCAGACAATATTGAAAGTCCCTATAAATTTTACATTAAGCGTCAAAATACAATGTGTTGCGAACAATCGATATGTGCCGAGAACGTATTAATCGAGTATTTAATTTTGATGTACATCGTTTCTTTCTTTCTTTCATTACCGAAGGAAGTAGAGCCACTTAATAGGAAAGGTATTTTCTGTCACCGAATAGCAGTAAATGTGCATTGTCGGGTTCCGAATTTAAGGATGTCGTAGCTAATGTAATTATGAGATTCAACATCTATTTTTTCAAGATGACACACAGATGTACAATACTTTCAATTATTCAATTTACCTTTTGTACGGTCTTCAAACTACCACGAGTTTATCGCATATTTATAAAAATACAAATTGCACGAATGCAAATGCAAAACGCAGTTTGCAAATCACATTTAGAATGCACGGAATCCCCGAGACTGCTGACTTGCAGACGGGAGAGGACCTCGTGGCGAATATTGATATTCCACAGTTATAGCTAGGTAAGTACTCGACAGTGTTGTATGTTGATACAATACTGTGTATCATTGTATTTATTTTTGTTGCTATTGTATCGATGCATAACTATCGTTTTTAGTAGCGGTCTTTTTTATGGACTGAAATCAGAGCAGCAGTTTTTTTCGCGGTTATAATTTTGATTACGTAATATGTTACAAAATATAAAATTTTTAACATAGTAAAAAAAAAAATATTTTTAATATAAGGCGTATCGGATGATCTTTAAAATCCTTATTTAATAAGAACAATTGTTTTTATTGTATTGAATGACGAGACGAGCATGCCGATCGCCTGATGGTAAGCGATACGACCACCCATAAACAATAGCAACTCCGTTCAGGCCCTTGAGTTACAATTACTGTGTGGTATTCCACTGCGTGCGTCTCCTGAGACATAAGATGTTAAGTCTCATTATGTCCAGTAGTTACACTGGCTACAATGTCCTTCAAACCGAAACACAATATTGCATGCACACTGCTACTTGGTGGTAGAAATAGATATTGCGGTGGTACCCACCCAGACAGACTCTTACATAATATGAGAAACCTGCCACCAGAAATTTCAATTACAATGTAATTTTAATAACCGAAAAACGATACTTAAACACCCATATCCTGGAAACAGTGTTGGGCAAATTTTAATCGCAAGAACAATTAAAGATTAACAATTAATCAATTGTAATTGTGAAAACTTACAATTAACAATTAATCAATTGTAATTGTGAAAACTTACAATTAACAATTAATCAATTGTAATTGTGAAAACTTACAATTAACAATTATTTAATTGTTAACTGTATTAATAGCAATTAACAATTAATTAATTTTCAATTGCTTAGTTAATTTTAATTAAAAATTACAATTAATAAAATACTGCTGCATAATATAAAGCCGGTATATATAAATATACAATATACCCGTGTGGTTGCGGGTAGTAGAATAGTGCCCCCCCATATTTTCATATAGTTAAATAAATATGTTGGCAACACATAAAAGACCGATCACAATAATAATCAATAACTTTAAGCCCTCACGTGCCGGGAGCGTGGATCCACGCTCAAAAAAAGTGTTCAAACTCTGCCGGGAGCGTGGATCCACGCTCGGGCCGATTTCTGCAAAATGTATGAAAACTGAACATCTACAGGTGGTTTCTTTTGAGCTTATTTTTTGTTTCCATTGGATGCAAATCTTAATCATATATGAGAATTGAGAAAAGTGGCCGCCATTTTGAACTTCTTTGTTTTGAGGCCGATTGACCTCAAAATCGATACCTGGACATGGATTTAAGTACAAAAGACGGCTCCAATGTTAGAATTGAAAAAAGTGGCCGCCATTTTGAATTTCTTTGTTTTAAGGCCAATCGACCTCAAAATCGATATCTGGGCAGGCCTTTAGGTACAGAAGATGGTTCCAATGTTAGAATTGAAAAAAGTGACCGCCATTTTGAATTTCTTTGTTTTAAGACCAATCGACCTCAAAATCGATATCTGGGCAAGGCTGTATGTATAAAAGACGGATCCAATGTTAGAATTGAAAAAAGTGGCCACCATTTTGAATTTCTTTGTTTTAAGACCAATCGACCTCAAAATCGATATCTGGACAGGCCTTTAGGTACAGAAGATGGTTCCAATGTTACTTCATCACCATCATCTATCATTTTTATAAGTATCTAATTTTGATGTGATTGCGTATTTAAATTGTTAAATTAGTAAAATTACAACCTCGATTTATTCTGTTTGGCTAAAGACAAACCCAAATATCTATCTTAAATCCCATTAGTCTTAAAACCAAACGATTTTGAGGTCGATTGGTCTTAAAACAAAGAAATTCAAAATGGCGGCCACTTTTTTCCATTCTTACATTGGATCCGTCTTCTGTACCTAAAGGCTTGCCCAGATATCGATTTTGAGGTCGATTGGCCTTAAAACAAAGAAATTCAAAATGGCGGCCACTTTTTTCAATTCTAACATTGGAACCATCTTCTGTACCTAAAGGCCTGCCCAGATATCGATTTTGAGGTCGATTGGCCTTAAAACAAAGAAATTCAAAATGGCGGCCACTTTTTTCCATTCTAACATTGGATCCGTCTTCTGTACCTAAAGGCTTGCCCAGATATCGATTTTGAGGTCGATTGGCCTTAAAACAAAGAAATTCAAAATGGCGGCCACTTTTTTCCATTCTAACATTGGATCCGTCTTCTGTACCTAAATGTCTGCCCAGATATCGATTTTGAGGTCGATTGGCCTTAAAACAAAGAAATTTAAAATGGCGCCCACTTTTTTCCATTCTAACATTGGATCCGTCTTCTGTACCTAAAGGCTTGCCCAGATATCGATTTTGAGGTCGATTGGCCTTAAAACAAAGAAATTCAAAATGGCGGCCACTTTTTTCCATTCTAACATTGGATCCGTCTTCTGTACCTAAAGGTCTGCCCAGATATCGATTTTGAAGTCAATTGGCCTTAAAACGAAGAAATTCAAAATGGCGGCCGTCTATGCCAAATCTCACAATGTTTCTGAATATTTTAGTGACCATTGATCCATAATAAATAAGTAAATGAATAATTTCAAAATTCGTACTAAAAGAATTTTATGGTGTATAAATTGGAACCTCCTTTACATCTAAAATCCGATTTTTTCAAATGTATGGGCGGCACGAAAGCATTTTTTACGCAAACTGAGCCCGGCATTCCAGGGGTTAATCAAACATGATTAGATAGACAATAACGATTTAAAACTTCTTGTAATAATTTAAATTACACTTCAGTACCACTCTCTTCTCGAACATGCTGTCTGACAGTTTGTGACTCTTTGGCAGATTTGTCATTGTTGCAAATGAAAAAAGGCGTTCCACTGCAGCTGATGATGGCAAAGGTGTGTTGTATTTAATAAAAATACTTTTTATCTCAAAATATCTATTGAGAAGTTGCATATGTTGGCATTCCTCAGCTAAATAATGTAAAATACCTACGCTGTAGAAATATTTATCAATGCTGTTGCATTGTTATGCATAAAAATAAACACATATTGAAAGGAAATATTCATTTTTTTATCTACTAGCAGTTTTTTTTTATTTAGAAAGAAAGATTTAGGAAAAATAAGCTATACTTACAGCCTTTGACCACTTTTTTATTCGTCTAAAGTCCAATACTTATAGTTTAATTCTCCTTAATCTTTACTAATTTGATTTTGATACATAAAGTTAATTGTTAGTTTTAATTGTTTCATTAATCAACTAAAAAAGTTAATTGTAATTATTTTAATTGCGAGTTACAATTAACACAGGTTAATCAAATTAATTTAATTGCAAGATGCAATTAAAAGTTCAATTGCGATTAATTTAATTGCAATTACTTTTTTAGTCAATTAACAAGATAATTGACAATTAATTGATTAATGCCCAACACTGCCTGGAAATAACATTGAAGCCCGTATTAAATCATATTATTCATGTTGGCGCAATTCCGCGAATGATCGTTGCGTGCCATCTGTCGGCGGATAGCGGCACTAAACAAGCCCCATTGTAATTTACTAACGGTCTGCAAAAACGGACCTACCGAAACGAAACAAAACACATTCCAATTAACCTCGTTATTTTACTGTACAGATTAACGTTCGAGATTATCTTGCAGCTTTATTATCTGTGCGATCCGCTGCACCTGCCCTTTTCAACCGATTTTAAATAACAGCCATTTACATCCATCATTTCGGACGTGGCGAGTGATCCAACGTCCGTCCCCGATACGTTTTTTATTTTAATACTAAATTTAATCAACCCACAAACTTACGAATGGCATTATTTAGATGTTAATTCGCCGGTTATCCATTTAATAACTGAAATATGAAGCGCTATTAAAATTTGATTATTATCATAGGCAATGTAGGCCACTTTACCGTTACGAATAAAACAGGAAGTGCGTTGTGAGTACACGTCCTTTTTGCCACAACAACTGTTGTTATAAGAGGGTGGAGTCACTTTAGTAGTCAAATTACAATATAATAACTTTTCAAGTAAAAAGTAGTACAAAAATTATTTTTTACCGGTAAGTTCATTCTTTGTATGTTTTATTCTTGGATTTATTCTAAACAATACCTATTCTACGTTTATGGAACATAAAAAGGAGCAACAAAAGGAAGAGATACCGCCGTGAGGCAGTAAATATAACTATGGTTTTTGTCTAAGACTTAGAGCAGATGACAAACTTTCCTGCAGCTGTCCCGTATTCAGGGATAAACAGGATCCCATATGACAATCCGGGACATTAACTTCTCCAGTTCAATGCTCCATCAATCAGTATGAGACGTTTCATGTGTGGCATTACAATCATAGCAATGCCTGATTTAGTTGAATTACTTAAAACGGAACAAGAATATATTATCGATTTTAAAAACGATGTTTTCAAGTGTTCCACGAGATTCAATTTAATAAGTAATAACTCAAGGGAAATTAAGCTTTTCTCCACATAAACATTCAAGACATTAAATGTATTATTTTATAGAGAAATTCAAATATTATATTAGTTTACTACACATGTAAACTTATAAAGTTCATTATAATTTAGTTGTTCATGATGTACCTACAGGAGGCAGTGTGTCAGAATATTGTTCAATCGACTGCTGTTTTACATCATACTCTTCTTAATTAGTAAGTATAGTGCAGATTAACGTCAATCTCTTATATGAATCTCCATTTATCGTTTGTAGGAGGTAAGGTTTCTTTGACATCTTTATCTTGATATATATTTGGCCAATCTAAGATAATGGTAAAAGATATGACAAAATTTCGCAATTGTTTGTACAAGGCCTACTTGGAACAAGTTTGCTCAATGATACAAGTCGCGTGACTGGACCTGCCTCAACACGCTCACGACACGCGCCCACGCCTTACGCACGCTGCGGCCAAATTAATACCGGTTACGATACTATACGACTATATCTGTTACCTTTACGATTATTTTTGCTCAAGTTCAAGATTATTATGGAATTTTAAGGGATCTCTTTGATAAGTGTTCATTGATTGGAATTGAGTTACAATATACAACGTTATGCGCATAACGCCATCGTAGTGGAGTTTATCCGCACTACGTTGAATCCGTCCGTAGTAGCACGGTGCGTTTTCAACGGTCTTTTCTGCCGCGTACGTGCGAAATTTGGAATAAACTCCCTCCGTCGATGTTTCCCGAGCGCTATGACCTGTCTTTCTTTAAACGAGGTTTAAAAAGTGTGCTCACCTCCGGGTTGGCAACGGCTTGGCTGTGCCTCTGGCATTACTTTAGTCCATGTGTGGTAGATGCTGCTTACCATCAGGCGGACCGCTTGCTAGTTTATCTATTAAGGCACTAAATATATATGCATAAAACTAAAACTCGTTAAGTGTCGCACTTTACTTTGTAAAATTTTGATATATCGCTATAAATTACTTCAACTTTTTTGTTCGTACATTAGAAGTGGAAAATGCTTATTTTATACAATTTGGCATGATTCCAGTCCATAAAATGTATTCATAATATATATTATAAAAGCCATTTAAGTCGCACAAGCCCGTAGTCAAATAAAGCAATATGTATAATTAATGATAGCACAATTGCTTTACGTCTACGAACATAAAGGTGTTCACATTTATTA
The DNA here is from genome assembly GCA_949316025.1 of Lapara coniferarum. Classification (NCBI taxonomy): domain Eukaryota; kingdom Metazoa; phylum Arthropoda; class Insecta; order Lepidoptera; family Sphingidae; genus Lapara; species Lapara coniferarum. Next base: position 3,837,272 of record OX438930.1, on the reverse strand, counting down.
TAATATAAAAACAGCTCCCGCTACTTGAATCAATTAGAATAATGACGCGCAATGACCATCAACCGACATTATCTGCAATATAATTGTAGAATTACTTTTTTGATAAAATTATCTGACCTATAAACATTTTAATTTTGATGACTAGTGAATTTAAATTCACACAATCCTATATTCTTGGAAAATTAAATATTATATTAATGGGAATTCAGTGAATTTAATAATTATTTCCTGCTGTACGTATTATTGTGTTTATAAACCGGATAATCTATTTTTAAATTACATTAGTTATTTTTAAAAGCTGTCTTTAGGCATTATTACTTCATCAGTGATCTCAAAAGTATTATATTATATACTTACTAAGTAGTAACCTTCGTATGTATTATTACAGCCACCGTTGAATAATTACTTTCAAAGCCAAGCTATCCACGATTCTCGTATGTACATAAATTAAGCCATTTCGCCTTAATAAACGACATTTTTTCATTCACAAAACCAGTTACCGGCAGCTGTTTCTCACAAAATGTTTATTTATTCATTACAATCTAAAAGGATTCGGGACCTGTCCATGGATAATTAGAAATACTGATCATTTGAATGAGAATAGACAATGAGTGAAAGAGAGAGTTGTGTGTGAGCGAGACAGAGGCCCAACAAATGTCGTCGCCGTTCTAACACAAAAACAGGAGTAACGAACTAAAGCGCCAGGTGTTAGCCGATGCCATGTGCTCGGCAACAGAAACTTTATTATAGTTTGTACGTATGACTGTGGGCCACGGTTCACCATTTTAATTAGTCGGGCTAGAGCTAAAATGCATTGCCGATACCTAATGATGTTTCGTTCCACGTAACATTTCGTCATTGTTAATTGGGAACGCCGATTTTTATTGATATAAATATATTTTTCATTTTTTCAAAACTTTGATAGAAATAGTTTTGTATCTATCTTACACTCATACAAAATTAATATTATTAAGTATTTTGAGGAAACCGAGGAAGTTTCATAAAGTTTGATTGCGAGACCAATAAATTTAGCGGTATAATATGTCATAATCGCTAATAGGTAAATTTTTTTGTAACGTTTTTCATGAATCCCAGCTAAAGACATACTTCTCACCGAATGCAATTTTTTTTTTTTATTTACATTTGAATCATCGTTTTGTTTTAAAATCTTTATTTTACCACATTATTTCGAATTCAGAAAAGCTCTCACCGTAAGCTTTTACGTTTTAAAACTGTCTTGAAGCGCCATCTACATTCCGTGCCATGCAACTACGATCAACCGACATCTAGTGCCGGGTAGCTAAATTATAAAGTAAACGCACCGCGTACGTGCAGTAAATAGTTCAGAGAGCTATCACAGATGGCGCTAGTATGTTGCAAAAAGATAGGAAATTGGTTTGCCTGGCATGTAGCATAGGTCTTTTGTTAGAAGAAACATCTACTTCTACAATTAAATTAAATGTAAATAAAATAAATCACATTCTTCAAAGTACTAAACTACTAATCCGTCGCCATCTAACCTCTCCATTGCATGTTTGTCTATTCATTTTTTCCTTTTTGTGTTAACGTTCTCCTTTATTTTACTTACTTTATTTTTGCTTTATGTTAAGTCTGTGGTGTGTCTGTGTTGTTATAGCTTATTTTGGGGCCGGACGGGACGTTGCAGACAGTGAAGAGCGAGTCTCGACGCGGACGCGGCAGAGGGCGCTCGTCAACAACACCCGTAAGTACTTAATTTATTTTACCCTCATTTTTGTTTTTTATTTTTTCATTTCTTTCATGTCATGTGTATCCCCAATGGTGACTAATATATTAACTAATCATGCTTAACAAAACGTCGACTGCGATTAACATAAACTGTGAAACAACATTCTCTACAGCTCTTTAAAACTACTTTTTTGCGTCTCTTATTTTCATTAATATCTATCAATAGGTATGTACTACACATTCTTATTCTAGCATTTATAACTACAAAACAACTGTCAACTCTATCTAAATATTCTTCATACACCAGAATAACTTATGTAAGTAGGTTAACAATAATTACTACAACATACTAAAAGAATACTGCCCGTAAAAGGTTTGATATTTGGAATTGAACCCACGTCGCCACATCAATCGAACTTTAGCCTGCCCCAGGTACTCAAATGAGTGACTAAGCAAACGTTATTCGCCTAAGCAAGTGCGAGACCATTTTCTACATGGCGCCAAAGTTGAAAGGTCAAAGCCATGACACGCAGCCCACCTTGATTACGCAACACGTATAAATCAAACGGGAACAAAAACGGGGCCACTCTCCCTTTCACAGTGAAATGTCCAAATATACGAATAAAGTGTAACCACGGTTCACGGCCAAACCGAGCCAAAACAGTAGTGGAAATGCACAACCCCCATTCAGCGAGATTAATAATAGCGAACAACTATCAAAGCGCGGTCCTTTTTGTTGCGCGGCGTACATTGCTGCTCGAGTATGTGATTACGCTACGTTGAGCCCGAAAGGAAATTAATATATTAAAAACATCATAGATACATGATGTATTTTTAATTAACATCGACAAACGTAATCAGGCATTCAGGCAATTTAAAATATCTTACTAGAATAACAGTCCAATATTTAATTTTCCCGTATAATATAGAATAACTCGTTATGTCAATTACATCATAATATGAAATTTAAACGAACGATAAAGGTGTTTTATAATTAGACTGCCAATTCAATGATAACCTTTAATACAAAAACACACGTAATTATTTCTTTGAATAATAGTACAATGGCTAATGTCATAAGATGTTCTTTCTTGATTATAGTCATGTACCCTATTTGGGATGTTCTACTCTTGCAATCTACATAATAAAACAGCTGTGAACTCAGCTGAATATGAAGTTATTTAAAAGGCATTACATATAAATATCATAAACTACTATAAAACAAAAACTTAAGATATTGATGAATGTTTAAGTCAATTGTTGAGTCAAATTAATATTTTTGGAATTTACCACAATTCGCACCTGTCAGTTATACAAGGATTACGTATCCTTGTATAACTGACAGGTGTATCCTTGTATCTCGTTTTCTCTGAGTTTACTTTCGTGGCCACCCCAAGGATTTTGAGGCAGCCTACTACGACTGTATTTTTTAAAACGAACTAAATTTACATATCGGCAAGCATACAGAAGTAATTTTTTTTGCAAGCCTATGATACAGGCTCCTCCTGGAAAATGACTAGCTACGCCAATGCCAATGCACTGTAAAACAAAACATTCACTACGATGTATACAATTAATCGGGTACAGTGTATACACTATATGACGCGCAATGTACATCGTCCGCCGCCCAATCTCCGTCGACGTAGTAAACTGTGTTTATAGAGATTTTTCCGCGTAAGCTCGCCGCCACGCCACCTGTTCATTCACGATCGAGTGGAATTGTTAATTTGAAATTATTCAGTGGCCTCGATTCGATTTGTTTATTCAAAAATGCTTTTTGTACTTTATGAATGATGTGCTTTGTGCGGGAAATTATAATTTTCGTGCATTTATGAAATTATTGTCTTATTAAGGAATTTATGATTTATAGATACATGTACATACTCACGCCTTTTATCCCCGAATGGGTACAGACACAACTAGTGTGGCAACGTTCCACCGTGCTTAGGTATTCCTTCCCACGATGCGGTACGGGGCGAGCCTAGAAAAATTCCAGACTCCGAGTTGATACTACTTAGAAAAATTCAATATCACTTTGCCCGACCCGGGAAGCGAGTCCAAGACTACAGCACTGTCGTACCGTAATTCATGCCGTCCGTCATTCATTTTACGTCGCATCCAAAAATTTAAATCGAACAGATTTACCAAATAAAATGAAACGCTCCAATATAGTCTCGAAAAGAAATTGACCTGTGAAAAAAAATTAATGACTCACTCAATTATTTTAATTACAAAATGTAATCATTCCATAGTGACGTCACGGTGACGTCATCGCATCAATCATGTTAATAAAAGTGCATTTTAAATAACTACAAGCAGCCGACCGGTATTTGATTGGGCTAATGCGTTTCTTTGTGGACCTAACCTAGTTCGATAAGCTTTTAGCCAGTGGAACAAGCATATTCTCTGGGAATCTATTTTGCATTAAATTACACTCTACAGTCTACGTTATGAGATAAAATGTAAGTGTATTTTAAGAAGTGTAATATATAAAGAAGGAAGAAATAAATCAAAAATCGTGTATTGCTATGAAACAGAGTAATATTATTCGACTTTTACGGTTTATAGTAAAGTACGTTAATTTGTAGGTACGATTTTGAAAAAAACTACAATATTATTATATATCTGATTAAATGTACGTTAGAACTATGAAAAACGAATTGAGATCAAACATTACTACAGAGTACACAAAATCAACTATAGAATAAGCAGAAATAAACACGTTTCCCAAGTGATCAAATGATTAAGAACGACTCTACATAGAATCAAAACGTTTTCAAACCAATTTTAGACACTAAGATATCGTACGTTATACGTCCATAAAAGGCCAAATGGACATCATTAAAAATAATCACACGATAAACGTTAGCTTTCAAATTAACACGTGCAAGGTTGTTAAGACCGTCTGTAGTCTGGATTCGAAAACACAAAGGGAACGTTTTTCTGACGAGCGCTGAAAGATTGCGTCGGTCTTCGCAACTTGTGCAAAGGCATTCGTTTGTTGCGATAGACTTCCGGACTTTTTGTTTGGGATTATAGAGTAATAACAGATATACGCTGGGATACAGTAGATTTTAAATGTAGAGAAAATAAGTGTCTTACTAATATTATAAATACGAAAGTTTGTTAAAATATTTGTATGTTTGTTAGAAGTAAACGCAGAAGCAACTAAACTGATTTGGATGAAATTTGGCACATGGGTAAGTCATGTCCTGGATTAACATAGGGTACTTTTTATCACGGTAATTTGCTCTCATGGAAAATAATGGATATTTTTAATCTGATTCTTTAAGTAGATAGACCGGGCATCGTACTGTGTTTTACGGAATTTTGTAGCGGGAAAGGCATTTCTCGTCGGCGAAACCACGAACAAAACCTACTATGAAATATGTTAAATATATCGGATATAAATTATGTCCATTACAATTGATGTGGCTGATTTGTGTGACGCCGAGAAAATCCATCTTTAAAATGTGTCATTTAGGATGAGACTTAAAATAGTTTATTAAATGGGACTCCAAGTTTGATCCTCAGGCCTCCATGATCTATAATAATTTTCAATCAGTTTTCTGATGCAAAATGATTTGGACATTTTACACATGTACCTACTTCCCTATTACACAGTTAGTAAATAAACTGTTATCTTTTCGAAGGTACAGGCGGGAAAATAAGTTATAAATTTCTATCAAAAATAAGGTACTATCGGGGATACTAACGTCAGTTATAAACAAGTTGTGGTTGAGTCTGCATCTAAATCTGTGATTGCGCAGAACGCGGCAGACGGCAGACGGCAACAGCATGTGCCGCGACGGCAGACGGCACAACTATGCAGTATTAAATTGTATGAGACCGATTCCGCACACGACGGCAAATGACGCCCGGCAAGACGTCACTTGCCGCGCGGAATCACATCTTAATAGTTTCCAAACACCGTCACTACATGTTTCGGGGGTCGTATAGGATGAGGTGACAAGAGAAATAACACTGCTTGTTCGATTCCTGTCCTGGTAATTGTGGCTAACATACGTGATGATTTACTCATTCAATAGACTGATTTTAATCAATGAAATCTGTACAATTATGTAAAAAAATAATCGTAGTAGGGTTTGATATTGATATTTGAATAACTCGTAGACTCTTTATTTATAAGTTACAAGTAAAGATCCAAGTGCCTAACTTATAATTTATATGTTTATCAGTAATTATCAGTTCTTTTTACTTTTCTTTGAAATAAACAAGAAAATAACAAAACAGTAATATATGTATTAAAATTATGAATAACAACATCTACTGATAAAAGGGCTAACTCTTCATATAATTTTAAGTAGGACAAACTATAGTAGCATAGTAATATGTAGACACAAACTCTATATATTATAACGAAGTAATAACATGTTCTAGACAGAATTCTACGTAAGCACATGAATAATAAATTATCGGTTACGAAGACTCCAAAACTACTAAAAACCGTTTGTTTTCTCTATGTCTGGATAGAGTTAAAAGTTAAATACATAAATGTTTTCTGATGATACGCATGAACGTACCCAGGAGTCATAGGGGCAGCTGTCCCCCCCCTCCGGGATTTTGTATGCCTACGCACTTTTTCATGTACATGTGATTACTTATAAGAAATTGTTGATTAGACGTACCCTACTTCTTCTTTTTCGTTTTTCTGTCCAAAAACTGAGTGCAGTTGATAATATTTTTGCACGGCATCGGCCTGGTGATGTATCAAATATCATTCTGATTTAAGTTTTTGTTTCATAGAGTTGCTCGAACTTTTTATGACAACTACAGATCCGTTACAAAATTTATACATAGGTATATTCGAAACACGATAAACTATTTAGAACTAATTTAAATTGACCAAGTCGTTCGTTCGTTTCAATGTACTGTGCTAGGAAATACTGAATACAGATTGATTATAACTGAGTCGTTGATGGGCGCCTCGATGTTTTACGCCTACTGCTCTGAGGTGTCGGGTTCGGATCCCGGCTTGGGCAGTGATATTAGGTTTTTCTGATCAATATCAATCTATAGCATCATGGAACGTCACATAGATGATGGAAAGTGAATGTACTCGTTGAACCTCTGCCTACCCATCCCTTCTGGAATAAAAAGGCATGAATGTGCATATCTATACTCTGCAATGCAATGCATCCAGCCCTGTATTATAATATTGCCCGCTGCTGAGCACGGACCTATTGTACCACTGAGAGGGGTTAAGCCTTAATCCACCACGGTGGCCTAGTGCGGGTTCGTAGACTTCACATACCGTAAAACGTCGAAACTCTTACAGAGAACTTCTCCAGTATATAAGTTTCATCACGACGTTTTTCCTTCACCGTTAAAGCGACCGAAAATTTTCACAAAGAATACACACATGGCTTCACATACTCTCTAAACGTTTATAGACAATTCTTAAGTGTGTAGGTTTCCTCACGATGGGCTCCTACAGTCAAAGAGAACGATGATAGTTGATTAACAATACACACGTAACTTCGAAAAGTCAGAGTTGTGTGCCTTGGGTTTTGGACCTACGGACATTGTCTCGACAGACCATCCCATTCCTAATTAGTCTATCTTCTACAATGTAAACTTTACATGAATCAAAATCAAATGAATTTTAAAGGTTATCGATTTCCTTACCAGCTCTACTTCAGGCTCGATCAAGGTGAGATATTTATTTATTTATTTATCATTTATTTATTTATTTATAAATTACAGTTAATTTAAGTTCTTATATACTAGTACAATGCCCCGCAAAACTACTTACGCAGTTTGTCTGCAGGAACATAACGAGCCTCTAACTTAACATAAAAATATTATCATGCTTTAGAATTAACAATAGGTACCTAATAAACATTATCCAAGGTTTCAAACATATATTTTTTTAATAATTTTAAAAACTTGCCTTCTTTTGGCTCAGACCTAATATGCATCTGACCATATCGAGATGTCCAAACTATGTACTGGCCACTGAGTGACATTACACTCAGATTATTTTATTTTTGTTCCTTTCATATTAAGTCTCAATACCTAATACCTACACTATTATAAATCACACAATTTTTTTAATAATATATAGCCAAATAAGTCTCTACATATACCTATAATCCGTAAAGTGATGACACACAATATTCAACTTACCCCATTCGGCTTACGTAAAACATATTAAAACGTTGTACAACATAATACGGCATACGCTAATAGATAATATAATAGGTACATTCTCTCTCCATAATAACCCTCAAAGTATTAAAATTTATGATAATGCGCTAAGCATGTCATTGTACTCTCTAGCATAAAATTATGGGTTTAATCTCCGCAAGGTTTTATTCTGCCACTATAAGGTGACTACGTTCTCGATCTGATTAAGTAAGGCGTAGTAACTACACTACATTATACCGAAGTCTATGAGAGAAGTTTGTTTTTTCAGTTGTCAAAATTATGCCGGTCAGTTTTATTAGATGTGCACCGACTGATTCCGTTACACCACTCGTCAGAATGGACCTCTGTAATAGGTTTTTACCGGTCAGTGTCCAGTGAAGTACAAAATATATCAACCTCCTCATCAGCTTTTATGCGTTATTACTAAAATGCATTTCAAACAAACGTTACATCAAAATATCCGAAATTAATAAGAAATCTAATCCTGGAAGCGTTCAATTCGGAAATAAATTGAAATCCTACTTAATGAAGACGGGACGTATAAAGGCTGCAGACGGACTAATTTCGCGTGCGCCATCTTGTGGTTGCCATGGCAACGAGACTGTCCCCCCTTGCCGGTCGCCCCCCGTTCGCGTGCCCTCCGCCCACCGCCTGCACTAGCACTGCACTTCCCAAAGGCTAGAATACTGTAGATCTAGGTAGGTAGACTAAGGTGCACCGTTGGGCTGATTAGTCAATTTAGTTGGTGGATTACGGAATCAATTTAGAATATCTTCAAGCATTCTGGATTGCGGATGAGGTTCTAGAGGTGTCCAATGTTTTTGTTTTAATTCCATTTTTTATAAACGAGATTGGTGTCGTCTTGTACTTTAATCTCACTTTTACTCACTCTCTTTTTAATTTGCTATTTATAATCCACACTGGTCAAACTATTGTACGGTTGTTCAATGTCTTAACTCAAACCATGGCTACTTCTTCTACCATGGCTGATTCATGCCTAGGTGTATGGACATATCTATACTAATATTATAAAGCTGAAGAGTTTGTTTGTTTGTTTGTTTGTTTGTTTGAACGCGCTAATCTCAGGAACTACTGGTTCGAATTGAAAAATTCTTTTTGTGTTGAATAGACCATTTATCGAGGAAGGCTATAGGCTATATAACATCACGATGCAACTATTAGGAGCGAAGAAATAATGGAAAATGTGAAAAATGCGGGGTAAATTATTCATCCTTGAGGGCTTCCATTGCGTGCGCTGCGAAAACGGTTCAAGATACCAAAAATATATGTATGAAAGAATTATTCCTCTTGAAATGATCTAAAAAAAAGTCCGCGACAGTATATGTCTATCTTTTAAGATTAACTCTCTAGAACCGTTTTTATGGTAATCAAATTTGGTCGAAATTAATGCATTATTTGTTAAGAGTTGTATCAACGTCATAATATTAATCTTTATCCAAATAAATGTGTTGGATAGAGTGATGCAACGGGAAGGTTTTTATGTATGTACTTTTAGCCCGGAAAAACTTATTAACGCGGGCGAAGCCGTGGGCAAAAGCTAGTTATGTTATAAACAGAATAATCAACATGAAGAGTTTCAATCGAATGACAACATAGAAACTAATTTAGCTGATCAAATCAAAAAAACGTCCAATATCCAAACAGCAAATATTATGCAATCGGTAGTATCGTTGCTAGATGGCGTGTGTTCCTAACTGATTATAGAAAAGAAACACATTTATAATAAATACAAATCATTACACAGTGAAAGTGGACTATAGCCTAGTTGGGGTGGAACGGTCTGCTGAGACAATGTCCGGAGGTTCAAAACCTAAGGCAGACACCTCTGACTTTTCAGTGTTACGTGTGTATTGCTTATCAATTACCGTTCACTTTAACGGTGAAGGAAAACATCGTGAAGAAACCTGCATACCTAAGAAGCTCTTTACAAGAATTTCGAAGGTATGTGAAGTCTACCCGTATATGAACCGGTATGTGAACCCGCACTAGACCAGCGTGGTGGACTAAGGCCTAACCCCTCTCATTAGTAGAGGAGGCCCGGGCCCAGCAGTGGGACAGTATTTAATACAGGGCTGGTATTGTATTGTTAGAAACTGAAGAAACAGAAGCTATTTTGATTTAAATAAAAACGATTTATTACTGATTTTACATAACACATTTATCTTTCATTTTACATAAGCACTTTTTAACAGAAATACTTTTACAAATATAGGTATCAGCAACTAACCGACCAGTATGAAAGTCAAAGATAAACTTACTCCACTGCCACTGAGCGAATGAGAGCGAATATCGTTATGGCATCCTTTTTATACACTCAACTACCATTTCCACGATTCATTTGACATTTAGACTGAATTTAGTAACAGGTCAGTACGTTCCAAATACCATTACAAATTACTGAATCCTAACAGTATATTATTTATTACACAGTGATGATAATGTTAAAATCAGTAAAGTGATTTTTGTAAAGACTAATTGCTAGAATTATTTAAATATCTTTTAAGCAATTTATTAAGTTATATTGTCACTAAGTCAGAAAATTTATTTAATCTAGATTAACCCAAAAAGAATGCGGGCAGAGTATCACGAGAAAACTATTTAAATTGACGATATAAAAAATCTCGTACAAAGCGCTTAGAATCATATGGAATATAGAAATTTACAAAACCAGTGAAAATTACACAGAAATTATATATACACTCATGCCTATTATCCCCGAAGGGGTAGGCAGAGGCGCAACTAGTGCACCCACTTTTCGCCATTATTCCGTCCCATGATGTGATAGGGGGCGAGCCTATCGCCATATCGGGCACAAATTCCAGACTCCGAGCTGATACTGAATAGAAAAACTCAATATCACTTTGCCCGACCCGGGGATCGAACCCGAGACCTCAGCTTTGCAATCGTACTATAAAACAACCACGCCACCGAGGCAGTCTTACACAGAAATGTGTCACTTTTTCTATGTGAAGCCTAAGGCGAACCCGAAATACATTCGTGAGTGACGTCTCCTGTCGTCACAATTACGTCAGAAGCTAAAAATAACTGACAACGTTAAATAACAATCGCAACGATACCTCGCGATTTCGTAATAGAAAAAGTTTAAAGCTGTCGAGTTGGACCTGCGAACACAGCGCGAATTTCCACAGTGGCTCTATGAAAACTGTCAACGGAATTGCTCTATTTTTATTCTGACCTTTGAATAAATATACAGTAAAATGAATATAAAGTACTAGGGACATGGTATGGAGAAAATTTTGAGTTTTGGAAAAACACTAGTTAGTTTTAAAGAAGTTCACCCCATATCTTTAACGTAAGTAAAGTTACAAGTAAATTGTTATCGTAGACAGATTTCAAATCCTTGCCATCCCTATCAGTTATTTGCATTTGTAATTCCTAATATATAATCCTACTATCCTACTAATATTATAAAGGGGAAAGTTTGTAAGAATGTATGGATGTATGGATGTGTGGATGTTTGTTCCTCTTTCACGCAAAAACTACTGAACGGATTTCGATGAAATTTAGCACACGGGTAGATCATGTCCTGGATTAACACATAGGCTACTTCTTATCCCGGAAATATATTAACCGGTACTTTTATCCCGGAATAACTTTTTAATGCGGGCGGAGCCGCGGACAAAAGCTAGTCCTTCATAAACTCTACAAACCATTAATTTGACCACCTCTACAAACGTTTAACTGTTAAACTAAGGTTCAGCTAAACTTGGGCACTACATCTCCAAGTTACCAACGCAAATTTAACTTTAGCAATTTTAATCATAAGTTATTAAAGTTTTCTTACTATTTTAATTTGTCTAACTGATTTTTAAACGGAACTATTTATCAAAAGAAAAGAATCCTTAGGAAAATATAAATACATAGAAACTACTTCATAAATCAAGTTGAGTAATATCGAAATACCAACTTGACGTCGTCATAATATGCAGTAACATAAAATATTCAATATTGGACCGATATTAGAGCACGTCTAATGAATTTAACCATATTTGGGATGTTGCACTCAGTACAAGGGGTGGTTTGCGGAACTCTATACGGCCATGGCCGACGGCAGGCCATTTCCGGTTAATAATGATGCTACACAAGCAAAGCGCTGTACTTACGTAGGCGTTGTAATGCCGTAATATGATAGCTAACGATATGATATGATAGATAAATAACGAATACAATATTGACTTCTTCTATTTACGCGAATGTTTGACATTGAAATAAAACTATTTCTAGGGATTTTATCGCGGTTTTTTAAATTATATTTTCTCCCTGTATGAAGAGAGGGAGAAAATTATAATTAAAAAACCGCGACAAAATCCGTAAAAATAGTTTTATTTCAATGAATGCAATATTATAAAAAAGCAACAATAATATCGCTACTGAAGCCATTCAGTGATTGAATGCAAAAAACAAGTAAAAATTTCAACTTGTGCAGATGTGTCACGAGTAAACTTTTAAAGCGAAAACATTTCAAAAACAACGCACCTAACTGGAATTCATATTCGCCGGTAGCGCCCTCCCAGTCTGGCGGCGGCGAGAAAATACGAAATTCACCGTTATAACGGTGCCTTCGAATTATAAACTCGACGAAATTTGCACACAGCACTTTGTAATTGCAAATTTTCCCGTGTGGCGCATGCGCCGCCCGACGATCAATACGACAACATTTTATTATTGTTTTTTCTTAACACGACATAATTTACGCGCCAAAATATTAACTAACAACCGGTCGTATGTGTGTTGATAATTACTGTCAAAAATTAAAAATAAAACGTTCCAAATTATAATTTCGTTTTGGGCCTTATAAGACAGGGCGGGCGGCCGGCGAGGCGGCGCGGCGGCCGCAGCGACGTGGGGTGGGCCGGCCGCCCGCTTCTATTGGATAGTTACTCTAAACTATTGCCTGAAACTTTCATTAATGCATTCTATTACCTCGTTTGTGCAATATTCCGTCTTAGCCAGCCGAAATTCAATTTGATACGGCTTATTATATCCATTTTTCGTTTAAGAAATTCCACATTCCCCTACAAAAAAGTTTGTTAAATTAAACGTATTGCAAAAAAGTTTTAATATTTCATCTATGGGTGAACGCGTCTTGTGTTATGTTCAAATTATGTACGCGAGGTTCATAATTTCCGGCAGATATTTGAAAATTTCATAACTTTTCAGCCTGTTTCAATGTTATGAAAAGTCGTTAAATATTTTATTCGGCACGCAGTCGCTGCGAAATTGCTTCTTTTGATTACAGCCTTGGGGAAACAACGATATAACCCTCCAATTGATTTCGTGAATATGTAAACATCAATTGTATTTGTAAAACAAATACGTTCTGAGGACTTTCAAAAGCAACCGACAAAAACGAATTTTCAAAAAAAAAAACTGAACGATATTGTTTTATATGAATTGTAAAAATAACATTAACGTTACACTACTAAACTACACTAAAATATGCACCGCCTTAAATAAATAATGTATGTGTTGAGTAAAGTATTCTATCTATATTCATTAATATTATTTACGCCTAAATCTGTACCACAATAGGCGTAAAACAAATACAGTATTTTCTATTCCAATGTGCGGAAAAACTATCCGTAAAAATTACGGGCAGTCGTATTTCCCGCTGTCAATTAAATCAAGTGTACCAACCTTACAAAAACAAAAAAACAATGGCCCATTGTAGCCCCGCGTCTGCACACACACACCGACCGGCAGACGAAATGCATGTGTTCACTATTATACATTACCGCGTATGTTTTCGCTCACATTCTCCACGTTCTTACTAACGAGCCAATATGCTGATGCGTTCGTCTGCCTGCACTGAGCGTTCAAACACACACACACACATACACACCAGACTAACCTAAAACGAGCCTTTGAATTGGAAAAATCCGGCGGAACATTTTTATAGCGTAATACTCGGAGGATATTTGATTTCTAGTCTACTCTTATTGGAAATGGCAGCCATTTCTGCAAATTTTAAATATAGAACTTGCGATTGGTTTCTATATTTTAAATTTTAGTGGCCAGTTATACAAAAAAGTTTAAGATCAATTTCAATTTCCTATTGATTCATTATCTTTATTAAAAATCCATAAGTCTAAGGTAAAAAAAAATACGAACACGAATTGAGAATCCTTTTTCAAAGTCGGACTATACTTTACGGTCTATTTTCATACGAGAGAACACAAGAATCTAAAATGATGTTGATTTAGTATTACAATTAATGTTTGTAGAGGGCGTGGCTGTAAGAGCAAATATCAGAGTTCAAATTTCAAGCATGACTGATGTTTAAGTCATAATTCGATGAAAAACGTACTTTATAAACTGTAGTTTGTTATATATAAAAAGAAAAATTCCCTTGAATTTGATAGTAATCGCAGAATACACTTCATGACCATGTTGATTTGAGAACTTTAATTTATTGCCTTATTCTGAATCGATGGGTTCATCTTCGATATCAAAATCTGGCAATTGCATTATGTTTCCATTGGATAAAACAGCATAAGTTGTCCGGAATTGGCATTTATGTCTGACATGACGAGCCGCCCCTACTACGTAGATGGGAGGAAATGCTGGAAAAACAGTGAGACCATGTGCGAAAACACATTTCGCTGATAAGATTATTGACCTATCATAGACAGGGTTTCTTTGAAATTACGTTAATAAATGAAACCATATACTTTTTGCCTTGAGTAACATTAAGCCAAAAATCATTCATGAATAACCTTTGAGTCTCTAGCAATGCAAAGGACATGGGATGACCAGGCGAACCATTCGTTGGTCATACATGCGCAGCTGGTCATAATTTTTTATTAAAACCTTGCGATCGCTGTCATTACATTCTTCGATAATGTCATTAGGCGGTGCTCCACAGAAATTGTGATTTTTGTTGTGTTATCGTGTAAAAGCGACCTTATATTCAGCCCTGCACGTGTGGTTTTTTTTTTGTTAAATGTGTGCTATCCGTGTCTACAGAAAAACTTGTTTGCGCATTATTGGCAAAATAGTCTAAGTGAATAACGCACTAATTGCACTGAAACACTACAAATTGCACTGAAAATTTAAATTTTACTTTCCTAATTTTTTTATAATTTTGTAGTTTAGTGCGAATATGGCGTGTGGGTGAGTGTTTTTCTGACGGAAAGTGTAATATTGCCACTGCGACGAATCCTCTTTAGTGATGTGATTAATGGTTAAAAATTATTAATGGTTAATAGTTAAACATTAAAAAAAAATAACGTGTTAAATTAATAGTTAAGTTATAATGGTCAAGAAGTAAGGAGTTACGTGAAAAGCATTAGCGATAACATGTTCAACACGTGTCGTGTGTCGTTTATTTTAATTATGTTAAATTTTTTAACATTGAATCAATAACCAACAGGTTAATTTTTTTTTCACAATAACAGTCACATCGAAATAAACATTTTTTAATTATTACGTGTTCATGAACATTTATGTAAATGACGCTTGCGTGCCGTTCATACAATTGAAAAAATCTGCTTTGAGGTGTAATGACTGTTCAATTTTTTACACCTTAATATTATGTTAGTATGTATCTTTATATTACTTATTTATTTATTTATTATGGACATTAGCACTATAGTATTCAGAACCAATGTTAGAATTGGTATACACGGCCGCCATTTTGAATTTCTATGTTTTAAGGCCAATTGACTTCAAAATCGGTATCTGGGTAAAACTTTAATTACTAAAAACTGATCCACTGTCGGAATTGAAAAAAGTGGCCGCCATTTTGAATTTCTTTGTTTTAAGTCCAATCGACTTCAAAATTGATATCTGGGCAGGCGTTTAGGTAAAAAAGACGGATCCAATGTTAGAATTGAAAAAAGTGGCCGCCCTTTTTAATTCCTTTGTTTTAAGGCCAATTGACCTCAAATTCGACATCTGAGTATAACTTTTGTTACCAAAGAACATTCCAATGTCGGAATGGAAAAAGTGGACGCCATTTTGAATTTCTTTGTTTTAAGGCCTATTGACCTCAAAATCGATATCTGGGCAGTCCTGTAGGTACAAAAGACGGATCTAATGTTAGAATTGAAAAATTGGCCGCCATTTTGAATTTCTTTGTTTAAAGGCCTATCGAACTCAAAATCGATATCTGGGCAGGCCTATAGGTACAAAAGACGGATCTAATGTTAGAATGGAAAAAAGTGGCCGCCATTTTGAATTTCTTTGTTTTAAGACCTATCGACTTCAAAATCGATATCTGGGCAGGCCTGTAGGTACAAAAGACGGATCCAATGTTAGAATTGAAAAAAGTGGCCGCCATTTTTAATTTCTTTGTTTTAAGGCCAATCGACCTCAAAATCGATATTTGATCATGGCTTTAGGTACAAAAGGCGGATCCAATGTTAGAATTGAAAAAAGTGGCCACCATTTCGAATTTATTTATTTTAAGAACAATTGACGTCAAAATGGATACTTGGGCATGCCATCGTTAGTAAAAAAACAGATCTAATGGTAGACTCAAGAAAAGAGGTCACCATTTTGAACTTCTTTGTTTTAAGACTGATTGGATTTAAGATAGATATTTGGGCTTGTCTTTAGCCAAATAGAATAAATCGAGGTTGTAATTTTACTAATTTAACAATTTAAATACGCAGTCACATCAAAATTAAATACTTTAAAAAATTAATAAGGTAATCAACGTGAGTAGCCTTTTAAGTCTGGTGAAGGGGGGTAAATAAAAAAGATACATTAATTGAATGGTCAACCAACGGGGCACAACGATGTGGGGGAAGAAAAATATCATGTCCAGCGAAGTTTGATTTTAAAACCAATAGCCCTTAAAACAAGAACATTTAACATGGAATGCAGTTCTTCAAATTCCAACCTCGATTTATTCTATTTGTCTAAAGACAAGCCCAAATATCTATCTTAAATCCAATCATTCTTAAAACAAAGAAGTTCAAAATGGCGACCACTTTTCTTAAGTCTAACATTAAATATGTCTTTTACTATCAATGTCATGCCCGTTGGATCAACATTGGATCCGTCTTTTGTACCTACAGGCCTGCCCAGATATCGATTTTGAGGTCGATAGGCCTTAAAACAAAGAAATTCAAAATGGCGGCCACTTTTTTCAATTCCGACATTGGATCAGTTTTTAGTAATTAAAGTTTTGCCTAGATACCGAGTTTGAAGTCAATTGGCTTTAAAACATAGAAATTCAAAATGGCGGTCACTTTTTTCAATTCTAACATTGGATCCGTCTTTTGTATCTAAAGGCCTGCCCAGATATCGATTTTGAGATCGATTGGCCTTAAAACAAAGAAATTCAAAATGGCGGCCACTTTTTTCAATTCTTACATTGGATCCGTCTTTTGTACCTACAGGCCTGCCCAGATATCGATTTTGAGGTGGATTGGCCTTAAAACAAAGAAATTCAAAATGACGCCCACTTTTTTCCATTCTAACATTGGATCCGTCTTTTGTACCTACAGGCCTGCCCAGATATCGATTTTGAGGTCGATAGGCCTTAAAACAAAGAAATTCAAAATGGCGGCCACTTTTTTCCATTCCGACATTGGAATGTTCTTTGGTAACTAAAGTTACACTCAGATGTCGAATTTGAGGTCAATTGGCCTTAAAACAAAGGAATTCAAAATGGCGGCCACTTTTTTCAATTCTAACATTGGATCCGTCTTTTGTACCTACAGGCCTGCCCAGATATCGATTTTGAGGTGGATTGGCCTTAAAACAAAGAAATTCAAAATGGCGGCCACTTTTTTCCATTCCGACATTGGAATGTTCTTTGGTAACTAAAGTTACACTCAGATGTCGAATTTGAGGTCAATTGGCCTTAAAACAAAGGAATTCAAAATGGCGGCCACTTTTTTCAATTCTAACATTGGATCCGTCTTTTGTACCTACAGGCCTGCCCAGATATCGATTTTGAGGTGGATTGGCCTTAAAACAAAAAAATTCAAAATGGCGGCCACTTTTTCAATTCCGACCTTGGATCACACTTTGGTAACTAGAGTTAAACACAGATACCGATTTTGAGGTCAATTGGCCTTAAAACAAAGAAATTCAAAATGGCGGCCACTGTTTTCGATTCCGACATTCGATCAGTCTTTGGTAATTAAAGTTATATCCAGATACCGATTTCGAGGTCAATTGGCCTTAAAACAAAGAAAATCAAAATGGCGGCCACTTTTTTCGATTCCGACATTGGATCAGTCTTTGGTAACTAAAGTTATATCCAGATACCGATTTTGAGGTCAATTGGCCTTAAAACAAAGAAATTCAAAATGGCGGCCACTTTTTTCAATTCTGACATTGGATCAGTCTTTGGTAATTAAAGTTATATCCAGATACCGATTTTGAGGTCAATTGACCTTAAAACAAAGAAATTCAAAATGGCGGCCACTTTTATCAATTCTGACGTTACCTAAATAAATTTATTTTCGCAATCATTGCAAGTGGCGATTTTATTGTTCACAAATCACGACAAGGCATAATTTAAGTCTTAGCTAAAGAAAAAATATCATTTTTGTGCTTATTAGTAGTATTAAATTTCATTTAATTTAATACTACTAATAACCTATAGAGGCGTTATTAGCATTTTTCTATGATTAACAGTTATCAAGTTTAGTTGAATGATAAATTAACAGATGGCATTAACTGCCTCCGCAGTCCGTTCATTAATTTAAACGTTTAATGAATATTGCAATAGTAGTTAATAGAATTAACAGCTATTTTTTTATAATGAGTTAAATTAACAGTTATAACGTTTAATGATCACCTCTAATCCTCTTACGCCCGAATACTCAAACGCTACTCAACCAACCAAGTTATCTGAGGCCTACTTAATTTTAGCCGGCTTCTTATTTTAAATGGCATTCACAAACGCACTTTAAAATATTTGATCGAAAACTCAGCCGAGGAGCAGTCATTTTGCTACAGATTATAAAAAGTTTGTTTTCGATTACAATTTTAATAAATTTGATATTTATGTGTCGTTTCACGCAGTATAATTTTTAAGATGTTAAATATAAATAAATCGAATAACACAATGCGCAGTTTGAAAATGATTTACAATGTTATAATATGTCTATTATATTTAATTTTCGTGTGTATTTTATGTACTATGTGCAGATGCTACATAGTAAAAATGGTAAGTACGTTTAAAAACCATCCTAGGTTTTTAATATGTAGGAATGGCATATTCATTATTAGAAATAGTTTATTAATTATTATATTCTTATCATTGATGTGATGAGCTTATATTGGCATTATATTGCCACTTGGCAGTATGTCAGGGTTGACATTAGCCGCTTTAGAAAAAAAATAAACAAGTCAACAACAATAATATTTATAATTCTTATTTCAGTTTTATCACCAGAAGTAGGCATATTTACAAACATTTACAAAATATGCTAACTCAACTGCCATACTACGCACAATACGATGTACTACCGTTGGTTGTTTCCCGTGAAAAATAACCCCGATGACCTTGGGCTATCGGTTGGATTGTTTGGTTTCTTTTTGTGTTCGGCTGGATATAATCCGGATTTTAAAGAACATAAATGAAGAACTGTTTCCTTGCTGAGTCGGAATCTTCTTTTACGATAAGTTAAGATAAGATATGATATATTTATTTGTCAAACATTAACATTAAATTATCATTATTGTATTCTTCGAAACCGTTTAATTTCTCTCGATTTCTTTCTTTGACACCATACTCCTCTTCAGACAATGATGATAATGAAGGAAAAAACGATTTGTTAAATCCAAAGAGAATATAATAAGTAGTTATTACGCAATAAAATTATTAAAGATTTGAGCGTAAATATTTGAGACTAGTCTGAAGCACTCTCAAATTGATCTCGATTAACAGCCATATTTGGAGGCCTTACATAGCTGTCAAACTTTAAGCAGTGTTTGTGAATACCGTTTGAATCAATAAGCGGACCTTAAACTGAGTCGCCTTAAATTTAAGGTTAGGAGATAAGTGACGTTTCAGTATACCAATTTCACCAATAACGAATGCTTAAATCCGTAAGGCCATCTCAAATATTTAAGTAGCGTTTGAGTATTCGGGCGTTAGAGTAGTAGTAGGAACATAAGGGCGTGTAAACTTAGTTACTTTTTATTGATATTTTTTTTTGTTCGAAACTTACATATTTTTATTTCACATATATGATTAAAATAATATAGTGGAAAATGTTATTTGCAAGAAGATAAGTATGTAGATTGATTTAGTAAAGCAATATTAAAAAGATCTTAGATAATAGGAATACTATGAAGAACATAATTCTCAAATCCATACGTAAGCATAGAAAGAAATGTCGCATCTAGCGCAGATTTTTGCGAATAAATATTTCAATACATTTTAATCCGACATTAATACATTTTCATATTAGCTCAACATGCAAATACGAATCTTAATAGACTTAATATAAACCTCAAAACGAAATCGCTACTAAAGCCACAATGTTTTACAAACAATTCCAACATATATTTTCACGGTGCATTGAATCCGACATCCCTTCGCTCCGGCCACTGCCCGAAACGACGGCATCCCGCAAGAGATGAGCAACAAGTGAAAGATACGCCGCTAATAAGCCCTTGCGACAAACCCGAGGGGCGGTGTAGTCCACGACATTATCTCTAACAATATCTACGTGTGAATGGGGAGCGCGGCAGAGACCTATTCCGCTTTTTGTCGAATGTTTTAAACTAATTGGAGTGGTGATGACAGATTTATTGAGTGAATGGCTAGATAAATGGTGAGAATGAATATTTGATGAATGGATAAGCTAAAAATAGGTTTTGAATGGTCATTTATTGGTTTGACACTGTGAAGTTAACATAGACTACCGTGGTTAGTAAAGGGTATGTTGTATAATACAAGCCCTGTATTTATACTGCTCACTCCTGAGCACGGGCCTCCTCTACTACTGAGAGGGTTCAGGCCTTAGTCCACCACGCTGGCCTAGTGCGGGTTGGCAGACTTCACACACCCTCGAAATTCTTATGGAGAATTCTCAGGTATGTAGGTTTCCTCACGATGTTTTCCTTCACCGTTAAAGTGAACGATAATTGATGAACAATACACACGTAACTTTGAAAGGTCAGAGGTGTGTGCCTTGGGTTTCGAACCTCCGGACATTGTCTCGGCTGACCGTTCCATTCCCAAATAGGCTATCGTCCAGTATGTTGTATACCATTGTCAAATTCAGATAAATAAAAATGTAAAGCGTATTTAAACTGGACAGTATTATTTTGTGTAAAAAATCATTTCCACTTCTACATTATACACGGGATATGTTATGAGCTAGAATTTAGGAACACTAAATATAATCCAATGATAATCTTCTCCACATATATCTAAAAACACTACTTCAAAAGTATAGATTGCACATTCCACTCTTTAAGAATTCGAAAGCAAACGTATAACAGAATTTCCAAATAAAAGGGAACCAGACATCAATACTGCACTAAATCACACAGATTGCTAGTGGAGCGGTGACAGATTTTAGTGTACGTGACATACGAAAGAATCCGCGCAACAAGTGTCGCTGAGCTATAAATTGGCGGTGACAAGCCGGCCGGCGCCCGCGACACCGCGACGGGGGCCATTCTAACACTTCCAGTATTTCTGTTTTAGAAATGTATTTTTGTGGGATTAGTAGGGTATAATTTGTTGAAAGGATCTCAATTGTCGGAAGTTTTCGTCTACAATAAATTTGTCACCTTATTTTAAACTCTACCTTTCATTGGAAAGGAGGAAATATTTGTCAAAAGACTAGGGCTATTGAGCCCTCGTCTGTTTTGAAAAATGTTTCGCCTACATTACGTGCAAAGTTATATTCACAAAGCCGAAAGTCTTTTGAACTAAGCCCATCTTAATTGTCTTTCAAAATATATCGACCAAAATATCTGAATACATCACATATTATTATTATTATTAAACCTTTATTTATTTCCAACAACCATAATTAATTCGACTGCCTCGGTGGCGTAGTTGTATTACAGTACGACTGCAAAGCTGAGGTCTCGGGTTCGATCCCCGGGTCGGGCAAAGTGATATTGAGTTTTTCTATTCAGTATCAGCCCGGAGTCTGGAATTTGTGCCCGATATGGCGATAGGCTCGCCCCCTATCACATCATGGGACGGAATGTCGGCGAAAAGTGGGTGCACTAGTTGCGCCTCTGCCTACCCCTTCGGGGATAATAGGCGTGAGTGTATATGTATGCCATAATTAATTATTATTTTTTTTAATTGCATAATATAAATTTCATTGTGTTATTGGAACCCCACACTGGGTATAGGCCTCCTCCAGCTTACTCCATGTTTCTGTATTTATTGCTTTCTTTCTCCATTCTTTTCCTGTTGTCGCTATTATATCGTCGATCCATCTGATCCTTGGACGACCTTTTTTTCTTTTGCCTATCGGTCCTTGCCATGTTGTTGTGTACATCACATATTAGTACAGTATAAAACAAGCAAACAATTATAAATGTAGCACACAAAGGTCCTCTGCTCCACATAATAAACTATACATTATGTATTTTACCTTTGAGTTATTCATGGCGCGTGTCAATTTCCAGAAAGTTGTGCCCGCCATTTATATGCTATCTAGTTTGTACCAAAAGAAATTTACGCTTAAAAATATAAGGGAATTAAAACAGATATTTAGTATACTACTACTACTACCAGCCCTGTATTATATACTGCCCACTGCTGAGCACGGGCCTCCTCTACTACTGACAGGGTTTAGGCGTTAGTCCACCACGCTGGCCTAGTGCGGGTTGGCAGACTTCATACACCTTCGAAATTCTTATAGAGAACTTCTCAGGTACACAAGTTTCCTCACGATGTTTTCCTTAATCGTTAAAGCAAGCGATAATTCACAAAAAATACACACAATATAACTTTAGAAAAGTCAGAGGTGCGTGCCCTTGGATTTTGAACCTGCGGACATTCGTTTCGGCAGTCCGTCCGACTCCCAATTAGGCTAGGCTAAATTCTTGTATGTTTATATGAAAATGTTAAGAATAAAAAAATGCGTTAAAGATTTTAAGTAGATGTAAATGTAAGCGTCATTCAAGTCGAACTGAAGATCCTTGACCTACCTACTCTGGCAAGTGAATAGGATTAAAATTCGCTTTTGTAATTTAGTGCCTAAAATTTCGCAAACTTTATCCATATTTTACAGCATAAAATCACGGACATGTTGCTGACGATACAGGTTAACACAAAAATCATTTTAACACTCATGTTCGAATCCTTATTACGATTCCTTCCGATCTGAGGGTTTAACCAGGCAATCAAATAAATAAATATGTTCACCTGGCGATAAATACCAAGCGCTACAGAATATTATCATTATAATCTTGCTTATCTTGGAGAGTAAAATGTCATGTTTTATTGTCCGGGTCGTCACGCATGTTATACTTGATAGTTCTTTTTAGGGTTCCGTACCTCAAAAGGAATCCTTATAGGATCATTTTGTTGTCTGTCTATCTGAATGTCCGTCTGTACGTCTGTCCGTCAGTCTGTCTGTCCGTCGCGTCGGTCAGTCTGTCTATCAAGCCCCTTTTTCTCAGGAACACGTAGACGTGTCAAGTTGAAATTTATAACAAATACTCAGGTCTATATTCTACAGTCCTTTTTAGCTCTGAATTTTTATAGGGTTGACCTCCCGTTGACCTAGAATCATGAAATTGTCAAGGAGCAAGGTCTTACAGCACATATAAAAAAAACATCTGAAAACCATACATATATGTAAATATACTTTAATAACAAAAAAAAGAGAATTGACTATTACAAACTTTTTAAATTTGAGTAATTTATAAATTGATTTTCGTGATCTATTTAACTTGCTTAGATACCTTACCAACAAGTTTGTATGGAACCCTCGGTACGCGGGTCAAACTCGCACTTCTTCATTTTTTATAAGGTTACGCCAAAATTACCCCACTGCACGTTATGGTATGACAGAGTCTACACGCAGCGCTACTAACCGACAAAAATGGAAAAGCCTTAGTAGACCTACGAACATCGCCGAGAAGACTGACAACGCTGACATCTTTCCATGTATTACCATCACGACAACCACGACCCCTCTGCCAAGAGTGTCCGACTGAGAAGACGTTATGGTAAGGACAGCGGGATCCAAATAGAGAATTGACTGACGAGAGATGTGTATCCTTCGCCAGACGCTATCATGCCGGCCAGTTTAAAACCGTACATACAGAAGCTAACACCGGTTGTTATCAACTGTAAATTAACATTGTAGTTACCACCGTTGAGGCCTTTTAATTATCCACGTTTAAAGGACAAGGTCAATGAGGTCGAGGAGCAGTAAACCATAGAATATAACTCGACTAAATCAAATTCACATTATTGCATTCCATAAATGCAACCGTACTAATATGAAATTTCATTTCATACGCGTAGAGGTAAGAAGCTTTAACGGCGACTTTTAATATATCCCGGATTACCCGGCTCCGGCCCAAATCTGTTTTATTGTCGGATTATATGTCCGTACATCCGTGCAGTGAAATCCTTACGTTTCGTTTTATTGCTATTTCAATATTTACGTTATCAAATTGTAGCCTATTGGGCCTCAAGCCTTTCGCTGTTTTGCCGGTAAGGCCAAGTTGATATATGGATCAAAAACGATATATATTGACGTTTTTTTCTGTTAAAACTTGATTATTTTTTATTGCATTGCAAACGAGTATGTGGGTAATCTGGTGTTAAATAATCTCTATCGTCCAGAAATGTCCATCATTCTTCTAAAAGATAATGAATACACTTCCGCCCTCAAAGGAAAAGTATCTCAATCGAATTGAAGGTTAATAAATCCTTATCGTAAAACTATTTCTAGAACCTATCTATTTATGACTGGCCAAAAGCTGCACAAAGGAAAAAATATTTTTACTAAAATAACTCGTTTAATCGTTTCCTGAATACAGCAAAAACATAAAATAATACAAAAAACAAACGATAAAAAAAATACATAGTTGCTATTGCGAGAGCCTTAACTTTTCCGTGGGAGCGGAAAATTTAATTTTCCCTGGAAATTGGTATCTCGGGGCACGGCGGTGCTGCGATGAATCGAATTTGCTCTATAAAACTCTTATAAATACCCATTGTTGGTATCTGCCAATAAATACGATGATGAGGCTTTAGGTGGCTTTGTCTCGGTATATACAACCCCTATGGCGCAGAGCGCAATGAGCTGGCTGTGACATGAGTGGTCATAGATTTGAATAAAACAAACACCTCTACAATTATTACATGATTCGCGTCTTTATGGTATACTAAAGTACCTCGTTATATATAATATATATCTTGGAGTGTTGGGACTATATAACATATAGCTATTTGAAGTGTGATACAGCCACACTGTAAAGCTTTCTCTATAGAATTAATGGGGTGGCCCGACTAGAGTACCAGTTCCGGTTAGCGAAATTGCTAAAATAAACTATTTTCCGTCATTTGTTTTATTGTAATAAGTCAATTGATGTTAAGTAATACTCGCCGCCATTATAATAGCCGGCAAACAACTTGAGCACGTAAAGAGAGGGGGGGGGCTACGTAAGTGGGGCTATATTAATGTGCAAAAAAAATCCACAACGCGGTAGTGCGCTTAAGTTATTTGCAGGCTAATAACACTCATTATTCCAAGAAATCATGAATACGCGAAGACCCTGAAGAAAAGAAATATACATTAAGGAGGGGGGTTATTGGGACTATTGTCACAATGACCTTTAACAACAATAGAAGATCTGTATTCGCCAGACAATAAGTTAAACTAACGCAATTAACTTCCGCGAGGTCATTTACCACTGATTGTCGACGTAAATAAATCTTTCGTACGATAAATCAGCCTTGAACCCGCCATTATCGGCACTATCGTAAATCACTTAAAGATATTTTAATTAAACATCCTCAATATGTCAGGGGAGATAGGGCGCGGGTGGGGAGGCCAGGAGGGGGAAAATTAATTTAATTTTAACTTGATAATATATCACGATTCATGAGACGTCTACTCTAATAATGGAATTATGTTTGCGCTCAGAGAATCCATTTGCATTCTTATTAGACTCGTTATGAGCTTCGAGGGCTAATTAAACGTAGAGTATCATCACGCTGGTGGATGGTTGGCGCTGGTAGGATGGTAGTTTAGACTTGAAGGTCAAAAAGGCTTGGACTGATGAGTGGGGGTCTGGGCTCAGCCCTGTGAAGTAGAGTTCTGGCTAGATATCACCGCAATGTTTATTTCTATTGTCAAGCAGCATTGTGAAAGCACTGTTATGCAGTTTGAAAGACATTGTAGCCAGTATACATAGGGCATTATAAGACTTAGCAACGAATTTCTTGATACCATGCAAAGTTTTTAATTCAAAGTCATGGGTGGTGTGACGATAAACAGTAGTTTCAGTCTAGTTGTTAATTAATATCCGGCGAGCGGCTTGCTCGTCTCGATATAATGTTGTCTAAAAAACTCTTTACGACTAGGTGTATGTTGACAATTCATTATTAAAATAAATAACTCTCTCCGAAGTAGAGGAGGTCCAGCTGTGGAGCAGTATCATACAGACCTAGAATTATAATAATCCTTGGAGTATCTATTATTTTACTCTTTACTTTATACTAACGCATCTCGACTCTCGCTGGTCGCCGTCATTTTGCCGGTGCAGCTAATTGTTTCTCGAGACAATTTTGACTCCTCAACCCCCGCGACGGACACCGGTGTCCATATATCCGGTTTTCCCATACATCTATTAAGTACGAATATAATGGACTAGTGTGTTCTCCCCCCGTTCTATTTTAGACTCAGACGTTATACAAATTCGCCGCATCGAATGCAGTCTGCATTGAAAATTCCGATGGTAGATTCATTTCTTTGTAACTGTCCTATATCAACACTTCTAGTATCGGAAAAAAATCGCTCGTTTTTTGTGTCAGTCTGGTTAATTACAAATACACCTACCTACACCAAAACTGTGTCACACTTACCTTATAAGAATAATATACGTAAACGCTTTTATATTATCAAAAACATTTTACAACTAACATTTAATAATCACATAATAATCGCAATAATACACATAAATAAATAAATAAAATAAAAAGCCTTTTATTTCTTACATACAAAACAAATTAAATCATTTCGAATACGTGCAATTATTGTAAATTATTTTATGATATAGTATAAACCACATGCAACAAAGAATACTAAAACTATTGAACTTATAAAAATTGGATAATAATAATACACATAGTAAACTTAAATGTCCGTATTATATATAAGGCCGTGTACACTATATGTTAAACATGTAAAGCCAAGCCTCATCTACCGAGCTTAATGCGTTTTCGTAGGTCTGATGGGCAGTCGGCAACGCTAGATATTTCATTCAACCAGACTATTCGAGCTCCCTAGATTGCTATTCTAGCCCCCAAGCCCCCACCACGCCGTATAGAAATGGGGGTAGTCTACCCCCCTACCTCCCCCGTACAGGCGCTTAATTTCCGTATCGTATGGCCATTAATTCGTAAAGTGATATGCCCTAGTATTTATGTTTATGTTATTGAGTTACTAATTAATGCGCGAATTTATATTTATTGGTTTTTGGTAATGTGATCGCGGGGGTAATTGAAGCGGTTTGTATACTTTGAGAAGGTTTATTTTTTAATATATTAATTGTTATTTTCTAATATGTAGTGACAACAATAATTCTTAAGTGGTTTTTTGTGAGATAAAGTGGGTTTTTTTTTAACCCACATAGTGCCTGCGTTTTTTTTTATGGCATTGAATGACGAGACGAGCATGCCGTTTGCCTGATGGTAAGCAATACGGGTCACCCATAAACAGAAGCAACACCATCCAGCACCTCGAGTTACAAAGTACTGTGTGGCATTACACTGCGCTCGTCATCCTGAGACATAAGATGTTAAGTCTCATTATGTCTAGTAGTTACACTGGCTACAATGTCCTTCAAACCGAAACACAACAGTGCATGCACACTGCTGCTTGGCAGTAGATTATAAACATTGCGGTGGTACCCACCCAGACGGACTCTTACATAGGAGAGACCTACCACCAGTAAAAAAATAAATGCGTTTTCTGATTCTACGTAAATGTATTAAAAAAATTAATTAAATTAACTATATTGCCAATTCGTGATTATTCATTGTAAGCTCATTTTTTAGGTAGTTACATCGTTTCCATTTAGTAACAGTTCACAATACAAATTACAATTAATATTCAATAGGGATCCTATAAGATTCTCATTTGCCACCATCGAACACCGCTCATATTGTCAATAAAGTTCGTGTGTTATCACTAACTATTTGTGGCATTAGCCTTCAGCGATTGCAACAAAAAGGCGGCAAGTTGTTTATCAGTAAGTTTGGCGCCCTTTTTGTACACTGCGCGGGAAGATTATGGCGGATTGCCGCTGTCACCGGCCGCGTTGCCTCCAACTTTTAATTACGGCCATTGTGAACAAAGTTTAAGTCGACGACAAAAGAAGTTTTTCTAATGAAACTTCGTCGGTGTGGACATTATGTTCGCGGTACTTGTTACGTGTTTTTATTTTAATGCAAATTTTTGTTTGTTTAATTATGAAGACTATGGGAAACTGTGTCTGACAATATTTCAAAAGTCTCCATCTTTTGTGAATTATTTGGACTTAATATTTCATACTGCCTCGGTGGCGTAGTTGTATTATGATACGACAACAATGCTGAGGTCTCGGGTTCGATCCCCGGGTCGGGAAAAGTGATATTGAGTTTTTCTATTCAGTACCTATCAGCTCGGAGTCTGGAATTTGTGCCCGATATGGCGATAGGAGGCGCTTTGAGAAAGAGGTCAATCGGCGAATCCAGCTCGGATGGGCAGCGTTCGGGAAACTAAGCAAGGTCTTCTCGTCAAAAATACCTCAGTGCCTGAAGACAAAAGTCTTCAATCAATGTGTGTTACCAGTAATGACATACGGCACTGAGACGTGGCCTCTGACTATGGGCCGCCTAAGACGGCTCATGGTCACTAAGCGAGCTATGGAAAGGGCTATGCTAGGTGTTTCTCTACGCGATCGAATCAGAAATTAGGAGATCCGTAGAAGAATGAAAGTCACTGACATAGCCCAACGGATAAGCAAGCTGAAGTGGCAATGGGCAGGGCACATAGTTCGAAGAACTGACGGCAGATGGGACAAAAAAGTTCTCGAGTGGAGACCACGTACTGGCAAGCGCAGCGTCGGCCGTCCACCTGCAAGGTGGACTGGTGACTTGGTAAAGGCCGCAGGAACGCGCTGGATGTGGGCTGCTTTTGACAGGTCTATCTGGTAATCTTTGGGGGAGGCCTATGTTCAGCAGTGGATCTCATATGGCTGATGATGATGATGGCGATAGGCTCGCCCCTATCACATCGGGGGACGGAATAATGGCGAAAAGTGGGTGCACTAGTTGCGCCTCTGCCTACCCCTTCGGGGATAAAGAGCGTGAGTGTATATGTATGTATACGTAATATTTCATAATCATTTTATTTATTTACTAGACTTCTGCTCGCGGCTTCGCCCGTGTGAATGAGTTTTTCCGGGATAAAAGTCCCGCTTTATATTTCCCCGGGACAAAATTATAGATATAAACCTTCTTCGTGAATCACTCTATCTATTAAAAAAAAGCGCATCAAAATATGTTGCGTAGTTTTAAAGATCTAAGGGACAGACAGCGGG
Organism: Lapara coniferarum; assembly: GCA_949316025.1. Lineage (NCBI taxonomy): Eukaryota > Metazoa > Arthropoda > Insecta > Lepidoptera > Sphingidae > Lapara > Lapara coniferarum. The sequence goes on along the minus strand of OX438930.1, from coordinate 3,807,638 downwards.
AAGTGACTTTGTTTTATACTATGCGGTGAAATATTAATTACATTACAATGTGAAAAAAGGTCCTGTGTTTTAATTTATCAAAAAATTCTACTACAATACATTTTGCCATTATTTTTATATTCGTCAGCAATTTCAAAAGCGCGTTGTTTCCGAACGGTAAAACATTCAGTTTACTTCGTTTACTGCATATTTCCGAAAGCAAATTGAGCTTGTTCGTAATGTTTACTCAGAAAACTGAGACATGGCCCTGCATAAATTGCAGAGCTCCACATAATTAAAAATCAACATTTACATTCAATTCGATCTTCGCTACTCCACCGTCTATACCACACTGTTATTTTCTCTCTTCATAAATATAACACCAATTTCAAATAACTAAGGCATTGGTTAATGTTCGAAAACGTTGTAACTGCTTGTGGCTTTTGTACCTTTATCTATATTTTTTTATTTTAAACATATTCAATATAAGTTGGAGGAGTATGTACTCCAATTGGATTTATCGGCATACGATTTTACGTATTACGTACCTACCCAAAACTAAAACTATCGCAAGTAAATAGGCAGGTAAGGAAATATCAAGTTATCATAATATGATGTAATACTTTATCGAGCATAAAGATTATACTGTGAACTATAATCAATAATGTTTCATCTTGTAATAAGCAATATCGCAAACTAGTTATAAATAAATAGCGACAAAATACAGTCTGCGAGTCTAATTTACGAATAATATCTGATAGGCAACAATTTTCAAAGCCATGCAATCTATTGTAAGGCAGACAAAAGCTAGGGCAATTTGTTCGAAAGCTGTAATCGATGTAAAGATAGTGCTCCGCGGCCATGTTTCACGTGAGTGGACGCTCCGCGAGATGGAGCCGCCATTTTATTTTTATTTTTTTAATTTACCCGAAGTCAAGGCCGCAAACCAAACAGCCTTGTCGCCTCGCATCTCAGGCCCTCGAGTTTTTTGTAATACATATTAATGATGAATAGAAAAGTGGTCTGAATTATGCATGTTCATGTAAATTGCGCCTGATTTATTGGTGTAGGTCATGACTGATTTAGAAACGATAACGGTATATTTTTCCCTTGTTGTGAATATTTAATGCTGCATTTAGTGGTCAGCAGTTTAATATTGTTTCGTTTAAAATAAACTAAACAATTTAATATACCTACATTTAGAACTTGGCACTAACTTTTAAAAGAGATATTTATACTCTTTTTGTTTTCTCGCAACTCTCAAGACAACAAAAAGGGCGTAGAATATGTTAAGACTTACTTTGTGCGATTGTTTCTAAGAATAAGTACCTGTGTATTTTATTGTATCGTTTACCATACTTGTAAGAGACGTATTAATTTTTCTCAATGCATTTCTTTTATAGAATTTGATTTATTGTGTTTATTAAACCAAAGAAGAAGTAAAATAATTAATTCATGATCCAAAATATCTTAGATCCTAAATACAGATAAAAAAAACAAAGACCTAGAAAAAAGACAAACCTTGATACTATTTGGAATCTTTCATTGATAAGTACCTACTAACAGAAAACCTAGATATTTAACATGCCAAAGGTTATTCAAACGTTATTACGTTCACGATATTTTCCTATCAAATTGGTTATATAATTCGAGGTCAATTCTCCACAAGTCGTTGGTTTACATCGACGAGGCACGATTTAACTGTTCCCCTAATAACAAATAGTGTAACTTAACACTTCGCAAGAACAAACATTATTTCCGAACGATAAAGTAGAAAACTTTAACAAATCTATTTGAACCAAAAGAAACTAACAAAGCTATAAAAGCGAAATAATAGTTATGGAAATAGTCTTTCATTTTCCACGAAAGAAAACTACGCGAAACTACCGACAATATGAATGAAACTATAATATTAGAAAAGTTTCGTCTCTGGGAAATGAGAAAACGTTGTACGAACTCGTTGCTCTAATACACGTAGTTATAAACTTGTTCAATATAATATCGAGTGGGTGCCGAGTCTGCTCGGTGCTCAGTGCCTCGGTGCCACTCGCCGTGCCTCGCTTCGTGCCTCGTGCCTGCCTCGTCGGCCCCGCGCAGTCTCCGCGCGCTGAAATTGCCTTCGTTTAATTGCATATTCAGGAATAATGCTAGCCACATACGGATTACTGCACGTATATAAGATTTCTATTGCGTTGCATTGTTTTATTTAATAAGAAAAGATACTAAAGATGTTTTAGGCCTTAGTCCACCACACCTAAAACCCTCTCAAATGTAGAGGAGGCCCGTGCTCAGCAGTGGGCAGTATACTGTGTTATACACAGGGCTGGTATAGTTTGGTAGTAAAGATGTTCGTTTTGCTGGAGTGTAGGAATGCTAGTTTTTCTTTAAGTGGGTAAATTGCCTCATTATGCGTTGCTTTAAATTGGTTACTCCTATGAAGTTGTATTTCTTTACCGTTTCGCAAAATGAAAGAAAGAAAGAAAAACATATTTATTAGTCACAGGTTATAACGACGTACAAATACAAATCTTACGGCAGTAAATGCATTGTTATACGGACCTTGAAACAAGAATAACCTCTATTTTTGTCCGCTGGACGTTCTGTCCTGTTTCATGCATAAAAAAGGTAAAAACGGGCTTGTTTCCCAAAGCTCCGTTGCGGGATTTTACATTGATAGTTTTACACTATCACGTGCTTTATCTGTACAGCCGCATCGATATACCTAATTGGATATCGATACATGCAGCTATAATTGTTTTAGAATAATCCTTTTGTGTTAGATTTATACTATTGGAAGGACCCTCATACGTAAGAGTCCGTCTGGGTGGGTACCACCGCAATGTATATCTACCGTCAAGCAGCAGTGTGTATGCACTGTTGTGTTTCGGTTTGAAGGACATTATAGCCAGTGTAACTACTGAACATAATGAGATCTAACATCTTATGTCTCAGGATGACGAGGGCAGGGGAATGCCACACAGTACTTTGTAACTCAAGGTACTGTATGGTGTTACTACTATTTATGGGCGGTCGTATCGCTTACCATCAGGTGAACGACTTGCTCATCTCGACATTCAATGCCATAAAAAATGTCTTAAATAGAGACTTTCAGTACTGATACGGTTACGATGTCTGTATTTCTAAATCTATGGGACAGTCGACAGATGGAAAGGGAAACTATTCAAATGCTCTAAAAAGAAAAAAATCTTTAAGTAGATTTTATATTATGATTTTTTATACATGTCAATGGCTATGTAGTGCCTGGTTAATGATTTTATAGAATCCTGAAAAAGAAACAGTCGAAGGCGGAACTCGAACGCACGACCTCCGACGTACCGTGCTGGTGCTCTTCCAATTGAGCCACTCCGACTCCTGCCTTCAATTGCCAATTTCAGGATCAAATTGAAATTGGCAATCGGGTCGTCCGCCATATTGGGTTTAGAGAGGTCATGTTATTTTTTGTATTCTTCTCAGTAAACCCTTTCATTTTATGTCCATATTATGGACGTGCACAAAAAATAACTAGTCCATCGTCTTGGGCCGTCCGCCATATTTAATTCAGAATGATATCACTTAGCTAACAATACATTGTCACCACGGAGGAAGAAGAGATTGTCACCCAAAATAAACGTGTGTGCAAAATTTCAACACAATCGGTTTAGGGTAACTACTTCAAAATTGACTTACAAGATTCCACCCGAACAAACATAGTTACATACATACATACATACATACATATATTGTAAGCTAAATAAAAGCTTTTAAAAAAATGATTTCCGTTGCGTGGTCGCAGAACTTCCAGCGTAAACAGCCTTCCATCTTATATAAGTTGGTAAAGCTGTTGCTTAAAAAGAACAGAAACGTGTTGGTATATGTCTATGGCGTGTAAAAGGAGGCATCGGGAAATGACACTTAACATGTTGCGCGACATTACGCTAAATAAATGATGATAAATTAATACAAAAATAAGAAACACAATCAATAAATATAAAGATACATAATATACTTGACTCTACATGTTACGTCCCTTCGAATAAAATATAGTATTTAATGCTCTATTTTGTTAAAGAAATTATATAACTAAACTATTAAGCACACCGAAATCAGAGAAAGAAGAACTTAACATTAATAAATATCTACTCACCTTTAAATTTTCTCAGTATTGTCTTGAGTATCGAGGTAATCGTCAATGCGCCAAAAAAGGCATTTTAGTTTTATCTTCTCTAAACAATGGATATAGCGTATTCGATAATAGATTTTTAGCGTGTTCATCCTACCTAAATATTCAACGGGGTCGATGTCCTATATGTTAGTACATAGTAAACGATTGTTATGTTAATGCCGCCTGCAATAGACGGCGCGGGATGAAATATTAGCCCTCTTTGCATAAGTACCGCAGTTCGCTCCGAGCCGATAGCTACGAGCTACGGCCGATCGTAGCATGCTAATTGTTTGGTAATATTATAAAGTTATGTATATAGTTACTATAAGGTCCAATAAATGCTACTCATGAGTCGTGACGTTTTATAACCCGACCAAATACAAAATTCATACCAAAATCTAAAATGAGCATTATCTACATTAACTGTTTAATACAATCTGTAAAAAATTAGATGAAACCTGTAAAAGCTAATAAATTGTCGTGGTTTATATTATGGCTTATAACGAGATTGTCTAAACCAAAACATTGAGACACAAATTGCACGATATTGCACTATTATATTATATTATACATTATAGCACGGAATACGCACGGCGAAAAGTGGATGCACTAGTTGTGCCTCTGCCTACCCCTCCAGGGATAATGCGCATTTCAAAATGCCCACAGATTTTACAAGGTCATTTATGGGACTATTTGCCTAAACCTAAATGGCTACTAATGGTCCTCAGAATCCACGCCCACATACGTAGAACAGAAGTAGGCCTCAATTGGAGTCGCCCACTTTTCGCCACAATTTTTAGTGCTAGCCGGATTATCCTCTACATACGGCTTCTTCGGAAGTGGCACTAATTGATGAAGATTTGGGTTACTGGTGACATTTGTGTTAATCATTCTAATCGTCTCTGACTACCTCGGTGATGTGGTCGTATAACGGTACCCCTACCGCGCTAACTATGTGTGTGTCACTTTAACGCATAGAAACTGTGAACATATATCAGTAGCCCTATATGCGGAAAGTAAGTGAAATGGGAGTTTTATTTTATATGATCGACATATTCTATAATATGGTAGAGACTGTAGCCAACTTTTAAGATACTTAATAACAGTTTTGAATTCATAGGCAGTGAGATTGAATTTTTCCAGTCCCTAAACATCAACACTTTATTTTTAGTATATAAATTAATAACGTATTCGTAAAAATTTGGAAGGCAATAAGCAATAGCATATATTACTTGTCCAATAGCTCTACATCAACGTATATTATATATGATATGAAGTAGTTGTAGTACTTTAATTTCATGAAGTATTATTTTACATGTCTTGTACTAGAATTTATACTCGTGAAGAAAACAATACCTAGGAAGAACCTTGGGTAATCCCCTCTAGTCTCATTCCGAGGTAAGAATGCGTCTCTATTATATTGATATTAATTGACCCTCTCAGTAACTACTCGTCTTTGATAAGTCTACAAATTATATTAACTGTATCTATATACTCAACAGCATTATTCAAGTGGCTAACCAGGGTAATGGGGTCTTAAGTACCAACCCGAAGTTGGAAGAAAGTATATTTAAACTACATTTAAAAATATATCAGTTACTTATTCACAGTGTTTCCTCGGTGTTATGACATGTCCTTCTACATATTAAAGATTTTGTGGTATACAGCAGCTGAGCTCTGCCCTTAGTATTGGCGTTCCTCGGTGTTGGTGACCACGTATCATCAGCTTGTCTACCTTAGAAGGCAATAAAAAAACATCCAAATTGACCGGAAACAATATTTTGTTAGATACGTGGGACTCTACTTCTATCACGAATGATAACAGCGGATATATTCCTCGCATTTTTGTACATTGGGATGCACAGGCGTATGATATGATATCCGCAAGTCTTTACTTTCGGATATGTATATCTCTGACCATCCAACCAGAAAATTAACATTGTTCTTGTTAATGTAAAAACATGAAAGTTGTCTTCCTTGACCTAACATTTGCCATGGAAATGTTAAGGCCGTAATAATGTATTGAAATAGTATCGCGTCGAAATATCGAAACAATGGATTGATGAATCGCTCTACTGAGTGAAATACGGTCGGAATTCGAAGTAATAGGATGTCTACGCAGATACTGATTAATTCAGGTATTTTAAACTCTACCTATATTCTAAGATGATCTTATTAAAGCAGCCTTAATTAGGAAATGTGATGGCAAATGTTTACATTCACAACTCTCTATGTTTACTTCAATTGTCAGTTTTTAATTATTTCCTTTTGTTACCTTTCGTAACAAGTCATTTTCACATTAAAGTTACCTTAAATTACGTAAGACTCTGAAAAAGGTTGGGAAAAATAGGATAAAAATGTTTGTTCTCATCTTACTTAGTGATATTATAAAAGCAAAAGTATGTGAATATGTTTTAGGCGTTTATTGCGAGTAAACGAAGAAACATCTGTGGGGTTATAATGTTAAAAAAAACACGATGCGTCTCCACTTCGTTTTATTGTGATTGGTTGAGAGACTGACGTATCGGTCTCTCGATCAATCACAAACATCAAAATACCGATATGTCAGTCTCTCAACCAATCACAATAAAACGAAGCGGAGACGCATCGTGTTTTTTTTCACATTATAACCCCACTGAAGGGCTTTGAATGAAATTTGGCATACACATAAACCACTGGATTACGACATAAACTACTGATTATCCCGGTAACTTACTCTTGTAGAAAAGAATAGCTTTTTTAAAAAAAAATTATGAGGAGGCGGTGGCGCCGTTCAGTTGGCGCTATAGATTGGTACAGTGATTTAGGAACTGCTGTAGTGAAAAGGCTTTTAACGCAGGTAAAACCACAACCAACACCTAGCTGTGAATACATTTGTCACTCATCTGTTGTCAGTTTACGATTTAACCTGTCAATATTCGCAACGCGTTCACGGGGGAAAAAACGTCACTTGCCAATTAAGCGAAAGTCGTTATTACGCGCCCACCCATAGGATTCTAATAAGAAATTTGAAATAACAGCTATCAAACTGACATGGAATATTGAAAAATTAAGTTATAGTATTAGTTGAGTTTATTATCTCTATAAGAAGGTCTGATAGAGACTCTACAAAAGATACAGAAATATAAACTAATGTAGACATTCTATAATTATCTTTTTTATCTCGTTTTCAAATAACTTCGATGAAATTCAAATATTTCCCTGTATCAATCTAAGCTTTATAACCATAAACTTTCCTCGTTGCAAGTATTGTTTCCTTATCGCCCGCGATCGTTCTGGTACGTATGCACTCGGCAGTAAGACAAAGAACGCGATATTCTAAGCTACGTTTTATGTAAGCATAAGAACGAGATGGGTATACGTTATGTGTTCAGAGATTAAGGTAGATTTGATACATTTAGTACGTTATTTGGTTAATGTAATGTTTTGTTTATTTTTGTTTTTACACTAGTTGCCGAGTATTTCTGACAATTTCACCAACTTAAGCAAGTTGTCATAGGAATTTAATGAGTACATGCTCAAGTAATTATTAATTTTTAAAACACGTTAAAAATAAATTGATATCAAAACTGTTTTACGAAAACGTTAAAACTTCATAGCAATTTTAAAGTTCACAAGATTCTCCCGAACACAAAAGCTCTTTCATAAAAGACTTGTAGAACAACCTATTAAAGCTCAAGTAAGCTCTCGTATATCTAAAATTTGTAATTTGTTTATCAAACGTCTACAGCGTGCACCTATACGTGTGTACGCGGAGACGGCGGGGCAGGCGTCGCGGGGGCGCGCGGTGCGGGGGCGGGAGTGCTGAGGGCCGCGGCGAGGCGGGGATGGGTGGCGGCGGGGGCGGCGGCCGCGTTGCCGCGCTCCTTCCGTCACAGCGCCAGCAGTCACGTGCGACGACGCCGGCTCACAACGCGTTTTACGTAACATATCGATTCCCGCTGCAACTATCGATCGTTGATCGTTCATTGCACATCACTACCGTACGTTTCGGCGCCAAATTTCATCTTTCGAACGCGTGTGCTGTGACGTTTGATTTTTATTTATTTATAATTTTGTGACACGTTGGATTTCTGCGTTCGGAAACTTTGAGTGTTTCAAGGTAAGTGAGTGGCCCAAGTTTGGCTCGCGGTCCGATGGTAATTTTATGATGGGAAAATGAAACCGGTTCGATTGCACTAAATCGCTTTAGTGAAAAGGTTAATACTCCGGCCGGCACGCGACGGCGAGCAGCACGCTGCAGAGGAGGCACAGCCAGCGGTCTCAAGACATCGACGGGGCTCTTGCAGCGGATGTGGGAATGTCACAACACTGGCCTTGATGGCGCAAAATTGAATGAAAGAACTACTAAAAAGTTATGTATGGATGTATAAACGACAGAACATCTTCAAAGTGGTTAATATGCCAACGTTTCTCGTAAGAAGTTAAGAAATAATGCAATCAATCTATAGAAAATATAGATACAAAATGAAGTATTTTTTATTTTTGTTGATTATATTTTCTTAATGAATACGTACCTAAATTGTTAAAAGGTACATAAAAGTAAACGAATAAGCGTTTTTGTCGTGCAATTAATCAAAGTAATCACTAGCAGTCGAAGTTAATAGCAAATCATTAAAATGTTCTAATAGAACGTGACCTTAACCTTCCGTTATTGTTAATCAAAATACAAACTTTAGAAGTTCAAATTAAACTTTCTGTATACTACAAATATGTATTTATTTATAATAAGAACCTATTCTAATATATATCTTGAATAAGTTTTATGTCGAGACTTCAATAACTATGAAACGGAAACTAGAGTTTCATAAATTATTGTTTCAAACAGCTTAATCTATGTAATAGGTAAGCAAATCATAAGTCATAAATCATAATACAGAAAAAAAATAACCCTTACCTTAGCCTCCCGGAGATATCCCCTTAAAACCGCCATTCACCTCCCGTAAAAGTAAAAAAATTAACGACAGCCTCTCTAGTACCTACTACAGCACTTCGTGCTCATCATCATAATATTGTTAGGCCGTACTTGGCCTTTTGTTATGTTCTTTTTCGTCCGCATATAAGGCTCAGAAAATAAGTCTTAAAAGTATTTACTCTAATCTCTAGATCTTTACATCGGTCATAAACTTCGCGATAGTAAATCCTCAGTTTTTCAAATATTATGCTATTTCCATACCGTAATATATATCTGAAATCATTCTAGCATAAAACCTTATATTGAGAACTGCATGAAAAGCAACAAATGTAAAAACAGATAAATGTAGAGAAAAGTTTATACGTTAAACTATTTTAAATAGGCCATGGTAAACTTTTACTGAACAAAAGCTCAGTATTGTTCTTACATGGTTTTATGACGTGACGTGTTTAAAAACTCTGTTCATCTCGTTTCTATTTTCTTAATTCCGAATCGTTGCTGTTTTATGCAATGCAGATTTGTTTAAATCAATCGCTTAAGAATTTTCGTAGTGAAATATCTCTACAATTAAGCAGACTACGGCTGAATAATATATTAGCAATGCAGCAAAAATCAGTTTATTGTAACTATAATTTGTGTATTTCGTGTAAATATTATTTCCAAACATAATCTAAAAACGGGAAATTCTAAAAAACTAAAACGTTTATGAAATGAAAAAAATAAATGATAGTTATTATTTTGTGAGTAACCTCCTGTTATTAATAAACTAAAGACCGGATTTTCTATTGTTATAAATCTATTGTCAAAATGAATATTTTCGTCAAGGCTGTGGCACGCAAATTAAAATAATTAAACTGAACATTATCGCGCACATTATTTAATAACTACGCAATACAAGTATATTTTGATGTTTATAAAAAAAAACAATCTTAAAATACACGGCCAAATCTTACAAATATTTGACTAATTTTTCATCTCAATAATCATTACAAATAATCTTTATTAACCTATGCCGTTTAAAATTGTTTCTATTAAAAGGGCTGATGCAATAACGATGTAACTTGTAATATGTATTGCAACCCCAATACAAGCTGCTTACAGCTCCGACCTCCTACCAGAAATATCTGGACCTTAATTCCTGGGAGTAAGTCCCATTATCCAATTTTTAAGGATAATGATAATAAATATAATATGTTAATCTATTGCTCTACATTGCGCGACAGCCTTGTGAGAAACAAATGAGATTAAAAAACTAACCATACTGAAGGCAGTAATTTTTAATCAGCAACGTGACATATTTATTAATTATGGTATATTCATATTACTGATTAAGAAGAATTTGGGAAGTAAAACCTAATAGCAATTTCAGGTAACTTACAGCTAGCCATAATTCTTCCAAGAGACGAAATACCTCGGACTAGAACCGAAATAAATATTTATATGATTTACAAATATTTCGCTTTGGGCATCGAAAACGAAGAAAGTAGAGTCCTACGTAAGATATTATGTATCTTTTAAATGCATTTTAAGTTACATTCAGTACTTTGTTGAGATACTAATATAGCCTAAATCTAGACATTAATGGGACTACATAAGTTTAATACAAGAAATAATAACGTTAAAACGGTCGCGTTTCTTACACCTTACAAAATTACATCATTAGGTACGTATCCGAGCTATGTTCGTATAACCCACTAATGTTCCCGGCGCTGTGCAATAAATTTTGATAAAAAAAACAATCCTCCTTATCCAATAATGACGAAAATAAATACAAACGTCTGGCAAAAAATGCTGTAATTTATTTATTTATTAATAAATGTTTATACGCAATAAACTGTCGCATACATCACGGACGGATAGCTCGTTTATTCCGTGTATAAATCAGACGATTTTCGCTTATAAAACATTATTTTCAGGTTCCATTTTTTCACGTGTTTCCTTGTGGTCTTTGAGAACGTTTGAGATATAGAGTATTTGTATGTCACTAGCTAATTTTATAATTACATTATTGCATAAAATTGTACGGTTCGACTGAAGTATATTACATTGCCAAATCTATAAAGTTTCGAATATTTTTTCACCTTCGCTGTCCTATATCAGGATCAGGAATGAATATTAAATGATTCAAACTGATTATCATCCATCCTTATCCTTCAAACACGACAGCATCTGAATCATAGGCATTTCCGTAGAATTTTCTAGAAACCGTTCCAAACATTCGACCCAACGAACAATCTATGAAGCGTCCTCTCGTATCCGGTCACGTATCACGTATTTACTTTCAGATAGATTTTTTAGACAATACAAACAAAAACAACCAGATAAGACATCGAACTGAATCGCTTGACCGTTAAAAAATTGGTAATATGAGAAGCATGCAGTGTCTAAGGCATTCTAGATGCTAAAAGATCTTCTTATCTGATTAATAACACATAATACACCACTTAAGAGATGCGTTTGTCTTATAAGCGTGTTAATCAAACATTGTAGTTTCATTTGGGATCTAAATATCAATCCATAGGAAACCATTTTTTGGATTTTGTGATTTGATATAATCTATTTTATATTAATTAGAGTACATATTATCCCAATACGATAGTATATATAACTAATTTCTTATTATACTATGAAGTAACTAACTTTTGTTCGCAGCTTACACCGCGTGAAACAGTAATTCCGTGGTAAAAGTCCCGCTTTATATGTTTGCAGGATAAAATTTATACCTTATGTCCTTCCCATGATCTTAAACTATCCCTACCAAATTAAGATTAAATAAATTAACTTCAACAACGAAAATCAAAATAAAATAGTAATATTATATTCATACATAGAGACGTAGAGAAGCAGAGACTAGAGCGCGACATGTCGAGATAATGATACACCTCGACCACATTCGTAGTTCTCCTCATACATTTTCGCCGGTTTTGGGCATCCTTTCCAACCGTACCATCAACGTCTTTCAACCATCCTCTCCACCTGTCCAAATTACCTCATTATACTTCTTTTAATTTTATTCACCATATCGTTCTTCGATATATTATTATAACGTCTTCTTATCATAGTAGCTCATGCGATAAGAAATAGTGACTCCACTTGATATACTCCGTAAGTAATGGGTTTTCATCATTTGCTCGACTTTCGTGCTTCTTCGGTCAAACCAGCATTCGCTTCCATACACAAGCGTTGCCAACAGCAGTATTGTGAATCCCTATTCTTGCTCCCTTTACCCTGATACAGGCTTTGGAGTTTTTATTACAAAGACTTCAATGGCCTCACTAGGCGGCCCTCAGTCCCATACGTTAATAACAATGTTGACTACAGCTTATTATTTTACAAACGATCATAAGACTTTTCCAAGTTTACTAAGCCATAAAAGACTGTTTTGATTAGGCCCTATGTTTCTCCGCCATGAACCTTATGGAATAGATTCGATCTTATTGTTCTTCAAGATCGCGCAGTGTATATAACATTGCTATATCAAACACACAGTCCAAAATGCTTATAATGGATTAATCAAAGAGCATTTATAATACTATCGAAAGGATTAATTGTAGATGCGCGCACATTGACAAACATTCTTGACATTGACAAAATTGTCGTTAAAACGATACGGCTAATCACATCAAATTCAGAGTTAGAACTCACCACTTTGAAATCACTTTTCGTTGATGAACTTCAGAAAAAATCGTACGAAGAGAATTAATGCCATTTTGTCATTCAAGCCATTCGATTGTGGAATGCGTTACCGGTCGCTATAAGACGTGCAAAATCGCTATCAAACTTTAAAAAAATGGTTAAGGACTACTTTCTTTCCTGCTGAATTTGTCATTCCTTATATTCATCTTTTTATTAATTTTTTTTTATATTGATCTACATAATATATAATATTTATTTATATAAATATATATATGTATATGTGTATTTGTTATCTATTTGTAATTATATATATGTATTTGATTCAATGTATTCTGTCTTGTACAGTGTACACCTCAACTGCCCTTTCTTTTCCTTTCCCTGTCTTCATGCTACGGTTGTCTGTATGAATTGCCTCGAGTGATAAGACCGCCAATTGTACTTTATTTCTAAGTGCAAATGCTGTATCTTTCTAATGTACGTGTACAATAAAATATTATAAATATAATTAAATAGAATAATTAAAACGAATTCAAATACATACACGATCGAATACTCAATAATCACCTATTATAATATGTGAAAACTCAAAAAGATGCTAATTAATCGCGTTGCGGCTAAGCGCAACTGTATGCAAAGAAAAGAGGTAATATGACATTATAATATACCTACTCTTTGCGGCCGCCACAGGGACTACGCAACTGAAGCAGCTGTCAAAGGATAAAATAAACAACGCATTTTCATTTTATAAAATTACAAATAAAATGTATGAGTAAATGAATTTTCATCATAATTTCCTTGATTGTTAACTTTTAAATTTTTTTATAGTTATTCTGTTATTCGGAAGGGATACAAATCCATATAATCAAAGAACATGATAATCGGTTCAACCGTTCCCGAGTTATAAATAGTGTAACTAACACAACTCTCTTTTATATAATATATAGATAGATAGATATAGATGTAGTGAAGAACTACACAGAAGAAAAAAATAGCTAACAGGAATGTGTCAATGGATTTCTATTTTTAAAAATGTCAAGCGTTCCTATTTTAAAAACGAATATGTCAAAATCGTGAAACGTCAAACGTTTGAGGCCCGATTCATTGTCAGTTATCTTGGCTTATCGCGATGTTAGTTGACATAATGTAGTAAATTTAGATTGTGCTTCTACAGATAACGTTTATCTCGTCCCCGTTCCTGATTCGATGACAAAAAATGTTGTTTATCGGTTCGCTTTTTGGACGACCTCTGACCGACATTTTGGGCGTGTTCTTATCATTTAAATATTTGAAGGCCATTTTGTTTGGAAATTCTTTAACTACCTAGTAAATCGCGTCGTTAAAATTTATACACGTTCCGAATAAAAAACAACTATAACAGTACAAAAATAAATTGAAATGAGTTTATATTATAATTTACCTAATACCACGTTGACTCTAGACTGTAGATCATAGAGTAAGTAGGCTTATTAAAATATGTTTTTAAAATCATTCCACACAAACACACTCACACCCTTTATCCCCGAAAGGGTAGGCCGAGGCGACGTTAGGCAACTAGTGCACCTACTTTTTGCCGTGCGTATTCCGTCCCATGATGTGATAGCGGTCGAGCCTATCGCCATATCGGCCACAAATTCCAGGCTCTGGGCCTGGTACTCAGTAGAAAAACCCAATATCACATAGCCCGGCCCGGGGATCGAATCCGAGACCTCAGCATTGCAGTCCTGCCGTAATACAACTACGCCACCAAGGCACCCAAGTAAATCATTCCGAATCACAATAACTTATATCCTAGCACAAAATATAAAATTTCGCGTTCAATATTAATATATCTACAAATAAAAGATAAACTTCATTCATAATTCGAACAAAAAGTATGCATAACTGGTTGAAATCAGATCAAACCGAATCTGCGTGTGTTCGGTTTTGGCATGACACTAATACTTTTGTGCGTATAAATTTGGGTCAGTTTGCGGGCCGTTCATTGAATACTACCGAAGCACCGTATGCGTTACGTTGATAGTGTAAATAAAAACACGTGGACGCTCGCAGTTCAATGGAATTATACGCACGCCGCTCGAATCGATACGTGTGATAAAATAGTGCGCGGTTAACCTTGTTTATTTTATTTATTGGATATTTGCTGTCGGTTCGTGGCAGTTGTATCCTCTATATATTATTTTACTCTTTGCAGTTGTCTAACATTTTTCATGTTTATTTCAATATCAGAATAAATTTTCTTTTCAAAAATATGAGCACAATATTTTCAATAGAAATTACAATGTAAACAAACATTTCACGAAATGTATCACTGTCAGCTTTCTCAGCAAATCAACAATAGTTTAATTTTAATTTACTTTATCCTGAACTGCTCATTTATCTTAAAATAAATACGGGTTATTAACAAGAATCGCTGTAAAGTTAACACGCAAGTTCCATTGAAAAATACGGTACAGTTACTATGTGAACTTTCAAGAAACGTGCTAATAAACGTTTCCACTCGAGTTTTTAGACGGTTAGCAACAATTTAATTATTCGTGCTCATCCGTGACGTGGAAACTGCTCAACCGATATAAACCATTACCCGGTCAACAGCTTCAATATCTTACGTTTATTCACGCCCTTACCTTTCCGCGGGGCGAGCAAAGCCGCGTGCAAAAACCTGTCCGGCATAAATTGATGAACTGTAATGGTCCGTTTGGTTCAAGATATTGATTGACAGCATAATGGCCTGCCATTGAAGCTGTAATTTAAATTAATAATAGCTCTGTCTCGTGGCTAATATAGCTCAAGCCGGACCCTTGTTGTTTATTGAGTTTGTTTATGTTGGAACGTCTTTTATGGCTTCGATGTCTGTTTGAATGCATAAAATCAGGCATGACAATCTTCGTGAGGGTCTGTCTTAGGTTGATGCAACTTTTGCTATTATAGTTTCGATATCGACGTTTGGCGATAATCATATGTCATTTTTTTAATAAATACTCGAAACGTGGAAAAATTGCCCTAAAACGGAATACAAGACAAACACAAAAGCAAACTGACAAGCATCGAAACGCAAGGTACACAATCAATTGATCAAAGTGTCGGAGTCGGTGACGCATCATTTTAATAGACGTTGTGTTTTTAAAAACAAAACCGGATGGTCCAGACCGGCGGACGGCCGGTTAAAAAATGAAAATCAATATTGTACCGCGGTCGGCCGACACGGGATAATTGGAAAATTCGCACTACACGTTGAAAGCTATAAATTTTCACTTTTGTCCACTCCATACCTTTGTCGTGTTGCATTAAAGCCAATAAATTAAAATAAACTGCCGCGTATTTGGCCGTTTTTATTTCGTGTTTAATGGTCACGTTTTAAGTGTTATGTGTAATATTCCGAAAAAAATTACCTACTAGTTAAATTCAAATGTTGTA
Organism: Lapara coniferarum; assembly: GCA_949316025.1. Lineage (NCBI taxonomy): Eukaryota > Metazoa > Arthropoda > Insecta > Lepidoptera > Sphingidae > Lapara > Lapara coniferarum. Next base: position 3,791,532 of record OX438930.1, on the reverse strand, counting down.
ACTCAAATGGTCTGTAACTATACATTTTACTATACATGATTCATGACCAGACAAATGATGCAAGAAACGACCAATTTTAATGAGAATATGAGACGAATAAATAGTCGCCTGTTAAGTAACAGGCTTGTATATAAAAAATATGTGCATCATTTAGAAGTTTGGATCAAAAAATGCAGATGCAAATCCATGGGGAAGTTTCCCATGGATCTTCGTTTAGAAAATACTAAAAAATAAACGTACATCGATAGCAGATATGTTTGTACACTAATACATTACGGCTCACCGCAATAGTATACTATATAAAGAGCCGATTTACGAGTACACGGGGCTTTTAACCGTCAACGTAAATTTAAACTCTGGACGTTTTCATGAGCGCCATAATTGAGTTTACGAGTCATATCAAATGCAATTAGGCGGCGCACCGCTCAGGCCGCGGTTAATGTGTTTATTTCAAAATACTCTCAAGTTTGAGTTACGTTTTTATGCCAGGCGTGTCTATCTGATACTATTACGACAATTCTCTCCATGGACGTAGACAGTCATTTTCCAAGACCTGTACTCGTAGTCTTAGACTATTCTCTCCTCCCAAACCTTAACTACGAGTCTACACCAATAGGTCTTCACTTGCGAAGGTCGGTTTGAGTACCTACCTAGACGAATGGCGTGGCTAGTCATTTTCCAGAACCTGTGACCCAACGATCAGCCTTCTATTCCCTAGTTACTAGTCTACGCCTATTAGGCTGTGAGTTTTTCATATTTGTGAGTCAGCCTGAGCACCTACCCAGACATTGGTACCAATGGTTTTATTATTTCTGCCGCTAAGCAACAGTATGCTAATGTCGGTTTGAAGGAAACTGTAGCGAATGACTGAGATTTAGAAATTCCATATTTAATATCTCAGTATGACGAGCGCGGTGCTAATAATATGTCGTTTATGTCTTTTCTACAACATTTCGAATAGACTAGGAATAAAATTATACTAAAAATTTTCCGTATACGAACGTGTTTGGAAATAAGGAAAATATTCAAGAAATTGTACAATAACCGGTTTGACACAGCTGAATATTACAATACCATTTAAGACAAGAAATAAATACGGACGTTGACTTTACTTGATAACTTAATATTTCTTATTTGTTCAGAATAATACCATCCAATATGTAATATTTTAATAATTAAATGTATGGCGTTCTTATGGTAACAAGCAAAGTTTTGCGAAGAACGCACTGCCAGACGATGCTAGTGGGTTGGAAACCCATTATTATGGAAGGCCCCTATGACTTCCAGCTGTGTAGCAATTTTAAGTATAGCCGAGTAAAATAATCAGTAGGTCACTCAATTTGATTAGCTTCAATAATCATGGATGAGCAGCTACCCATAAAGGAAAGCAATAGATATTATGGTAGAAGGGCCGATTGGGCCTCCGGCATTCTGTCATATGAAACGTAACAAACTATCTCTTTATTTTAATCTCTCTGGACCGTGTGCTACCCTTAATATGCCTTCAGAATAGCTACCATTTATTATTAAACATTTAGTTAATAACTATAATATCACTATATTAGGAGCCCATCTGTTTACGTTAGCTAAATAAAGGGCACGACTTGTCTGCTCGGTTATTGTTTCGTTATTCTACTTTCACCATCCACTTTCTAGTAGGAAGTACTGATAACTAAAAGGCGATGTATTTACTGTTTAACCACACAACTGAAATACTCTCTACATTTAAAAAAGTTTCTTCATACTAATATGACTGAAAGTATGAAAAGATTTTTGGATGTTTTTAGATTATGTACTCAAAATAATGAGTGGGTTTGTATAAAATTTGAGTGTCTGGTGAAGTAAATTCTATATTAGTATAAAACAAGCAAGCACTTGTATCTCTAGAGGGTCGACAGAAACGCAAATTCGAGTACGGTTCCCTATGCATTTGCTTCGGGAACCGTAGGACGGGCGTGTACCCGTTTTAAGGTTTAACACCTTATTAGACAAGATTCTGACACACATTTAGAAAGCGAAAAGCAGCTGCGAATTATGCACATAAGAATGAAATCTTATTTTGTTTCAATGACTTATTTCAAACGAAGCATCCCAATAATGTCTTCCTCGTTTATTAATCGACTTCAAAAAGGAGGTTCTGTATTCGATCCGTATGAGTGTATGTTTGTATGTATGTATGTAAATTTTTATGGCCGCGAGTTTCTCAAAAACTACTGATCCGATTTGGATGCGGTTTTCGATATTCAAATTTATAGTTTGCAGGGAAGGTTTTAGTACATAATTTATGAAGATCTGATGAAGATCTTCGGAGATACACAATGGAACTCTTCAATAACTAACAGCAGATAACTCGCGAATGCTGCAATCGTATATCTATGATGTATTGTTTACAACATCCCATAATTAACTAAGAAAAAAGCAAGAAATAAAAACTTTTTAATAAAAAATAAACCGACTTCAAAACCACTACAAATCGAAAAAATAATTAAAATATTTTGTATTCGCTTAGTATATTATATTTGGAGTCGGTGCCTAATTTAAATTAAATATTGCTTTCGTATATTTGTTCATGTATTTCCTTAGCTTATTTTGTTTATTTTCCGATGCTTCGGTTCTTAAATACGAGCAGGTAAAGGGCAATTACTTCTGGGAATGTTTGATGTGCCTCCATCTGAATATTTATATATTGTATTTCCTTCACTAATAGAGAGATCAAATGTTCTTTACTGCCTCGTATCTTACTCTACACCTTAATACTTTAAATGTGAGTTTGTCAATATATCTGGACGTTTGTAAGATGTAAACTCAAAAACTGATGAACGGATTTGGATGAAATTTGGCACATAGATAGACCATATAGACATATTCGACCTTTTACCTGCATCAGTACAAAGTGGTATTTTATCCCCGGAAACGTCTTTCACACTTAACCAGGATCATCACCTAGTTTACACTAAATATTATCAAAATCGCTCACGATCCCAGCAACCATGTTTGTTTACAAACGTAGCACTCCATTCACAATCCGCTCATATTTCCCTCGAGAGCGAGCAAGTCGAGACAGCGTAAGATATCCCGCACTTCTGTGATCCCGCCCTTGAACTTGTCACGCGCCTATAACGGCCGTTTACCTCGCAATCCATTTATTGACCTCTGTATTCTGTTTACGGAATGTTGGTTGGTTTAATTACTCGGTTTTATAAAGGCTTAACGCTGTGAGAGACGCTTGACGTAATTCGTGATCTGTCTTTCACAAGCGTGCTCACAAGTTGGAGATTGCAGCTGAAGTAAAATTTATTGATTCTTACGATGCTATGTGCTTATAGGAATTCGAAACGAGAACTATCTTTTGAAACGCATCCGTGGAATATCAATACACCTATTTGACACGTTGCAAATAAAATTTTCTAACACAAGGTTTATAGTTATGTAATAATATACATAATGAATTAACCCGTAATTAGACTTCATAACAATGCTTTAACATATATTTTGTCACTATCAAATTACATCAACAATACAAAGCTCATTAAAAATTAAATTTACATATTACATACATATACACTCACGCCTTTTATCCCCGAAGGGGTAGACAGAGGCTAGTACTCTCACTTTTCGCCATTATTCCGTCCCATGATGTGATAGGGGGTGAGTCTATCGCCATATCAGGCACAAATTCCAGACTCCGAGGTGATACTGAATAGAAAAACTCAATATCACTTTGCCCGACCCGGGGATCGATCGATCGAAGCATTGCAGCTGAGCATAATACCACTACGCCACCGAGGCAGTCGATTAAAAATTACCACGTACATTAAATTAAAAACAGGTACCCATGTTATACATGGTTCACGTTGTAGAACGTGTTAAAGCCAGCCAAGTCCGCGTTAAAATACAGCACGAAGCCGCTGGGACCGCGTAGACGCGCCGCAGACGGCCCTTGAACTTTACCCACCCGGGTGAACGGGTGCCGGCCCATACACTATATGCCAAACTGGGAAAGTATTTTATTTTCTTATGCAGGTTATCAACATTGGAATTAACGTATTACACAAACCCTCTCAAAGGACCGTTCCCTAGACTAAGCTAGTGGGGTTAGGGACTTTCATTTGCCTTAATTTTCACGGTAAATTACCATTTTATCCCTGAAAATAATTATAGGGAAAAAATCACTTGCAAAAGCTAGCAACATGTTGTAAATATCCCACACGGTCCACCACTTGTCGCCTTCATAAACAATATCGTCATTTGTATTCCGTCAAGGTTTGCGCGCAAGGACTTTTCAATGTAAATTTAACATATTTATCGTTCCAAACGATTTCGCGTTGCTACAAGGGCATTTATTGTTAATATAGAGCGTAGTCATACTTGTATTGTATTTGATAGGCTCTTGTCAACCAGATCGTATAGTGTTTTAGGTGACTATTTGTACCAATACAAAACTAAGAGTTTCAATTACATAGACACACACACACACACTTACGCCTTTTATCCCCAAATGGGTAGGCAGAGGCGCAACTAGTGCACCTACTTTTCGCCGTGCGTATTCCGTCCCATGATGTGATAGGGGCGAGCTTATATCGGGCACAAATTCCAGACTCCGGGGTTATACTGAATTTAAAACCCAATATCATTTTCCCCGATCCGGGAATCGAACCCATTGCAGGCGTACCGTAATACGAGGCGTAAGACACCGAGGCAGTCGCCTCGTTTTATAGTTAGTTTCATTGCAAATTTTATGACATATTTACTAAGGACAAAAATCATAACTTATTCAAGATATTCTACGACTACTGTCATGAATTCTACTTAAAAATTTCTTCAATAAGAAAAATTTGCTCAATCAGTAATTTCTTATATCTGGAATCGGTTCTCACTGATTTATTTCCCGGCTGTCGGGTAAACAGCTCCGATTGTGGTAAGTGGCATGTTACCCGGGAATCCGGGGTAGTGGGGAAGGTCCTTTTAAAACCCGGGTATGTTAGGTTATTCAGTGTTACGTTGTCTTGTTTTACGTTGTAATTAGAGGCAATTAGATTACGTGAGTCATATCCATGAAGCAGTCAGCTGAGGCCGCGGTTTGTGAGATCGCGTAACATTTTTTAATAGTTATTTATACGTAAATAAAATGTATACACCGAAATCACATAGACCTTAAGGTCACAGTTCTTGTTACGCGAGTATCAGTCACTACAAAAGTATTTCGGTTTGAAAAATATTTTTAAGCACATATTACTTTTTTGGGTCGACAGGTCACTATTTGTTATGAGGTGACTTATTACCCTTGGTCCCACGGAAGGTTTCAATCCGAACATATTTTGTTAATAGGAAAATATTTATTAGTAAAATTATAGTTTAAAAATCGGTAGAAATAAATCCAGGAATATTACTTAATTGTTTATCTATTTCTTAAAGAAAATTAAACACGTTTTCCAATAGAAACGGGCGATAAACGCGACCTGCCTCAACGCTCGATCTACGATTAAACCCGGTTGTGGTGATCCCGGGTCCCGGGTCACCTCACCCGGCGCGGCCGGTCGATAACCCCCGGGACCCGCTCCTGTCCCGATCGAAACGTCTGCTTCCTTTGCCTAAAAACTTTTCAAAAGTTTGTAATTTTTTTATGAGATGTAAAAATTCATAGCGCTATCAGACAAATGTTTGATCAAACGTTTGTTACGTCTGGTTGAGAGGAATGTTTGTAAACGTATTTTGTGATACCAAAGAGATATAATATTTGGTCGTTGGATTGGGACTATGTGAGTTTAGTGGCAGATTTTTGGTTTCTATTGATTTTTATTAGCAAAACTGTACAAAACTGAAATAAAACAAGTTTAATCTTATGTTTTACGGTGATATCTTAATTGTAAGATTTGTGATTTGTGGTTATTAACAACTGGTTTTTTTTTTAAATTAGATGGCGTCAAAACTAAAAACGTATAACAACTAAACTAGACACATAACCTAGATACTAAGATTTAAAAAAAAATGCTAACTGAAATATACGCCACATTTATTATCTTCTATCATCTTTTTCTTCTTTTATTCTTGAAATCTTTTATACAAGGGAAACACGATAGCATAAAACGGCGATCATAACTTAATACAAACATCTGGTTACAAAAAATGACGACTTTTGAAACTGCTGTAAAAAACCGATGTTCTGATGCGATCACTCACAGTTTCAATACCTTCTAAAACTTGTACATCTTACCCTAGAGCGTGAGTACATAATGAAACAACCATTCGTCATTAATCTGTGACTCACTTGTAAATATAATAGACACGATAAATTGTACTACATAAAACTGACTCATTATATTGTAAACACGCTCTCTACATAGATTTGTCAGACAGAGTCAAAGTTCGCCAATCATATTTGATAAACAAATTGTTCGCCAAGATCATAACAATAGATATGTTCTTTCTTCTTACAAATCCTTTCTCGCTTACAAACCCAGTTCAAGTATTGAAGATTATACTATTTTACAGTCTTTTGAGATTTACGTGTAAAGCCAGACGATATCGCAAATTTATCCTTAACTTCATTGTTAAGCTAAAAATGGATTAAAAAAATCTGGACAAATTCCTTTCACTTATAAAATGTAGAAAATCATAATGACTAAACGTATATTGCTAAATCTCTACAACCGTAATTAATTTGAATGCATCAAACGTTCACACTCAAACAAAAACATTAGTTTGTAACGCGTCCGAGGGGTAATCTTGCCCACAGTTTTAGGTCAAGCAAATTAGGTATCGACGCGGAAATCGAATATGCGACCTCCCGCAACTCGTGAATCAATACGGAATTCCAATGCGTTATGAATTATTGAACCGTAATCTTATGAATGGGTTATGTATGAAATAGCGTATGGATAACGTTTTCATGGAAATATTTATTTTATTTCTTTAATATTGGTTTTTTCTACTAAGTACCAGACCGGAGTCTGGAATTGTGCCTTATCACGTCATGGGACCGAATACACACGGCGCAAAGTGGGTATACTTGTTGCGTCTCTGCCTACGCCTTCGAGGAAAAAGGCGTGAGTGTGTATGTTTTTTTAATTTATAGGCACAATTATTTCGCCGTTAGCTATTAAGAAAGATAATAAATAGTTGTTGTAACAAAAGAATAAAGTAGAGTCATTTCAAATAAAATTAACAATTGCAGATCACGCCTCATTGGTCTAACGTCAGCGCATTGTGAACAGTAAAGTTATAAGTTCGATTCTCAAGCCTAAAAATAAAATCTCTTCGATTTAAAAACTACACTTAAATTGCTACGGTTTGGAATTTGAGCCTGAAAGTATTAATATATGCATAAAGTTATTATTGAGTATAATTCAATAAAGTTACAAAAAGTCCAGGTAAATCACTATTACATAAATTTCTGTTAGTTATCTAGGATATCCTGTTCGGCACCCATGTCCGGTCGATAACCCGCCCGCATCCATGCTTATCTTCCCAACAATTCCAGCTTTAACTCTGGAATACGGTGTACTATTGATTTCCCATATCGTTCCAATTGTCGTTCGATTTGACAACGGGTTGTCAAAGTTTAAATAATTGTCGTTAACTTTTTAATGGCCAGTTATAGTTTTCAATTCGATTCGAAACATTCTTGCAGCTGGCTGTTTCGTTAGTTTCGATACATTATAGTGAAAATATATTTTTTCTGTTCTATCTTCATAACGTTTTTACATAGTGCATTATTAATTTATTAATTTTAAAGCCTATTCCTCAACGAAATATTTCACGAATAGTCGTCAACGTGTTTGACATGCGACATTACTAGACGGCATGCAGCAGCGACTATATAACCCCTAGACTCCTAATAACAGACGATCGGCTTCGGGCAACACATCTGACAAATAGATCCAATGTAGCTGACCGTTCAAAATCTTCAAGTCAGTTGCGACCACAACTGTGAGCTGTAAATACTTCCGTGTTTGCGAATAAATAACTATTGTAATAGCCCCGTGCACAATAAAATGGTGTGGTATAAATAGCCACAATTAAAATTTTCTGAAAATTGCATTACATTTCACAGGTAAGTCAATAACGACACATAATCACATTTTATTTAAAATTTTACGGAGTTCATCTTAGACTGGCCATTTGGGTGTTTACGCGCCATCTTGTTATATTTGCATCTCTTTCCGACGAAAGTACTTTTTACATTTTCTATTTCGTTTTGTTTTTTAACATGAAAAGTAAGTGATACACCAAAAGGATTTGTCGATAGTTCTATCGATAAAATTAAAAATAAGAGAAACTATCGCCCGAATACTCAACTAATCAATTTATCTGAGGCCTATTTAATTTTAACAGGCTTCTTATTTTAAATGGTTAGTTCATTAGTAATAGTGAATTCATTTTAAAAATGATTAGGATATATTTTTGACTAGCGGTATCAGAAATAAATGTTATTAGGATAATTTTTTATTTTGTTTGTTGATTATAACGATTATTTTGAGTTATTCATTGTGTTATTCCTACAAGTCAGCTCTAATATTCTTGTTAACGTCGATGAGACTTACTAAGCGCCATCTGTCATTTGATAACATAAATAGTTTCGTTAAAATATTAATATGTTTAATAAATAATAATAACATTACTATAAAACTTTATTACATAAAAGTAATATCGATAAAAAATCGTGTTTTCATTTAACTCGTCCCATCCCTATGCCTATGTTTCCAAGGTTATATAATGCGATAAGGTGTTGGAAGAACCAATCATAATGCAGTACCCCGCTTCCTCAAACCTCAGGTAGTTGACAGAATTAATTTGAAGAGAAATATTGAACATTAGGAGTCTAGGGGTTATATAGTCGCTGGCATGCAGGATGCTACGTACCCGTAAGCGACAATTAAGTAGACACCCTCTGTTCTACACGTTGTCTAACATGTTGTGCACCACATTCGTCTAACGATTTAAGCGCAAATCGTATATATACGTCAAAGTGTGTAAGAAATATGGGTTCACAAAAAATAATTCTTTCGAAGTATGTCATTTCTTTTTGTTGTATGTAAATTTATCAAACTTAAAATCTGTTTTTTTTATTGCAATTGAATGACGAGACGAGAATGCCGTTCGCCTGATGGTAAGCGATACGACCACCCATAAACAGTAGCAACACCATCCAGCGGCTTGAGCTACAAAGTACTGTGTGGCATTCCACTGCGCTCGTCATCCTGAGACAGAAGGCGTATATCTCATTGTGTCCAGTAGTTACACTGGCTATAATGTCCTTCAAGCCGAAACACAACAGTGCATGCACACTGCTGCTTGGCGGTAGAAATAGACATTGCGGTGGTACCCACCCAGACGGACTCTTACATATGAGAGACCTACCACCAGTAAAACTTAAAAAAGTTTGAATCTTAGACATAAGTTCGTTACTATAACATAACTAATATACTATTACTTCTTTACAGGTCTTACAAGACATCAAGGTAAATACTATGCTATGTCCAGTAACATTTTATTTGCACATGTCTTTTTCGTTGCAATTTCTAACCACTTTTGCTTTTCAAGCTTTTCTTGTCGTTTTTCTTGTCTATCACGCTTTTAGTTGTAAGTTTAGCTTTAGCTTAGCACCGGCCTTACGTGTTCTGACTTACGGCCGGTCTCAATAACTTACTAACAGATAACAAACAGTTAATGCTTGCTTTGATAGTTAGCTGTGTTGCTATAAACTAAGATACATAAAAATATCATATCCTTACCTCATCCTATCTATCGGAAGGTCGAATATGATTTGTCATTGGTGCGATTCGTTTTTGCCAAAGATGAATGTAGCGTTATTAATCAGTATTATAATAACCTATGCAGTATGTTATTTAATTGCTTTACATAAAATCGAATTTAAAATATTAAAAAGAATCAAAATAAACATAAAAGTACAGATTTTTGAAACTGATTATTACTGGCAGTTAGTGCAAAAATATAACGCTTCGGCCATTGATGTATTAAAAAACGCTTCAGCGAGTGCACTCACTAGAGTTACGTCAAGTTTTGGATATTGAAGCATCAGTAACAGTTAGCGTAACTTTTACTATCGAGTTAGATATCAGACTTCAGTTAAATGTTGGTTATTTATTGAGACCGGCCGTTGGTTGACAGGTAAACGTACATTAAACATAACTATTGGTTTTTACTCCATCGTGCAACTTTCGTATGTCATGTGGCTATGCAAGGACGATCATGTCGACGTTGGACTGCAGCTACTGTTACCAGCATTATGAGACATGTCATGTTTGAATATGACGAATGCGCACTCGTTCATCCTTTGAAATAGAAGTCAAAGTTCTAATCGGTTTACCATTTATGGGCATCATGGTGCTTACTAGCGCAGCAAGGGGCTAGTTCTCTAAATAAAATTATAGTGATAAGGGTAAAAACTATTTTTTTTTTCAACTTATTTATATCTGTAAACAGACAAAGTAATGGCAGTCCATAATTATCCTTTAATTAATTCTTATGTTTACATCATAACAACTTACCCGTTACAGTTGGCAAACAAAATTTCATTTAAATTCATACATTAATGTCTAGATACTAAGACATATAGCATCCGCGAAGGTTCGATACGTCGTGGAGGCAGGGGGGCGCGCAGGGGTGCAGGGGGAGCGGTCGATGGGTCAACGACCCAGGGTGGATTTCGAAGCCACCCTACCTCCTTCTACTTATTTATTTATTAAAATTTTCGTACTTTGAACATTATATTTGATTAAAACGGAAATTTAATTTTCACATATTCAAGGCCCGGCCTAAAATTTGATTAGAATGGTAATAATGTATGTTATGGTTTCGTTCATTAAAGAAAACAATTTAATTGTGCTTAAGTGATACTTTTATGAGTACTGTTGACGATTGAATAACAGTACATAATTATGAGACGCTGGAGATCTTTTAATCCAGATAGTTTTATACGTTTCACAAAGAATTATCCGTGTGGAAAAGAGAGATATTACAAATATAATATCTAGCGGAAAATTAAAAAATATTTAGTTATACAAGAAATAAAATAAGATGAAAATATATCCTTACATTTGTGTTTCCTTGTCGAATGATGATGTAAAATACCTAAACGTGTTTCACGAAACATGCAAATTTATATAAATTACCTTCACTTTTAAAATGGCTTTTTAAATAACTTGAATAAAACGTAAACATACGTTTTAATTAACTCGTTATCGGAAGCTTTATTTACTAGTTTCAATTTTGCCGTAACACGTGATTATACGGTAACGTAAAACTTTTAATTAATTAGGTCATTGATAAGTGTTATCGGCTGGATACCACATTGGATTAATGCGTATAAATAAAATAGTAATATTCATGTATTTCTGTCCCACTTCTGGGCACTGACCTCTACTATTGGGGCCTTTCATCACGCTGGCCCAATGCGAGTTCGCAGATTTAACATACCTTCAAAATCCTTAGTGGCGTATGCACGTTACCATGCGATGTTTTCCTTTGCTAAAGCGTGCAATTCGAATACACTTCGAAGTCGAAGGTGTACGATATAAAAACGTTTTAAAACTAAAAACTCCCATTACTTCGCTCTCAATATCTGATGCATTCATAACTGTACATAAAATCTATAATTCCATAGCGTAAAGACCAATTTCTCGTATTTGACAGATTCGCCGTCTTCCTCTTACTTGTAAAGACGTCCTTGTCTCACAACAATATGTTCTATTTACAAAACATTGGAGGCGACGTTGCCGGTGCGCCGGCGCTGGTGACGTCACGTACACGCGTCCTTCTCTACAGGTCTCTCTCTAAACATACCGTGTCCCGTTGAGTAAAGCTCCACCAACGACAAATTAAGACAAAATATTATGTTTAACATTAGGACGGAGAGATAATCGCAATAAAATCGATTGATCGATTATGGCATCGATTAGAGAATACTCGATCTATAAATTGACTATTCATGAAGAGCATGCCTAAATTGATTCAATGGACGATTATTACTTTGAAGAGTGATGTATGGTTTTTCTTCCTATTCTTTAAATTTTATAAGAAAATTCATTTAATGTATAATAATCAATCAATGGCGATTTTTCCGGCATGTTTTTCCCTTTAATCATAACTCTTACATTCATTTCGAAGCGCGCACTTCGGCTATTACACGAAAAATCGTAATTAAATACCCGTGTTTAATTACGTTTTATGTGGTCAAATTGATAAAAATATGAGGATGGATGAACGATTTAAAAATATCGGAAACATGGTCCTTATATAAAACAAACTAGAATCCAACAAGAATTGCATAAGACAAATGTAAGTAAACAAAGATTTAGGTAAAGCGTTATCAGTAGGTACAAGTTAACAGGAAAAGCCTTGCCAAATATTACGCAAATAATGTAGCAAAGAATTGCGGTGGACGATAGTCTAGTTGCGAATTAAACAATCTGCTGAGACGATGCCCGCAGGTTAGAAACTGGAGGCACTCACGTCTGACTCTTCGGAGTTACGTGTGTATTGTTTCTCAATTATCGTTAACTTTAACGGCGAAGGAAAACATCGTGAAGAAACCTACATATCAGAGAATTCTCCATAAGAATTTCGAGGATGTGTGAAGTCTGCCAAACCGCATTAAGCCAGCGTGGTGGATTATGGCCTAACTCCTCTCATTAGTAGAGGAGGCCCGTGGTCAGCGGTGGGCAGTATGATACAGCGCTGGTTGTAGAGAATTGTGACGAATCAAATAGCAAGGAAGCAGTTTGCCACCACAATAGGTCGACTCTATTAAGTAGCACTGCCTCAAAGAGAAACAAAGCGGTGGCAGAAAATTCCAGAATGAATAAAATTAGAATAAAAATGAAGAGCAGAGTAATTCACCTGATGATAATTGATCATCGCTGCATGGTTCACAATGCCAGAAGCATCTTGAGCGATCTCGATTCTATCTTGATTGGCGATTATTTGGGCTGCAAAAAACAGCGTCCTTGAAATGGCTGTTAGTAAAAACTTTAAAATACCTACTCCAATTACTCATATAGTGATTTTTTTCGACTATGGCCTAATTTAAAGGAAATGCCGTTCATTAAAAAACATGAGATAGATAATGATAATGATCTAGTGGGTCTTGTGACTGCGATCCCCAGGAAGGGCAAGACGTGAGTCGGAGGAAGCCCACAGCCGTCCCTAATGCGCCGAAGATGGCCACCGCGGAGTTTTGGTTGATATGCCGTGCGGTGTACATAGGTTAGGGACTCGGCCCGGCGGTCGCCCGACGTTTTCCATCTCTCCGGGCGGCTCAACGTCTGCTCGTAAGGCACGGTGAACCCAACATAACCGCTCAGTCGTTCCCCTTAAACACTGGGCGGTAGTAATAATTCACTTTCTCCGCGTAAACAAAAAAAATGGAAGGGCAAGGAAAACCATTAAATTGAAAAACTTAAATTGTATATTATAATACTTTTTAAATAAAGGCTCCTCCTTAATCACAGAGAACATACCCAGGTCAACTGTGTCTGGCATACTATTTACACTTTCGCCTAACTTTTCGGGACATGGGTTTTATATAATTTGTCTGCCAATCATAAGGTATAGTGGCTCCGTAACCTGATGGCTTTTAATATTTTTTGACAACACTAAAATCACGACGGGATTGGCATGTTGTAGGACGTATGATGTAGCCAAATATGTCATAATCATATAGAAAACTTAAATGTTATGTCATAACTCTTGTGCAATTATAATGTGACATCATGGAGATTATTCCTTATCGTTTAACAATTAGCTTATTCAAATTTTATTTGAAGATCAATTGAGCTGGGCTGGAATAATCCTAGCAATTGTTGACAGGCGTAGAAATTCATTGATATACTCACTAGATAAAATGTAGTAGAAAATTGATTCAGAATGAATCAAGAATGTTTTAAACTAAAAGTTATAAAATTTCATTGAAATTCTCATAGCTTTAATTTATTATTAAATTTACTAGTTTTGAAAGGGAGACTCTCCCATCAAAATTAACGTCCTCGATGCTAGAAAAATTATGTAATTAACATACAAAATATTATAATCTATATAACTTTTAAATGTATTCTTTTAGACAAAAATCTTCATCAAATAGTATAATTAAAAATATATAACGTTCACTCAAATAACTGATTTATTATGGAATCATCGTGTTTGGATATGACGGGCGGATGTTATGGAAACATCGACGAGCGAATTATCGATTGTTGCCTCTATCAATTATTATTTAATAAACATCACCGCTATTGTTGGCACAACATAACAATAGAATGTGGTAGAAAGTGCTCCTTACACAATCGGGATTTCTATTATCGTATGTGACAATTATTTGCTGATTAATTAGATTACCTGCTTTTTGAAGTCGGTTAAAAAGTCGGTTATGTTGTATCGATTATAATCGATTAAACTTTGAATCGTTAAGCGCGTGTTTAAGAACAGATCAACCTTTTTTTATTCAAGAAGATGTTGATAAACTTACGTCTATCGAAAATATAATCAGCCCTAGACCTATTGATGCTAACTGAAATCTATATCGATCATAGTTTGAATTCAAATGGGATTTAGTTTGATATCTTGAAAATAGAAAAAGGAATAAAATGTGATCCACTTACTTCTTACTGGTGGTAGGACTCTTATATATAAGAGTCCGTCTGGGTGGGTACCACCGCAATGTCTATTTCCACCGCCAAACAGCAGTTGTGCATGCACTGTTGTGTTTCGGTTTGAAGGACATTGTAACCAGTGTAACCAGTGTAACTCCTGGACATAATGAGACTTAACATCTTATGTCTCAGGATGACGAGCGCAGTGGAATGCGACACAGTCATTTGTAAGTCAAGGTGCTGGATGGTGTTTTTACTGTTTATGGCTAGTCGTATCGCTTACCATCAGGCGAACGACATGCTCGTCTCGTCATTTGATGCAATAATAAAAAAATCCACATTCACTGCTTATGAACCACGTCTGAAATGACAAATAATGTGGAATCCGTAGATGGACGCACTGGCAACTGGTATATTGTGGTCCCAACTCTATGTAAAAATCATTTGCCTACTAAGCAGTTTTACATTCGCCATGTCTTTCATCTTTGATAGTCTGTCTAGATATTAGATAGTTCCATTGCCTTGCCTACTTCAATCACCAAGCAATAGACAACCACTGTTATGTTTTAGTTTAAAACAAATATAATCATCCCCACCCCTCCCCTCCCAATTTCCAGACAGACCTGTTAAAAGCGGCCTGCTCTCCCTGCGACCTTTTATCAAATCGTCTGTCCACCAAACAAATATAATAGTGGGGCTCAGCATGATACTACCAATATAAACATAATAAAAAGAATTCAAATTTTACCATAAATTCGGAGAGTCATCAGTAACAGCTACATTTTGAAGAGTCTTCAGATGGTAGAGAGCTTTGTAGCTTTCGGAGGTCTACAACGGTCATCTGGACAAAACTCTACAAAAATATAGTACTCTGAAAAAGTTACTTGTATTTAAATCAACCACCGTCAATCTAATATTAGGCAACATAGCATTTCAGTTTTCAGGGGTGGGTAGAAGTGTAATGGGCACATTTCGCCTGCTATGTTAGTTGTCGTGTAATAAGGGATGAGATTAAAATATGTACTTACCTTAAAGACGTAAATTTTATTTAATTTTACAGAGAATTTTACTAGAGAAATGAAAACCAATTCTAAAGTTCCTTCACTATTTGAGAGTATGTATATAGACAGTAACACTGTCCGTAACATAGGACTTTTTTTTGCTCATTTCAATAACTTACACACTCACTTACTCACGCCTTTTATCTCCGAAAGGGTAGGCAGAGGCGCAACTAGTGCATCAACTTTTCACTGTTATTCCGTCCCATGATGTGATTGGGGGCGAGCCTATCGCCATATCGGGCAGACTCCGAGCTGATACTGAAGAGAAAAACTCAGTATCACTTTGCGCGACCCGGGGATCGAACCCGAGACCTCAGCATGAGGCAGTCATTTTAATAAGGAAAGATTGTAATTATTACTCACGTCACTGCACTAAACCTAGTGTTATACAATTGGTGTCAATGTTACGTCTTCAAGGAGAATCCAATTAGTTGAACGCATTCATAATCCTTCTTTATTATCCATGTGTTTAGTGTATATTTAAAACAGAGTGCACGAATTCCCCGGGGTTTGAAAACAAGGAATCGCTAAGTCCGTAAGCATTTTTATGATGGACTCTAATTTAATGTGAATACGAATATTTCTTATCTAATTTATATTTTGATTATTTATTTCATAATTGATAAGAATTGACGTTCCATACAAAGTTTTCAACAAAAATTCCGTGTAGTTTCTTATCATAGCTTACAGGCTTGCTCTGTACCTGTAAGCTATGATAATTAAATCTATAAATGTGAAAGGGATAGTTATATGATATATGACTGTTGTGTGAAGAGAGACGATATATATGTCCTCGCTGCCGCCAGGGTCAGTTTATTTTATGTACACCATTGTTATGGAGGTAACCTTCGGATGCAGTAGAGCAAATATGTATTCCAACTTTGTTCTTTGTACAAGTGTATTTCAATATTTTGGAAGTAATGATTCTACTACGCAGTTCTTTTATTTGGATTATACACGGAAGTATGAAATTATATAATTTTTAATGCATCAATCGAAACGACTCTACATTTCTTTATATTTTTAAAGTATGAGAATAAATTATTATCGTCAAGTATTCCTATGCCAATATCACAGAAATATAAAATTATTATAACATTTTAATAAAGGGCTCCTGCTAGTATTTAAAAATGTGTCGATAACTTACAGCAATTGACCTCATATAGAATCAAATATGCATCAACTATTCACATATACGACAAAAACTTCGTAAACGCCAACGCCCACTCCGAAGTAGTCCAATTCATTTGTTTAAATATGAGTCCGGAAGCAATCAATTCGAGGCACAATGAAGCCAATGAAGGTGGAGGATACTCAGAGTACAATACATAACCTTCGGACGTGTTTGGACGGTCGACAATCACATGGAAAGTAACAGAATTAATGTCGTACAGTTATTTTCTAAGAACTCAAAAGACATAATGTCTCAATGTTATTTTAATAAGTAAATAATTTACGTAGTTTTAAAATGGCTGTAAATAGCCTTCTTTGTACTATCTCGATCATTCTTTAAGGAAATACAGAACTGAAGTAAATAAACTGTATAACAAAGAATAGAATCTGTACATTTATCGGTACGTCGCTAAAACGGCTGAACGAATTTTGATATAACTCACTATAATATCATGAGAAATTTCCTTACCATACCATACCAGCACTGTATTGAATATAGTATATAACTATAGTAGTATATAAATACTTTCGTATATAAATACTGCCCACTGCTGAGCACGGGCCTCCTCTACAATTTAGAGGGTTTAGGTCTTACTCCACCACGCTGGCCTAGTGCCGCTTTGCAGAGTTCTCATACCCTTGAAATTCTTATGAGAAATACGCAGACATGTAGAGTTCATCACGACTATTTATTTTCTTTCATCGTTAAATCGAACGATAATTTATCTATACAAATATTACAAAGAAGAAAGATTTGATTGTTTGTTTTGCATTGAATAGGCTCCTAAATTAATGAACCGATTTAAAAAAAATATTCACAAATATAAACCTACATTGTTTACGAGTAACATAGGCTACTTTTAATCCGGGAAAAATAACGCGAGACTGTTATCCTGGAAAAAGTAATTCACGCCGGCGGAGCCGCGAGCAGAAGTCTACAAACAATATACACGTAAAGCTGTGATTCCGCAAAACGCGGCAGACGGCAGACGGCAACAGCATGTGCCGCGACGGCAGACGGCACTACTATGCAGTTTAAATTGTATGAGACCGATTCCGCACACGACGGCAAATGACGCGCGGCAAGTGACGTCCTGCCGTTTGCCGCGTCCGTCGGAATCATAGCTTAACTTAGAAACGCCTTGGGTTTTAAACCAGCCTGGGCAGTCCGTTCCACGCATAATTAAACTATCATTGTAATCATTTAGGGTAGAAAACATCGTGTATTTTAATTTGGAGGTCAAACAAAGCAAATATTGCCACACGTACGCCGCGGAGTGTAATAAATACCTATATATTTTATAACGAATGGCAATAACGATATAAAATTTAATTATGCAACAGATTGTACGAACATTAAACTGTACTAAAAGCGTGATAAAGATACGCGTATCGTATGTAATTTTATGCTGCGGTCTATAAGGTGAGATGAGGCGATTTGAAAACACCGCATTCTTCCTAGCAATATATTATGTTACTGAGTTGTAGACGGTATCCTTATAATATTTGTATAATTCATGAATTTTAGTTTTTAATTGATTGGTAAGACCGAAAGAAGTCCTTACAAGAATTTAAAAACGTTTTATTTTTAATGGCAATAAATCACCGGACCTTTACTATAGAAACATTAGTATAATATTATTAATATTCATGTTAGAACATTTTTATATCGTTAGTTTTCAACAATCGATATATCAACCTGCCCCTTTATTTTCAAATAAACTGTCATCTCCTGCTGGACCTTTCATACTATAAGCATATAACTCCAATTCTTTCATATCAGAATATCCCAGTAAAACGCTCCCCGCTCCGCTCACCGCAACTCTCTTACGCTAGACCGTGTCCACAATTCACACCCGGCTCGTACAGGAATAGCCGCCCAACGTAGCCCTACACGTGTCCCAAGATTACGGCCACTTGTTTAAGAGCTCTTCAAATACAGCACAGAACGTCAATGTATCAACGTATAGATTACTAGCTTTTGCGCGCGGCGGTGAAAAGTCCCGTTTTATATTTTCGCGGGATAAAAGTAACCTATTTGTTAATCCCGGACATGATCTACCTGTGACCCAAATTGTCGCGTTTATAATATTAGTAGGAAATATAATCAATCAGATAACTTATAATTGATAACATGCGACTGGCTTCGCACGGATAGCTGTAATTATAATTCATGACAACGATGACACAAAGTGGTCAAAAAGCTAAAAAAAATTGTTCATTCGATTGCTGCCTTTCACAGAATCATCCGCTGGGCTAATCTGGAAATTATCTAAAAAATCATTGAAATTGCTCCATCTGTTTTAGAGTCCATAGGAAACATACATACATATATTTATGTTCATTAAAAATAGAGGAAGTACTTACATACAATTAGTGTGTCGGTGACCAAAATTTATTCAGTTAAAAGGTTCGACCTAGATAGATAGAATCACAGTTGCGAATTTTGACTTGGGGATCGAATCCAGATTCCAAGATCATATAATTTCACGGTAGATCAATAAGGCATTAAAAAGATAATTAAACCAATGCATGCTCGTTAAAAGTGTAGAGCCATAGACTTGGTTTGATCAGGAGTTAGGTTTACGTAAAATTTGCTACATCTCAGTCATTACACACACTTGTATACTTTATTATGTCAAACACGTGGTAAAAACACAGTCAAATTGACTCGTGACTAATATTTCAGAACCACGCGGGGGTCTTAAACTTACCAACGAGTTACTAGAGCTGAGGGGAAATTTAGGCAATACCCTCGAAAAATTACTTTGATTTAGTGTTTTTACGACACAATTATAAATGAGTATCAATGAGTATGAATTTTAAAAAAATCTTCCTCGGTGGCGTAGTTGTATTATGGTACGACTGCAATGCTGAGGTCTCGGGTTCGATTCCCGGGTCGGGCAATGTGATATTGAGTTTTTCTATTCAATATCAGCTCGGAGTCTGGAATTTGTGCCCGACATGGCGATAGGCTCGCCCCCGATCACATCATGGGACGAAATAACGGCGAAAAGTGGGTGCACTGGTTGCGCCTCTGCCTACCCCTTCGGGGATAATAGGCGTGAGTGAGTGTGTGTTAAAAAAAATCCGTATCATTTTAAGCGATTTTAATCCATCTAACATTTTTGGCACTGACAAATCAAAATATTATTCTAAAGTAAATTTACACCGTCCTGTCAAAATAAACGCAATGGTTGGTCGCGCCGCACGCGTGCCAAACGTAACATGTCAGAATACACGTCTCGCCGATTTACGATTTCATCATAAAACTATAATTGTTTCTATCGTAAATGTCTGCGGATATATTATTTATCGCGCGGTTTTCGGCCAATGGACTTTTTACTTTCGAAATTATTTATCGCTTACTACGATTTAGTTGGTTGTAAACGGTAATATTCGCTATGTAAGTATGAAACGTATGGAATACCCTCTGTATTCCATACGTTTCAAATTGCACTTCATTGTTTAAAGATGGTTTACATGGAATGAGACATAATTATTCTTAATTTAAAATGTTGTATTTCTATACTTACGTTATTTTTACTGACAAATTATAAAACTTTATTACATTAAAATGTTTATAGCATTTTTTGTAGATACTAAAATTAAAAAATATGAATAATCCAATGTCTATAACTCCCTTTCCATAATTAGTACGTAATCATTAATTTAACATTATAGCCTATAGCAAAAAAAGATATATTTTTAAAAGTAGAATAAACATACATTTCTTCTTAATATAATATTGATGAAACGAAATCCTAAAATTTGGGTGCTAAAAATTTTGAACGTAAATAATAAAGGCTTTTTCTAAAGCCCCCATTCGGGAAGTATTAAGTCCAAGTTGCAGTGCCCTTGAACTAATTGTTTCAACTTAATTCGCGGAGGCTGAAGCTCCACTTACTTGGAACTAAATCTTGCTTAAAATTAACTATTGAAGAACTTTTTATGAAAGCTTCGTCCTTAACCAGGAGGTAATTTAGATACTGAATACCTGCAAAATTCATTTTATTGCGGACCATCCGCCTTGTGAATGATGCAGACGTGACTAGCAACTTGGAGTCGCTAACAGTTGCGGAGGAATATCGCTTCTCTAAGCATGTGTAGAACACGCTTAGATCGCATGTATGTATCATGGCGAATGCTTTGAGGAGTTGTTTAATCTGATCTCCTCCTCTCCTTTCCTCAACAGAACCATGCATACTGGCATTTGAAGCCACAGCTTGATGGTTAATACCATCTCGGCCCGAACCAATAGGTTCGCCAAATCTTTTCTTTGCCGCGCCATCAGGCTTTAGTATATTGTACCGGCGCGTGTGTTCCCTTCTTCATATAATCCTGGGTCCTTCCGCCGTAGCGTGAAGAAGCAGCTCAGTAGGCCGGCATGATTGTGTCGAATGGCATGAGATAACCATCTGCTGCCATTCGCTACTCTACCTGGACGGCATCGCGCTTACCATCAGGCGAGGTGCAGTCACTTTGTCGTGGCTCAATAAAAAAAACATGATGGAAGAGGTAACTGAATAGAGACTATCCCGCCCTCACACCCGCCACTGTAACTCCTGTACGCCAGGATCAGCAGTGGCACGCATTTTATGACACCGAGCTGTGAAGCTCGGCGTGTCTCGGGGAACACTAACCTGTCTTTAACCCGCAACGAAATTAATCAAATAGAGGACTTGGAAATATTAACTGGTAAAAGGTAACTGAATACGTACATTAAAACCAAATAGTACCCATTACTCACTAACCTTATTTCCATCTCATCCAGAGACAAAATACGGAACAGAAATTTAATCCCGCATAAATCATATTTTCCAAACCAAATAACCTATTGAACAGCCCGGGAATAGAAATGAGGTCCTTACGATACATTGCCGACATTACTAAAACGTGATGAGTAAATACGTTTGCTTTCAAACGCGAATGTGGAGGAATTCGTTTTATTATAAGAAATATAACAATTTCCTCCACGAGCCGTGCGCCGGAAATGCCTCTTATGGAAATGTTATGAAAATTTTACACATATGCCCCTAAATTTGTATTTTCATCCTGTCTTTCTATTCATGTTTCTTTTTATTTAGGTAGCATAGTAAATTATGTATTCCGTAAAATATTAAAACCATAAGCGCAGAACAATATATTCGTGACATATATTTATGTCAGGAATGTATGTCCGCAATGACTATTTCTACCGCCAAGCAGCAGTGTGCATGCACTGTTGTGTTTCGGTTTGAAGGATATTGTAGCCAGTGTAACTATTGGACATCATGAGACTTAACATCTTATGTCTCAGGATGACGAGCGCAGTGGAATGCCTCACAATACTTTGTAACTCAAGGTGCTGGATGGTGTTGCTACTGTTTATGGATGGCCGTATCGCTTACCATCAGGCGAACGTCAAGCTGGTCTCGTCATTCAATGAAATAAATATATATATATTTAGGAGTATACCACAATTTGTCTGGGTCTATTTAATTTCACTGCAATAAAAACCTTATCTACCAAAAATAATTAAGTTTGACCGCACAAAACACTGACAAGCGACGAAAAAAAGAAAGAAAAAAAATGTAAATTTTCCCTCGTAAAATCAGCGCTTTTTAACGTTTTTTGTGAATAGCTGAATAATATTTTTGTAATGAGAGCCGTTTGTTACGTCCGCCACAGTTTGCTTAAAATATTGCCTTTTTATGTAAAGTTTATACGTAGTATCTATTGTTTACATTTTTTACTGTGGTAACTTTTTATAACAGTGTTTTTACGGGCATACCTGTTGGAACATGGTAACCGCGTTGTGTCGCATTGTGCGTTGCCATCGGTGAAATGATTTTACGATTCGGACTTACTGCCATTTTATTTTAATATCGGCTTTAAACTACATTTTGTGGCGAAAATTATTTGATTCTCAGCTTGCTTTGAAATAAGTTTTAGTTGTGGTTCCAGTTTTTAGCCTGGAAGTAATAGTTTACTTAAAAGTTTCTTGTAGTTTCTGTACCAAGTCAGTAAACTTTTTAAGGAGTTCGAATGAATTAATGTAAAGTACAACCATCATGGCTCAGTGAGGAAGCAGAACTGGATACAGAAGGCAGCATCTTCGATCTCCGCGAAATAAATCAAATATTCCACAGAACAGAAGTTCCTTAGTAAACACACAAAATCTTAGTATTTTCCATCATGTGTTGCTGATGAATCTATTTATTGTATAGTTTACAGACTTCTTTAAATCTCTTTAGATATACATCGCGTTTAAAATACTTTCGAAACTTGCAAAGCATGTAACATATGTGCCGACCCTATTACCAGTTATTCAGCGTGAACATTCCAAGTTGTACGCCTGTCGCAGTTGTAGATAGTTGATTAAACTTCGCGAATATCTAATGAAGCGAACATCACGCGAACAACCGCAACACTTATCTGGGAAATAAAGATCAAAACTAAACGTCTTTAAGGTGGGGGACACACTGAAGTAATGGCTAGGATCTGCGTTAGTAAGTGAAGCTAACCTGTGGAAGTTTGCAGCGCTGTCTTAGAAGCGAATGATAGGAAGTTACCGGATATATTTTTAATTGGATAGACTGCCTCGGTGGCGTAGTTGTATTACGGCCTGCAATGCTGAGGTCTCGGGTTCGATCTCCGAGTCGGGCAAAGTGACATTGGATTTTTCTATTCAGTGTCAGCCCGTATGGAATTTGTGCCCAATATGGCGATAGGCTCGCCCCCTATCACATCATGGGACGGAATACGAACGACGAAAAGTGGGTGCACTAGTTGCCCCTCTACCTACCCTTTCGGGGATAAAAGGCATGAGTATGCGAGTGGCTAGGCGGAATTGTACTGTAAATATGATGAAATTCCCACAATAGTGTCTGTTCCTATTGATTAACCCGGTGTACATACTGTAAGACAAGCCAATAGAACTTCCGATCCGATATTTTTCATCTTTCCGTGTTACCGCAAAATCCTATAACCGGTGACCCCAACACAGCAGCTCAATCGCGCGTGAGGCTATGCAGTTACTACACATCTCTAACGAATGTTCTGAGACACAAAGTCTCTCGCTGTTTGACACTAGTGTAGCCTGTAGGTATAACTGCCCCAAAATAACGTCTCGATCTGTTATAAGTCATCCTACCGCACTCGGTATGCCTCCAACGTTAAATGTTTAAATTTATCGCGACCTATATACACCGCGCCATGGCGGTTCGGAAGATTAATTACATGAAAACCCGTCGTCTGTCCGTCCGATAACACTATCTAATTGGGTCGCGGCTACGCCTTCTACTCACCCTACCATCGATCAACAAGTATTCGGTTTAGGGCTCTGATAAGAACTTAGTTTGATATAACCGTTTTTGAGGTATAGACAGAGGGATCCACATTTATTTTGGTTGTTAGGTCTCGTGTGTCATTTACCGGACACAATTCCATTGCAATACTAAAGAGAAAAACTCAATATCAATGTTTTACATAGTTCAGAAATATTGCGTGGAAATAATGGAAATGGAATGGAAGAGTACATTAAGTGAAAATAAAGGAGGGCTATCCCTTTCTATTAAAATAAACATTTATTTAGGATCAGTTTCTCTCTCTTGATTCCAAAGATTTCGTAGAAACCTTTTCATTGGTAATCAGCTACAGTCAACTAGATAGCTATGCTTGATAAATCTTGAGCAGCTTTATTATTCCATTGATCTAATATGTGATGTTTGCATCATCTACCTTGCAGAGGACACCAAGAGTCACTATACTATACCTGAGGTCTGAAACTTAGCTCCCCCATTTTAAAGCCTCAACATAAAGCCTGCGATAAATAAATTCAAAGTCTCAACCCACCTCCGCACATTAAATTCACCTAGAGGAACAGTAAATTTGATTTAACACCACCGTTAACCATAAATTACTCCCTAGAAAACAAACAACGCTGTTTAAAATCCAAACATCGTGGAACGGGTCGCACTGAATTGCTTTACGCTTGATATTTTGCCAAAAAGATCAAAGATACATTGGCCTTGGCCCGTGTGTTGTAGAATAAACAATAATGGTATTCCACTACGCGTAGTAACCGTGTAATGAAAAACTTGCTATGGATAGAGAACTTGAGTTTTCCTTTTAAAAGCTTGTCTTATATCATGCCACTGTTCAGTGCTTATTTGCAATTGAAGTATTGCATGTAGCAATTGCAATGCAAAGCGGCGATAGCCTAGTTGGGAGTGGAACGGACTGCCGGGACGAATGTCCGCAGGTTCAAAAACCCAAGGGCACACACCTCTGACTTTTCTAAACAAATGATATGTGTATTCTTTGTGAATTATCGCTTGCTTTAACGGTGAAGGAAAACATCGTGAGGAAACCTGCGTTACCTGAGAAGTTCTCTGAATTTCGAAGGTATGTGAAGTGAGAAGTCTTCCAACCCGCACTAGGCCAGCGTGGTGGACTAAGGCCTTAAGCCTCTACAACTGTGGAGGAGGCCCGTGCTCAGCAGTGGGCAGTATAAAATACAGGGCTGGCATGGTATGGTATGTCGCAATTAATATAAGAGCCACCTTACACGCCAAAGAGTGAAAAAGTTAGAAGACGGTCAGACACTTATGGGAACCTACAAAAATAAAGTAGCTCAAAATTAAAAAGTAATCTAATCTGCACAAATCTACGATAGCTTCACGTCTAATTTTCCGACAAGTTTTTTGTCGTGTTCATGCCGTTTTGACAGGCGACCTCGTTACCTAATTGTATCCCACTAATACGACAAACAATGCCAATCAGCTGGAAATGGTGAGTTAATTAAATAAACCGATTTAGTTTGCTCCCGTTCAACTCATTTGTTTGTGCTCATTAGCTTTTACATTTATTTTTGCATCGGTTAATTTTTAATTGAAAAAGGTTGCATGTTTATCGTGATGAGTGTAAATGAGGTTTATGTTAAGAGATCCAATTATCTTCGATAAATGTAATTGTAAGTTCGAGTAAAAGTTTAATTTATAGGTAACTATACTACAGACTGCCTAAGTCGCGTAGTTGTATTACGGTACGATTGCCATGTTGAGATCTTGGGTTCGATCCCCGGGTCGGGCAAAATGATATTACGTTTTTCTACTCAGTATCAGTCGAGACTCTAGAATTTGTGCCCGATATGGCGATAGGCTCGCCCCTTATCACATCATGGAATATCAATACGCACGGCGAAAAGTGGGTCCACTAATTCCGCCTCTACCTTCAGGGATTAAAGGGGTGATTGTATGGGTGTGTGTATAACTATCCTACATAAATCTATTTCAAAAAGCAACATTTTATATTATTACAATTGTTTATAAACAAAATCATATAAAGGGTCGATTAATTAAAATATTTTTGTCATCCAATATTTCTATTTGAGTTTCCGTCATATAAAGATATTTAATAACCCAACAATTTTCCAATACCCTACAAGTTAGCATTCTGACTTCAGGCTTGATCGCGAGGACAGTTAAATAGAAGCTAAAGTAGGGAACAATGGCGAGCCACGAACAAACTTACTACCACAAAGAGCTTTTGTTTACACCTAATATACGGCCGGCTTTGAAAGCCGCAAAATTTGACTCATTGTACTAAATACTAGTCCACCTGAAATATATATTAGTCTTGTTTAACATTCGTTTATGAGGAAAATTTGAAATTAGAACTCTCTCTTTCTCCATAATAGTTGAACATTTTACAAGATATATAAAGAATGAATACCTGCTTTCTATGTAAACCTTGAGTATGTTTACAGACGACATTGGCAAATATGGTTCGTTCGTTCGTTGATAGTTTAGATAGTAAAAACGATGTAACTGAGAGTAGGCTTCGACACGACAAATATATCGAATATCGTTTTTGGGAGTTGACACCCTTGTCCATATTATTTACGGCACTCAGCGGCTTAGCCTGTGCTCCCGGTATTGCCGACGGTGAGTGGTGACGACTGACTCCCTTCGGAGGCAATATTTTTTTTGTTGCCTTAATAGGCAAACGAGCAAGCGGTCCTTCTGACAGTAAGCGGCATCCGCCGCCAATGGACTAAAGCAATGCTAGAGGCACAGCCAAGCCGTTGCCTATCGGGAAATCTGCTTTGCTATACTGTGTTATGACTTATGAGTAATAGCTGTCACTTCTATGGGTCTTCTATGTGGTCTCAACCCGACCTAACCCATTGATTGATTCACCCATAAGGGCGTCCAATATGACCAGTCTACTACTATATTGGTTTTCGAATTCGTTCGACTATATCGGTCACGCTCGGATAAATCTCCCCTTCGATGGTTAATACAAATACATAATCATAATAAATTTCATTTATTATAATTGTATTCCTCTACGTGCCTCTACATAGCAATTACCCAGTTTATCTACATATAGGATAAAATTAATAATAAATCTGCAATGTTACCTATGTGGCGAAGCTTATCAAATTACATTTTAAAATTCATAGAATGAGAATTAATGCGCGTCATACAAAGGGCCGTAAAATCCCACAGCTGGGCGCCGTAATAACATTTAATGAACCTCCATTACGTGTTTATTGAAGCAAACGTGAAATCATATCCCGTGAGGTTTCTAAAGACGGTATAATCCAATTTTTAATATTAAAAAAGTTTTCAAAACATACTCAAATATGCAGCTGATGTACAGCCGTGTGCGAAATGGGATGCGATATTGCGAGTTATTATGGTGTATGGACATTCAAATATTCATATAACGTTGATCAAAAGTTTTTTCAGGATGAAAACAAGACGTGTTACGTAACTTAATTTTTCGAACTTACATAATTGAAATTTTTACAACATAGAGCTGGTAAGCGAGCAAGTAGGTCACGTTGTAGTATAAATCTCTACTGCCCCTGAATAAGAAGGTATCTTAGATGTTCTACCAACGATTAAAAAAATAATTACATGCAAAAAGCCAAACACATGATCCTGCCATTCCCAAAGCAATGTCAAATTTAGGCAAAACAAACGAGATACTCCGAGGTGACTCGTTAAATTACATTAAAACTAATTTGGCTGGAACGTACTTGTCATTTAAAATTCACACATTAAAGTCTCTATTAACCTTGTTATGCCTGCAATTGGTTAAATATTCGCATGATAACACGGCGGTGAAGTTAATAAGTTATGATTGATGACTGTCT
Source organism: Lapara coniferarum (assembly GCA_949316025.1). Lineage (NCBI taxonomy): Eukaryota > Metazoa > Arthropoda > Insecta > Lepidoptera > Sphingidae > Lapara > Lapara coniferarum. Next base: position 3,763,540 of record OX438930.1, on the reverse strand, counting down.
ACGTGTAAATTGCTTCCCTTCTATCTAATGTAAATATTTTGGATCGCGCCGTAGAAAATATTGCGACCTATTTTTGGCGTCAGATATTTAATGTTATTACTTTCAATCATTTATTATCTTGACGTTTGACGAATGTAATAAAATTTTATATCGTAATAATGTTATTACGGTGTAAGATATGTTATCGCTTTAAGCTCTGAATACAAATGATTTGCAAAAATAAGTGATAGACGTCACTAACATATTGTGTTTCTATAACAATGCATGATTTTCTACTAAAAATGTATGTTTTTATTGCAATTACTGTAGAAATATTATGAAACGAAAAAAGTTACTAACTCGTAACTCAATTTATATTAGAGATAAACTGATGTATTTACTAATCTTTACTATTACAACTGACAAATATCCAATAAACAAAATAAAACGTATCCATGTTTTAAGAAACATATAACTTAATAATACAAATTATTAAATTGATATCATAATAAGGTTGTTCCCGACGGTACCGAAACCAGCGAAGCGTGTCCGGGGAGCGATCTCTCACGGTAAAATGAGCACACGAGCGGCGCATCTCCACACCATTGTAATTATTTAAACGTTTTTACTTATGCTATAAGGTATAACAGTTGCACAATACTTGAAGGTAAATGAAAATTTTTATGCTGCCTTGAACACGTCAGAAATTTGATTAGGATGATCGGGATTACTGTAAAAAATTATAAGAGATTGTACGTTGTGTAGAAAGAGAGTAAATTAAATTTTATGGCCAAGAAGTAGAAAAATGATGCATTAGTCTTATTATACTTATTTGCACAATTTTTTTTTTATTTCTCTTCAACAAACAGCCTTATAACCAGTTGTACATTAGTTACCGCTAATGCAACAAAGTTAATAAACCTTTGAATGAATAAACATAATTGTATACGTAAACCCTCTATTTACATTACAAACGCATTACCAGTAACTGCAAATAACGCTCATCATACCGGTATAATGGTTGATAACTAATAACAACTAATAACCGGTTCGCAGTAATAACTCATTATTTTGTTTTCTAATTCCAATTTCAAATTGCTAGACGCAATTTCGTCTAGGGATGATTTGTTGCGAAATAACGTATAAGGATTTATTGGAAGCATATTGCTTGTGTCGGTTATTTCGCTCGTATTTTTGTGAAATGAATAACTTATTTCGAAAAATGTAGTCTCAAAGAAGACAACTGCTGGTAGGATTCCCATATGTAAGAGTCCGTCTGGACGGATACCACCGCAATGTCTATTTCTACCGCCAAGCAGCAGTGTTCATGCACTGTTGTGTTCCGGTTTGAAGGACATTATAGCCAGTGCAACTACTATAATGAAAATTAACATCTTATGTCTCAGGATGACGAGTGCAGTGCAATGCCACACAGTTCCTACTTTGTAAGTCAAGGTGGTCGTAACGGCATACTCGTCTCCTTATTCAATACAACCAAAAAAAAATCAACAAAAATAAAACAAGTAAATATTTCTTTAATTCTAAGTAGATTTAATTGACGTTCCTTAACATTAGACTAAGTCATTTTGAGATTTAATTAGCATATTATTATGCTGTTTTACGACACTAATATGAAATTTTACTTATAAAAGCATTTATCATTAATAAAAAATATATTAACCTGAGGTAGAACAAGAAAAAAATATCGTAAATGCATAATTTATTCTGCCGGTACAATCTCGGTAAATCAACTTTGACGGTTAGCCATCCTTAAAATAATAAGTCTCGTACAGTCCACCAATCCGCGGGCGGGATTTGAAAAAAGGAAGATGTAATTCCGCTGGAACAACGGGTATTATCGTTAACACAATGCTGGCCAGTGGTCGTTATGGCCTTGTCATATTGTTGGCTTATTAGCAATAAATCATGAATTATTGGACGCTATTATGCAGCCTTCGTAGCTCTTCTGCACCAAAAATACATGCATGAATATTCTGCTATAATAATATGATTATTTTATTCATGCATAGAATTAACATTAAGGAAATTGTTTACTTTAGTACCATGACTTGACAGGTGCTGCAGTGTCTTCTCTCAGCAAATAAAAGACAGTTGTGGAAGTTTGTTAAAAAAATGAGTTATGTACATTTATTTAACAAGCATGATTATGATTATTATATTCTCAGTCTCTCTAATATTCGGGGGTATACAAGTCATAATTTTAACTAATTCAGAACATATTCCAAAGTTCTAAAAAAATACAAATAGACCCTTCATCTCTTCTCCATTTGTACAAGTATCTAAGGTGGGTGGTTGTTGCAGAGCTATCGCGGTCGCAAGCCCCTCGGTGGTACCGTCGGCGTCCCAGGCGTGCCAGGAGCGCCAGGAGTGGGAGTGGGAGTGGTTCCCGACGCCGCATCCCCCAGCCCCGCGTCCCAGGCGCCCGCCGCGCCCAGTCCCGCGCCAGCCACCACGCCCGCCATGAAGCAAGACCATCCTAGTCAGCCCATGGTAGGAATCCTACTTTTATCTACAGTAAGCGAAATAAATTTTATTAACTATTCAATTGGGTCTCTGACTGACTATTGCTTGAATTAGAACTTTCAAAATGTTTGCGAACAATGTATCAATCAGCCTATCCATAACCAATAGCATCGGTACCAATAAATTTGAATTATAACTCTCTGCATGGCTCTGAACTACGTCCGTGATCCTCAAATAGATGAGTCTCATAATGCCCAATATCTTGCCTCCAATTTTCTTGAAACTGGAACACAACACGCTTGCGATGCTGAAATGGTGAACTCATACGACAATGTACTTACAGATGAGCGATTTCATTTGTTTAGTCTCTAGATACAGTTACGTCTTGGATCTTGGTAAATTAAGTTCTCGGAACTGAGTAAAGAGACATTGGTCAATTGTGACATAAACGTCCGTTAAAAGCAATTCCCAAGTCCAGCAGCACTAGGTAATCCTTAGGAGTTCTCGATGAAAATTATTGAGCTAACTCTGAAAATCACCCTCAGAACAATGGTTTGCACAAGTCCAGCTCCCACGTGCAAAGACAACGTTTAGAGGAAAAGTTTTGGTGGAGTTCTGGCTTCCTGCCAAATTCAAGACCCTTCATATTAAAGTTAGCATGCATCAACCATTGTGACCAGTGTGTTTGGGACGAAAATTGTTCAAGCTTAGTCAAATCTATATTTTCCTTTATTACGGGAAAAGTTTTTTTTCTTTTAATTTTTATGTCATACTTATTATTTAGTTAGTTATATTAGTTTATATTAGTAATCTGCAGTTGTAACTTAAAATCACATAAAATTTACAAATAGCCACATTGTTAATACACGTTGTTCCCAACGATGAATTAAATGGCAAAAATCGCCTGTTTGTATAGCAGCAGTTTGTATTTTAAAAGCATTAATGTTTTTAACATAAAAATTTAAAAGATAAAATTAACAATTTGTATGCGACAATGTCGACGCGTGACCGAAAAACGTAATAGCATGTCTTAAGATTTTTTATAACGGCTTAATAGCTACGGTAACTACAAGTTTATTTTCTGTAATAACCGTTTATTGGTCGTAAAAATTTATAGCATGCGTTTGTCAATGTGCGTTTAAAATTGTATGCAATATGCAAGTAATTTTGAACGGTAACGCTTTGTTGCTCAGCTTACGAAGATGCAAGCGGATCGATTCCTGCATTGAGATTGCAAATATTTTTTGTATGGTAGACAATATAAGACTACTAATACTTTTACTATAGTTTGGAGTCAATATTAGAACATTTGGAACACCATCACATTATAAAAGGAAATCTCGCAAATCAGCATCACATTATGTGACTGCCTCGATGACGTATTTGTATTTTGTACGTTAGGAGTACGATTTGCGCGCTGAGGTCCTAGGTTCGAGTCCCGGGTCAAGCCAAAACATTATGACTTAGCTTTGCCATCTTAAAAATAATTACTCAGTCGCAGCTCGGAGTCAGAAAGTTGGCTGTGTGATACCTCCGTGCCTCAGAAAGCAAGCACGAAGCCGTTGGTCCTGCGCCTGATTTCTCTCCGGTCATATCGGATTGACGTCTCACCTGACTTCATTGTCAGGTGCACCTGCGCATACACTTGTGCACTATAATATCTCCTGCGTACCTGGCTGATCACCGTTGAGATTGGCCGCCGTTACGAAAATTGGTTAGGAAGAGATTATTCTTATAGAAGGAAAATATAGTTGAAAAGTAGACACATGACTGGCAACTTACTACACTACTTATGTATATGTTTTAAGTTATGTATATGTAAGACAATGCTATACTACATTACAAATAAGTTATTACAAAACCTTACCAAAGTAATCGAATCTATAAATACGACTACGAAATGTATTAAATGATAAATAAAAATGCAGAGTTACAAGCAATAGCTATAATTAAAATAAAATATTTATAAATGTCAGTAAATTACACGTAGCAATAACTTAATTACAGCCGTTGTAACTATAAATACCGGTTTAACAATGTTGTAGAATAACACATGAAAACGGCATTACCGTCGACAGCCAATTTACATAATTGTGGTAGATTTATTTAAAATATTTAACGGTTGTTGCTTGATTGCTATATATTAATAGCAGTTATTCGTCTTTACTTTATTACGCTATTTGGCATCGACATTGATATTTTGTCTTTAATAGTTCAGAATATAAATGTTAATTTGTGCTAAAATTAGATCCTATCACATTTATTAGTGAAGACTTTTGATGACAGTATCAATTAATTGATTTCATATTTTTTTTATTGAGTTGAATGACGAGACGAGCATGCCGTTCGCCTGATGGTAAGCAATACGAACAGTAGCAACACCATCCAGCACCTTGAGTTACAAATTACTGTGTGGCGTAACACTGCGCTCGTCATCCTGAGACGTAAGATGTTAAGACTCATCATGTCTTGTAGTTACACTGGCTACAATGCCCCTCAAACCGACACACACCAGTGTATGCACACTGCTGCTTGGCGGTTGAAATAGACATTCTGGTGGTACCCACCCATACGGACTCTTACGTATGTGAGTCCTGCTTCGATTAACTAATCTGATTTATAATTATCATAATCTGGGTATTATTTGTTATAGCGTTAAAAGATAAATGTAGACGTTATCGTCGTTCACGGCTACTTTGTAGATGAGACTAATAGTAACTTTATAGTTTTGTTCATCATATCATTTAACTGACCCGGTGGCGTAGTTATATTACGGTACTACTGCAGTGCTGAGGTCTCGGGTTCAATCAAAGAGATATTGGGTTTTTCTATTCAGTATCAGCCCGGAGTCTGGAATTTGTGCCCGATATGGCGATAGGTTCGCCCCCTATCACATCATGGTACAGAATATGCATAGCAAAAAGTAGGGGCACCAGTTGTGCCTACTCCTACGAGGATAAAAGGCGTGAGTCTATATGTATGTATTTTTTATATTCGACACCGCCGTTCTTTCTTACAAAGCAGTACGAATCTTAGATCGTGGCGGGGTTGGCGTGTTGAAGTTATTATATGCATCAAATATTTTTATCATACACAATTAAATTTCAGCTTCGAAGCTGAAGGGACTGATTATTACTGTAAATAGCAATTAAATATTTTTTTTATTAAATACTGACTGGCCACGCACAGGTTGAACATACATACAACATACATACATACATACATTATATTTAAGTCATTACTGGTACATTTAGTCACCTGCTCTAAGAGGGTTAATAAAGTTCTCGTGTCACCACGCATCGGCAAGGACGACTTCATAAAGGTCGCAAGCACACGCTGGATGCAGGGCGCTTTTGACAGATCCGTCAGGATTTTTTTAGGGAAGGCCTATATTCAGCGGTGGACTTCATGCCGCTTATGATGAAGGGGTTTTAATGTAAACTAGGCAAGAAAAAACGTAAACAGCGTTTGTTATCAGCAAGCGTACTTAAAGTGGGCACAAACGATGCGATTTGGTACAGCCGAACCATTAAAATGGTATGCCATCGAACCATATCGCATCGTGGGGGGCACGGTTCGATGGACATTATTATTATTATTATTGTTGGTACGGGCTGGTTCGATGGCTTGTCCATCAAACTTGGTTGGATACAACTGGACATCGCATAGTACGGTTCGATGGTGTGGCGTGAAGACTGTACCGCGTGACGAATTGGTCGCATGATACCAAATCTAATCGTCTGTTAGTAGTATTATAATCGATGGGTCGCGGCTGATGCTAGTTATTGCGGTTATCTCTTCCGACTCGCTTGCTCGTTTGTTTTGCTTGTTTGCTTCCACTATCGTAGTTAATTAATACTAAGCTAACAGTGCGTCGAGTTGCCTGGCAATTGCATCTGGTGGTGATTATACAGGATAAAGCGAGATGGTTGCTAGAATTATGCTGGTCTGCCTAACTGCACTTATATTCTGAACGTCTCCAAACGATTCACTACACCAGGGTTTTCATGTACTCAGGTGGTCATTATCATCTCGAATACAAATGATGTACACTCCCAGGCTCCTGTCAAAAATGTTCTTACAAAGCGTAGTTCGTCTGTAGAATCCAGTATTTCTCAGTAACCCATGTTCAATAATCAGCATGCAACTTCGGCGAAGCTTACTGTAACTATGAGTTGTGGTGTGTGAAATATCTAACCCCTCTTAATCGCAGGAGGATCACCATAGGAAAAAAAATATACAGACGATAATGCCAGTTAATGAATGCATTGTTTAGTAAATTATCTTCCATAGCGAGCCAACAAGGTTGTTGTAGGTGTTAACGTAATCATTGAGCAGGAACTAACTCTAGGAAGCGATAATACGATGTAAAAAGCAATTAATAAAACATATCTTATCATAAATTACATTATGTAGGTAATAGTACATTTTTTTTAAGTCAATAATTAATGCGGTGTTAATTTAACTACAAGATTGTCTTAATATACATAATATTGGTCCTAATTATCTGACCGCCTCGGTGGCGTAGTTGTATTACGCTACAACTGCTATGCTGAGGGCTCGTGTTCGATCCGTGGATCGGGCAAAATGTTATATGGGATTTTTCTATTCAGTATCAGCCCGGAGTCTGAAATTTATGCCCGATATGGCGATTGGCCCTCTATCGCATCATGAGACGAATCACGCACAGTGAGAAGTGGATGCGTTAGTTGCGCCTCTGCCTACCCCTTAGGAGATAAAAAGCGTGAGTATGTATGTATGTAGGTATGATCCCAATGATTTACAAGCAGTTTCTGTGACAGTTAAAATTACTGCGCGGTATGACATCGCTTTAAGGAAAAAAAACATATACACAAGCGAAAGTGGGTGCCCTATTTGCACCTCTTCTGGGTTTCTCTAGTTTCACCTACCTCTGTGGGCATAAAAATTTGATAAGTGTCTATCTTTTGGTTTTATTACTTGCTACAGCATTTTATTTTTTTAAATTCAAAGACCTTTCCGAGAAATAATCAAATTTATAACAGGCAGTTGGTTGATTATAATTAAAATTATCGTTTCAGAGTGCGACATTTACTACGATAGTTTATTTTATCATTACCATAATATAATTACTTGATATATATAAACGTGTCACCCGCAGTAAGATGTCAGAGTTTAAAATTTTTAATTTCCCGAAACGCTGCTAACTTTGCCAATTTCGGAACTCGACTCGGTGCGCGCCAAATTTATCGCTCTCCCTGTGTGTGACCTCACTATTTTTATTATAAAACTTTTATGAACCCTTTTACATTAATAAAATATATTTAAATCCTTTGAAGATTGAAGACGTTGAAACATTTCAACAGATACATACATTTATTTATTTTATTTCGAAACACCATTAGGTAATACACAGTACTACTAGATATCTTAAATAAAATCTTAGGTTAGGTATAGAGCCGTGTGCTTACCTCTTAAAGGTATTTACAACTTACTCCAAAGGAAAATTATGAGGTAGGTACTTGATTGGTTACATACATATACAGTCACGCCTTTTATCCCCAAAGGTGTAGGCAGAGGCGCAACTAGAGCACCTACTTTTCGCCATTATTCCGTCCCATGTTGTGATAGGGAGCGAGCCTATCGCCATATCGGGCACAAATTCCAGACTCCGGGCTGATACTGAATAGAAAAACTCAATATCCCTTTGCCCGACCCGGGGATCGAACCCGAGACCTCAGCTTTGCACTGTAATACAACTACGCCACCGAGGCAGTCAGTATAATTTCTTACCTCTTATTTATTTAATCTGAAGAAAAAGGCGATAAAACTATAAAGTACATCGTGGTAAAAAGCCCAGACGTTGCGAATAAAAAAATAAATAATTCCAACACCATAAAACCATAAACCGTGGAATAGTTACGTAAGAAATAGGATCTCAATAAAAACATCACGAAGAATCGAAACTAACCCACTTAACTTTCATTCTTAAACGCTATTATAGATACAATTTCAGTTCGACATTGTTTCGTAGCGAAATATTTATAATAGAAGTGGACGGTAATCGGCATAGTTTCAAAGCAATAATGTCATTATCGCGGAACATCGAAAACATAACTTACCCCATTGACACAGAGTTAATATTTGGTCGTGCGTTTTCTGTTGTCGTTTGTTATGAAACATGGACTATTTCCTATTAATTTTAGCTATAACATGTACAATGTAGTTTAACTCTACATAGAAAGAAAATGTATTGTTCCTGTATCTATTTATAATTGTGTTAGTATTTGCTGATTTTTAGATAGCATGACCTAATTATTTGATAAAAGATAAGAACTTCAGTAATGAGGTCGTCATGTGTTTACAGTTAAAAATTTCAGGAATTTGTCATTTTTATTTGTAGGTAACGCTGAAATGTACACTACATTGCAACTATATCTACAATGTTAACTTCACCATATTACTCTATTAAGTAATTCCTATTTACTTAATGCAATAATATACAAACATTTTAGAATAATATTTACCTATTTTTCCCGATTTATTTGATGAGATCTAATCCCTGATTCTAGGTTCCAACTTTCTAAATTTTCTAATATTTAGCATCTTATAACGACAGAATTCCTAAATATTAATTTACACTTAGAGGTCCAAAGATTTCCCGCGTTGAAAATGAATTCCTGGTATTACAAAAAACTAAGCCACGACCCTCGATTGGAACGGTAGAAAGGCACATATAAAAAAATTCAAGATCCCCTTGATGATAACCCAAAGCTATACAACATTCGATCCATCTACAACAATGATATATCAATTTTATGATACGACAATGTACCAAGTTTTAATTACACGTGTCGTATATGTAAAGCATGTAGCCCGTTTGTGCTCCTCCAGTCAAAATTAAAATCTTGCCAAGTAATAAGAGTTGATGAAGTAACGTTACATTATAATGTTCTCGCAACATGTTGCTAGCAACATTTAACAAGTCCCAACTTTTATAATTAAATCATTAAACTTTACACGCGTTTTGAAAAATGTTGCTTATATCGTGAAATTGTTAGGTTTTGTGAATTTCGGGAGTTGTTTGATTTAGAATGTGGGGCGAATATATTGAGGAAAGTATTTAAGGGATTAGAAATTAATATCATGTTGCTTTGTCTTTTACCTCCAAGAAGCATCAGTTATGTTCCCGTTAGGATTTTGAAGTCAGTCTTATTAATGAGAAATACAAAAATCAACATTTCATATCACATCATAACGTAATAGGCGCTGAACTATTTCTGGCTTGAAGTTTCGAGAGGCGCTACTACGTAAACAAGTTTACCATTTACAATTAAGCGAGTGCTTTAAGACTTGGTTTAAAAGCCTTAATACCATTGTATGTTAAGGACATTCATAAATATTATTTAACCTTCCCAGAAATAAAAGCCTAACTAAAAAATAAAGCATTTTATAAACTCCCTTGAGCAATTCAAAATCCACAAATAACCTCTTATATTAAAACAAAGGAACACAGCCACGATAAACAAATCAGAGATACGTGAGTCAGAGAGTAGTTCTGTAAACAGGCGGTTTGCCGACCTCGGTCAACGTATGATTACGTCGGGCCGGTTCACATGAGTTGTATAATGAAGTAAACAATGCCCAACCTCGACCGAGATAGCGCGTCACGTATGATCGAACCAAAATATATCACTGATACGATGAGGTCGGAACTATTTGATGTATTGATACAGAAATGCTAGAAATTGGAATTGAAAAAAGAAATGATTGTTTTGGTTATGGACAGTGGTATCTAGAATAATACTCAACTATATTCATATTTAATGTCCTTAAACGTATATTTAACATTGTATTATTTAAAGAAGCCTAATAAAATAATAGCATATAGTTTCACGAGAGTTATTTTAAATTGTTACAGGCCCCAATGCCGTTCTACGCCGGAGATCCGAACAGATTTCCAACAGCATGGCAGACTGATCCATCACAAGGTATGTTTCAATCATCTAACGGTTTTATCGCTATTTCGATATTTTACGATTAACGTTATCTTCAGAACTCGTACATTTATATATTTAAGGTCGCGGAAAAGACCTTCACTACAAAATTAAACACAACCTTTAGGCTAGCAGTTAATGTAAACAATTTATTTTCGTAGGTTGGCAGAATCAGTTCATCCAGCAACTCCCCACACAGACCGGTCAAACTACGTTAGATTACCAAGGCAACCACACCGCGTACGCAACCTCTCCGCACTACCAAGCGAACACCACTTACACCGTCCAGAATGTCGCCACTACGTTCGACGTAACAAACAACACATATTATCAAACTGGAGTGCAGTCTGTGCCTGCACAAAGGCCACCCTCAAATCGCGGAGCTTACACACCAGTACCGTCACCAAGAGCGCCGCACTACACCACGGAATACCAGCAGCAGTACGCACAACAAGCACCTACTCCAGGAACAACGTCGGGCACTGACTCCAGACCGGCGTCAGCGGCTTCTTACCAGAACACAGTACCAACGTCAGCCGCGCCTGTGTACACCGTCAGCCAAACTTACGAACGGCCAGAATACACGTCGGAACACGCAGAAGAGTACAGTAACCCGGAGAACGGGTCGGGAGAGGGAACGAACGATGCTGAGAGACAGGAACAAAATTCCCAAAATGGACAGCATTCGGGAAACGCCGAGCCTGGGTACCTGCAGGGGAGCAACGGTCCGCGAGCTTCACTAGATTGTAGCGGGTATCCGGGCGGCTATAACAGCGGACAATACAGGGAAAACGGACAAGCCCAAAATCAAAATGAATGGCAACAGCAATGGCAGCATAACCAAAGATTACAAAATCAACAAATGCAGAACCAACAACAGCAATTGCAAAATCAACAAATTCAAAATCAACAGCAGATTCAAAATCAACAAATGCAGAACCAACAACAGCAATTGCAAAATCAACAGCAACAAATGCAAATCCAGAATCAGCAGATGCAAAATCAACAGATGCAACAGCAGAGGCAGGAGGAGTCAGAACAACAAATGTTTTCGCAATCAGACAGGGTGAATTTGAACTCGAGGCTAAAAACGATGATATTAAACAAACAAAACCACGTTCGGGACGGCACCAATACGCCTCCGGATAAAGGTGACCCTGGCGAAGGACCGCCTCGAGTGATTGACGATAGAAAGACTGGTGCCGTCGCTGTGAACGATGACAGAAATACTACCGGTCATTTTTTATCGTATAGCCACCATCTCCGAGATAATTACCGCATAGGCGCGCAAGCATATCCTGCCGCTGGTAATTATTCACAAAACGCCCACGCATATGGCGCAGGCGATTTCGGAGGTGGTGGCCACCACGTATGGGAGGGGGGGACAGAAGTCCCGAGAGTTTATGATAAACACACTTCGTCTAAGAACGTACCCAAAACTCCTCAAAAACTACCGTCCTACGCGGACGTCAGAGGTCAGTACGGCGCTTACTCAAACGCACCGTATGCCGCGCAAAAATTTGCAGAAGTTTATAATAGTGATAGTTTAAGTTATACTCAGCAAGATAGTAAAGATTTTCAATCAAAAATGCTCATCGGACCAATAGCGGAAATGAATCAACAAAATTGTAATCCGGCGAGGGACACTAACGCACAAAGACGAGCTTATGAGAGAGAAGCATACGATGCTAAATTTAGACATCCTTCCGCGCCTTTGATACCTAAATTAGAAGCGCCTGATAATTATCAATATAATTTTAAGGACGACAGGTTATTAAAAACAGAACCTCAACGAACGTTGAATCAAAACTCGTATACGAAGCAAAACGAAATGTCAGTAAATCATCATGGACAACCCTACAGGGACTATCCGAATGGAATTGTCGCAAGGTCGCAACAAAATACTGTTTTACCACCCATATCGACAATAAAACAAGAAAATTTCGGACCAAAAACGCAAAACTATCAAAATTTTCAAAATTTTCCTTATGAGCGGAGACGAGATCCTTCAGAGCCGTTTCCGCAAGCGCCTAGATTGCATGAAAATATGGGATTTCAGAAATATAACCGAAATTATATGGAACCAAAACATGTCCCGGAGCAAACAAAAGGAGCTAATTCGGATCGAACTGACGTCGAACCTAAAGCCCCTTATTACATAGAGCAAATCAAATCTGAACATTCTCCGCCCGGTCACAAAATATATAAAAATGTAAACTACAATCAACATAAAAATGAACCGTATTTGTATTCTGGAGATGGCGGGCCGACAACAATTAGAAACGAAGTAGGCTATTCATGTTGTAGGCAGGGTTCTACTAAGAAACCGCCTCCGGAACATTTGAGGGACGGCGCCTGCCCGGGGCATCAAACCAAAGACGAAGTATTAGAGGACGATCCCGACACAACGGATAAAATTGATCCCAAAAACCAAAAACAATCAACTCCCATTCCAGATGTAATCAAACCTAAAGAAAACCAATTCAACTACTCTAAAGAATACTTAGAAAACTTGGAGAGGTTGAAAAATAATTCCAGAACAGAAGTACCTGATTGCAACTGTTTTCCAGCAGATAAAAATCCTCCTGAACCAGGCAGCTATTATACACACTTAGGTCAGTAGTTACTTCGTCATTTAACCTTTTTAACATAAAATAAACTCCAATATTAATAATTGAATGTATGATTTCAATAGGGGCAGCGTCTACGCTTGGAGAACTAAGAAAAGATTTCGAAGCACGGACTGGGTTGTCGGGGAAAGAGTTAAGAATAGAGAAGATTTGTTATACGGGAAAGGAAGGGAAATCGGCTCAAGGATGTCCAATGGCTAAGTGGGTGAGTGTATGGATCCCAAATTTTAGTATCCGTTTAGTAATGGATATATATAATAAATACCATACTATTTACATAAGTCCATTAGCTGCGAGAAAGTTAACATATCATTAAAATATGATTATTTTTAACACAAAAGCTTATAGACAATTGTAAATAAGCATATCGTATAATATATTTACACACATTTTCTACAATAACCTACAAATTAATGAAATTTATCCGTTTCTCCGATATTACTGTGTTCCTGATCAATTTGTCCAAAGACATTTCATTCAAGGCATAAAAATTTATTAATATAAATGTATTACTTCCTTATAGCCTATATTATTCTTAACAAGTATCAAGCTCAATACTAACGATCAGTATTTTTATATTTTCAGGTAATCAGACGCACCAATTACTCAGAAAAAGTTCTCGTTGTGGTAAAGTGCCGGAACGGTCATAAATGTCCCACGACTTGGATCGTGGTGTGCCTCGTCGCTTGGGAGGGGATCCCGCAGTCGGAAGCCGACCTCGACTACACACTGCTCTCACACAAACTGAATAGATACGGACTGCCTACCACGAGAAGGTGTGCTACCAATGAGAACCGCACTTGTGCTTGTCAAGGTAAGGAAGCAATTTGTATTAGCTGTATATTCTTCAACCTTAACTGTGGAAAACCTTAATTTTTTGTATAACTGCAGAACGACAGCTAAGGCTGTATTGGAACTAATAGCTAGAACTTAATTTCTTTTTCAAAAATATAATATTTTATTTCAATTTTTAGGCCTCGATCCAGAAACATGCGGCGCTTCCTATAGTTTTGGCTGCTCATGGTCCATGTATTACAATGGATGCAAGTACGCCCGTTCGAAAACTGTTCGCAAGTTCAGACTGTCAGTCAAGACTGAAGAGGGAGAGATTGAGGAGCGTATCCACGTACTGGCAACGCTACTCAGTCCGTTGTACATGAATCTAGCGCCGAAGGCCTTCGATAACCAGTGCCAGTTCGAGAAAGAGGCTTCTGATTGCAGATTGGGATTTAAGCCTGGACGACCCTTTTCTGGTAAGTATAGTATCGTTTCTGTACTCTGATATAAGAATTTTATATAAGAAAGAAGAATACAATTTAAGAAACAGATACTTCCATTAGCTAGTAAACAGATAAAAACTGCAAATCTAAATTATGAAATTATACCGATTCAAAGTGGACGATAACCTAGTTGGGAATGGAACGGTCTGCCGAGACAATGTCCGGAGGTTCAAACCTAAGGCACACACCTCTGACGTTTCGAGGTTATGTGTGTATTGTTTATCAATTATCGTTCTCTTTAATGGTGAAGGAAAACATCGTGAGAAAACCTACATGCCTGAGAATTCTCCATAAGAAATTCGAAGGTATGTGAAGTCTGCCAACCCGCATTAGGCCAGCGTGGTAGACTAAGGCGTAAAACCCTCTCAGTAGTAGAGGAGGCCCGTGCTCAGCAGTGAGTAGTATATAATACAAGGCTGATATTATTATATACCGATTCAATAAAATAACCTGTATACTACGAATATATTGTAACATTTTCCAACATTTGTTTTCCAGGCGTGACCGCTTGCATAGATTTCTGCGCACACGCTCATCGCGACTTGCACAATATGAACAACGGCTGTACAGCTGTGGTAACTCTTGCCAAGCACCGCGCACTCTCCAAACCCAACGATGAGCAGTTACACGTTTTGCCGTTGTATGTACTGGATACCACTGATGAATTCGGCTCCAAGGAGGGACAAGAGGAAAAGGTCAAGAACGGAGCGCTCGAAATTTTGGACAAGTGAGTGGTGATGTACACGATTTTACATATTTCTCTATGATTCATTTCTCTTACGTACATAGATACTGAGTCATATATGAAAAGGAACAGACATTACTACAAATCCTCCAAATTAGCACAAATAAACATTAGGTAAATGATTACCTACATAATTTACACAAACACTCTGCCGGGTGTCAATTTCAAATGTGTCAACAATCGGTTTTAATTAATTGCAGATATCCAATGGAAGTACGCGTACGGTCAGTGCCACTTCAACCTTGTCGACGACACGGAAAAAAACGAAAAGAGGAAGAAAATACAGACTCCGCTAACACATCTACAAACAGTAACAATCCGCAACAAAGTCCAGGCAATAATCAGAAAAAATCTCAGTGCAGTACACCAGCTCCAAGAACGCCACAACCTGATGCGAGAAACAATGCAAGTCCAAGAAGTCAGAGTAGTGCATCACCTAGGGCTTCCACGCCTTCTCTGAACCAGTCCAACCCTTCAGCCTTTACGAACAATTCCCACTACAATTCAGCCTTCATCAATCCTAATATGCATAGCCAGAATCCTAATTTGATAAACCCAAACTTGGGCAACCCGGCCTTACTAGATATGGCAACGATGATTGACAATTTCACAGACGCTCAATTACAAAGCAATCAGATTTCAAGTACAGTGCTAGATTCGCCCTATAATCCATACGACCAAAGTTACAATTTGCATCACCAAAATACACTGTACAATCCTAATCCGTTGGTAGAAGGAAATGCATGTCAAAATCCAAATCAAAACCAGCTTCCTAGCTTCGCCACTGGTTTGCAGAAACGAGAGCAACAGTTTACTGCAAATGCTCAGATGACTACGCAAAACCAATGGCCAGATTTTGCTAATGCGGAAATATTTAACAATGTAGTCAAAGAGGATCCTGATTCTACTACAGCCCATTTAAATGTTGCTCCAAATAATTATAGTCCTGATTCTAATAGAAGCGATGCAAACTCCGACAGCATGTCACAAAAAACAATTGAACCAGATAAACAAAACTTAATTGCGGATATTACGCAAAAGATTCCAGAATTTGATATGCCAAGTTCACCGAGGTTAACAGAAATATCTCAGAATCTACAAACAACTCCAGAATCTCCAGCACCTTCTCAAGTTCCTGAACTAAAATCTCCCAATAATGATATGATCAACTCTCCGGATGTGCGAAGAAGTGTATGGAAATCACCTGACGCCAAGAATTGGGACCCAAATAAACAGAAAGATCCAGCAATTCCTGAAAACGAGAATAATCTGTTTAGAGTTCCGAAAGCTAGACCGCCATCGCGATCGCAACAACATCCAGAGAATATGGAAAACGCGACATTTTTAAAACCCTATCCACCTTCAGAGCGACCGCATTTACCTACTCAAGGATACGACCACAGGAGTCCATATGACAACAGATTGCAAGGTAACCCAGTGCCCACATCGCCGGTCTCACAGGCAAATTTTACTATTAACCACGACGAGGCTAACCAAAATATTAACAATAAACCTGGGCCTGATTTCACGGGAAATAATTTTCATCCCGTCCATCAAAATTCGTATAACAATCAAGCACCCATACAGGGGTATGGTAATTATCCACAAATGACAAATTCTTACCCTTTTCCACCAAACCCTTATGGACATTTTAATCCTTACGAAAATTCATACAACGATTACAACATAGCATATTACAACGCTGAAAAATATAAAAGAGACGAGTTGTTAAGGAATCCTCATTGTTATAACTCGTATGGGTACCAGTACAATCCAAACTTTGCACCTAATTTCTACCAGAACCCGAGCTCAAACTGGTGTCAGTCATCACCCAACTGGTGTTTGTATCCGCCCCCATTTTCCATTCCGTATCCTCCAGAGCCACCCAAAGCTGAACCCATAGGCGAAGTTACTGACTTGACAGATAATTTGGATTGTTTCAAAGACAGCCAAATGGGTGGCGTGGCCATCGCTCTAGGCCACGGCAGCGTTCTGTTCGAATGTGCCAAGCACGAGATGCACTCCACCACAGCAGTCAGAGCTCCCAATCGAGTAAATCCAACTCGGATATCCTTGGTATTTTACCAACACAGAAACTTAAATAGGCCGAAACACGGTCTTGAGGAATGGGAAGAGAAGATGCGCTTAAAAAAGTTGGGCTTGACTCCATCGACGCCGAGTACTCCGGGACCAAATTCTAACTCAGTCTCTCCGGCGTCGACGCCTGGCCCTGAGAAGACTCCTATTCCAGAGAAGTGGAAGAATAGTGAGGACACGATCCCTGGAGGTTACAGTTCACTGTCGGCGCTGGTGGAGGCGACGAACGCAGCGAGGAAAAGTGGGCAGATAATGTTGAGGACAGAGACACACACGACGATGTCGTGGACGACGCTGTTTCCGATGCACCCGTGCACGGTGACGGGCCCGTACCAAGAGTCGGGCACCTGACGCAAGGCCCCCAGCGCTTCCATTGTCAAGCGGCCGACCTCCCTTCCGTAGCCATGTAAGGTCTGCGTTGCCTTCGATATTAGATTGTAGAGCCGCGTGCTTACCGAACAAACTTTCGTCAGTAGTTCCTGATTTTTATAAAATTAATGTTTAGGCGCGAAACGATGCGCGTGCGGCGAGATTCCTTTATTGCATTTATTGTAGGAATTGAGAACCGTTTTGTGAAGAATATTTTTTGTAACGTATACCGAGTGAGTTATTAATCAAAGATGTAATTTTAAGTTATAATTTAACGATAGTGTTTATCGCATTTCAGCTAGTCTTACGTTTTTACCTTAGCGTCGAAGTGGCCGTGATGGAGTAGAGTTTTCTTTGTATATTCTTGTCATTTAGTTGTCCCGACGTTGACTTGAACCATTGATCGGAACCTAGTTTAATGTTTAACATCAGTGCTGTATAAAATAGTGACGTAAATGTATGTTTTGTCTGCATATTTTGTCGATGTTTTGTTTCTCTAATTAAGCGCATAAATAAAGTTTTATGCGATGCAATGATCTCATGAACTACTAACCCTACATTAATGTTTATTCAGAACAAAAGTACAAAGCGACACATTGAAAAGGTTGTTGAGCCCTGAGGGGAGAAGGGAACATTCGGCGAAAGTGTTTATTAATATTTTTGTACCTTTGTCTGTATTATTTGTTTTAATTTTAATGTATTATTTGATTTAGCATTCCCGTCATTTTGAATGTTTTCTTTGGCTTATTTTAATCGACCATAATCATAAAATCATGGCGGTGTAGCGACATGTATTTTGCCACATATATGTGAGTGTTTTCTATTAGGTTAAGACGTGTGTATTTTTAACTTTTTAGAATATTTAACTTATTTATATTGTATTACGTGAACCATTATCGAATCATTTTCTTTGTAATAATTTTAGCGTTACTGTAGTCATTAATATTTAATATATTTGCTTTATGGCTCGTCATTTAAATTATTGCAGTTGTTTTAAGCATGTTCAAGAGCGCCTCCTTTATTTTTCCAAACGAGTGCCTGCGTGTTTGGCTACAAATTGTCGATTGATATTATATGATGAATCTTACTCCAATGTTTCATATGAAAATGTGTCCTTATATGTTAACCGCGCGTATTATGAAATCATTCTTCTAAACATAAGTGACGATAAAATTTATAAAATTAGAAACCATACAATAATATTATGAACTATAAATGACATACATTTATACTTAAGAATAGAGTTATTGCGAAGTTGAATAAAAATAAATCAGGCGCTTGGAAAGATTATAAAGTAGGCATTATTATTGAAAATGAATGAAAACATACTGATGAATAGTTATTAATATATAATTAGTGTTAAGGAAAAAAGTTTGTTTTAAAGATTAAACTATTGATATAGTTTATATTTTTTACGTGTACGTATTTATTGAATGGTAAATTTATTGGGACGAACGTGAAATTATTTATAGGTAAAGGTTTTGGACGAACAAAACTTATAAAAAACTAAGCAATAATAGACATCGGTGTCTATGTACATTGTAATGTTAGGAGTGAAAAAAAATTAACGAATGGTGCGATAATTTCGACGGTCTTATGGTAACGCTTGTCTATGGTGAAGGTGGGAGACTTACCAAGATTTGCCTAAAAATTGTATTTCTGATATTATTTGTGTATATGCATTGGTAAAATGCCCTGAATTCTTGCCATTTTAATATTTGCCAATCTTAATAGGTTTCCTTCTATTCAATACATTGACGAGACATATCAAAAACAATCACAGTTAATATTAAAATAGATAACACGGCAGCCTTCCTTGATTGTGGTTTATGAATTTGATGACAGGCGAGAATTTTTGACACCAAATTTTATTATAAAATTATCCTCATGTACGTCTGTGTTTTGTAAGGCAATAAAAATTAATGTATCATTTAGGTGACACTAGAACCTGTGATATAAACATAACTCACGAGTGTTTGACTGCTTGTATGTATGTTTTGTCCAGTGTGATTGGCCATTGTCGCCGTTGCGATGGCGTTTTGAAACCAAAAAAGACCAGTATTGTCAGAATTTTGTAACCAAAAAAGATTAGTTTGCGCCTGTGTTCGTTAAATGGGATATTACCAATGTAAAAGGTTTTTATGGTACTTTTGCGGACTTGCGTTCGCTGTTTTAAGTTAAGGTGACGATTGACTCTGAATAGAATTATTTTTTTTTTCGAAAATTGTGCACTTTTGATTTGGATGTTTGGTGTTCTAGATTGCTCGGTGTTCTGAGTCAGCCGGCCCCTTGCTACTATTATGTAACAATATTTTTTATTGTATTTTCTGCCAAAACAAAAGAGTAATCGAATGTGTCATGTAAATAGAACTACCATTATTTATTAATACAATTAATTTAAAAAAACATTTGAAGTTTTATTTGTTTTCCTTGTTTATTACACCAATTAATGTTGCCAGTACATTCTTAAAAAATACTAAAGTAACCAAAATATTTGCTAATTAATAGTATGAATTAATTATGCTTGCAACACTTGCAATGTCCAGAACTAAAATACAAATAATAAAAATTAACCCCGCATTTTAAATACAAATCTGACATCTAAAAAAAAGACGATAAGCGTAAGTAATATAATCAATGCGAAAGACGCCACTGTTCGAGACGCACTGGATTTATATTTGAAAAAAGAAAATATATATATATGTAGGTGTAGATATCGTAATTCTACAATACACACACACGCCGTTTTATCCCCGAAGGAGTAGGCAGAGGCGCAACTAAGTGCACCCACTTTTCGCCGTGAATATAAATGATGTGATAGGGGGCGAGCCTATCGCCATATCGGGCACAAAATCCAGACTCCGGGCGTATACTAACTAGAAATAATATGAACTATGCCCGACCCGGAGATGTAACCCGAGACCTCAGAAATCAGGATGGCACTCGTACCGCTATACAACTACGCCACCGAGGCAGGTATTGTATAATATACATAGTATATGTACGTTATTTTAAATAGTTATAAATAAATATGTCTAGCAAGTAGGTACCTACTACTGCAGCCGGACATTAATCTTTCTACTACTGAGAAAATGTAGCTGTTTCAGACACTAAGAATAGCTGTTTAGATAGGAGTAATAAAACAACAATTCCCGTTTTATAATTATATTTCCAGTATAAAAATATAACAAAATGTATATTCACAATCACACACTCACATAACGTTACGGAAATCGCAACAGAACCTCATGATTCACAGCTGAATTAGCTAGAACCACAAGGCGATACATACATACGCACAAATCAGGTCACTTTGAACTCTATAACAAACGCTTTTGTGTTAGCATAAAAAAAACAAAATGGGTGAGCCGTGAGACTCATTTTAGCTACTGAATCCTAAAATATAGTAATTGTCAACTTGTTCCTATGGTTAATTTGCAAAAAATAATACTTGTTTGTAGCTGTTCGACGTATTCTTTTAATGATTTTTTTATGAATATCGTAACTATTTGAAGAGGGACAGCGCAAAAAGGAATATTAAACTTAATAAATTTTAAACTGCACTCTCTCTCAATAGTCTTCAACCATAGACTAAGTAAATATTGGTTATAAACCATTCAGCTATAGTAATATAAGATTTTTAATTGAACTTGCAGATAATGTAAGTAACGTGTCATTCTTCATTACATTTGAATATATTACTAGCAATTAAAGAAAAGACAATTAAAATTCATTAAAGGGTCAAATTATTAAAGTTAGTTATCACTGCCATAAACGTAAAAAAAAATAAAAATGTCTTTACACTTGTCACATTCATGATAGCTTTACTCGCTAACATTGATGCTCGCTAAGTATAATATTATTCATTGAACATATTTACAAAACAAAAGATGTCTACGCAATTTATATGTAATTTTAATATTTCATTGGTAATAAACATTTCTTAAAAATATATCTTTACCCTGAACCCTTCCTTATAATAGTTATTTACATGAATGTACAAATTATTATAACTGGAATACGCAGATTATTTTCTTATTAAACTATTTAGGCCAATACAAGCCTGAATCACTTTGGAATGCTTTGTTCCTTAAATACAACATTTATATTACCTACTAATAAAATATTTTGCCACGTAAGTACTTGATTTCTTCATCATCATCATCAGCCACATGACGTCCACGGTTGAACATAGGCCTCCCCCAAAGATTTCCAGACGGATCGGTCAACAGTGGCCCGCATCCAGCGCATTCCTGCGGCCTTTACCAAGTCATCGGTCCAGCTTGCAGGTGGAGGCCGACGCTGCGCTTGCCAGTACATGGTCTCTACTCGAGAACTTTTTTGCCCCATCTGCCGTCAGTTCTTCGAACTATGTGCCCTGCCCATTGCCACTTCAACTTGCTTATCCGTTGGACTATGTCAGTGACTTTCGTTCTTCTGCGGATCTCGTCATTTCTGATTCGATCGCGTAGAGAAACACCTAGCATAGCCCTCTCCATAGCTCTGTCTTAATTTCCTATTGATATATATTTGAATAATGGTTGTCAAGATTTTATTGATTTGGATACTGCGTCTTAAATAATAAGCATGTAAGAACACATCCTTATGAAATAGATTCAATAATGTTACTATATTTGTTTGTGTTAAATGCAGAGTAAGTGTTGTAAGAAATTCCAAATTTTTTGGGTTAACGTTTAAAGCGTCTCATTAAAATCACCGCCATTTTACTGTATAAGAAAAAAACATCATTTTGTAGTAAACTTACATCAATTCGTCAACATACTACAACGCAACCCACACATAAAAATCATGACGGTTCATTAATGAGATATAACTTTACTTGAACATCATTTTAATTAGGTACGTTAGCGCATCACTGTTGCATAATGGTTTAGTTTAGAAAGATGGAGAGCTGGCGCAGCGTTCGACGTTTATCTGAAGACGACAGATGATCTGGTAAAAGTTGCAAGAACTGGTAAGATGCAGGCCGCTTTTAACAATTCGGTACAGTAATTAGAGGAAGCTGATGTTCAGCAGTGGACATCCATGACTGATGAGGGAATCTTCCATGGGGTGTATCTAAAATACAGACAGAAGACCGGATAAAGGTCGGAACAGACTGAATACATTTCCAACAAGTTCTGGCGATTGGGGGACCTATGTTCAGCAGTAGACATCCATGACATTAGAGTAGTTACTCTACTGTCTACTGCTGAACATAGGTATGTCCAGTAGTGGGTGATACTGCTGAACATAGATATGTCCATAACTATGTCCAGTAGTGGGTGATGATGGTGCGTCAGAGGTGGTGCTCCATGGCGGCGAGGATGTTGTGTAGCGCGGTGCGCGCGTCGCCGGCGGGGAGCGCCCCGAGCACCGCGCGCGCCGCGCCGCTGTGCGACCGCTGCAGGCGACGCGTCTGCTCGATACCCGGCCCGGATAGCACCGCCTTGTACAACTGCACACGATACGTATTACTAGTAGTGCTCGCGGCTCCGCCCGCGTGTAAAAGTTTTTCCGGGACAAAAAGTAGTCTATAGCACTCAGGAGTTATGTAGCTTCCTATTAGTGAAAGAATTTTCAAAATCGGTTCAGAAGTTCCTGAGATTAGCGCGTTCAAACAAACAAACTCTTCAGCTTTACAATATTAGTATAGATACATAGCATCTAGGTGGCATAGCAGTTGCATTGAGACTGGTGGCGTAGTTATATTGCAGGCGCGATACGACCACCGTTCTAAGATAAGATCTGTTGTGTTCCGGTTTGAAGGACATTGTAGCCAGTGTAACTACAGGACATAATGAGACTTAACATTAAGATGTTAATGTTAAGAGTTAACGCTCGTCGCGTCATCCTGAGACATAAGTGTCTCAGGATGACGCGACGAGCGTAGTGGAGTGCCACACAATACTTTGTAACTCATGGTGCCGGATGGTGTTTCTACTGTTTACCGGTGATCGTATCGCTTACCATCCGGCGAACGGCATGCTGTCTTGTCATTCAATACCATAAAAAAATCCCAGGTTTAAATTCCAGGTCGAGCAAAGTGGTATTAAGTTTTTCTGATTAGTCACACTGTGGTGTTACTTTGTAAAACATGTAAAATGTAGTGGAAGGATTGAGTGTAGACACCTAAATAGTATTAGTTACTTTATTAGATTGTTTCGAACTGCACTTCGAGTTAATCTTGCGACTGCTTATATATTACACCACAACACAGCCTTTTATTCCCGAATCAAGAGATAGAAGTGCAACTGGTGGACATACTTTTCGCCATGTGTATTTCGTTTCAAGATCTAGCTTATTGCGGGAGCCTATCACCACATCGGATACAAATTTCAGACTCGGAGGACTCGGTACAAAGTAGAAAAACCCAATATCACTTTTCATCTGACCCAGGATTTGAATCAAAGACCTCAGCACAGTAATCGTACCGCACACGCAATACAACTATATCACTTGCGCCACTTACGCCGCAATAAAACAATCCAGTGCTTACCCACAGAAAATATCTTGCCATACAAAAAGCAACCATAAGCTTCACGTTGGTTTTCTGTAATTGAAGCTGAGCTACAACTTATAAGTAACACATCATCTCGCACAATAAGCTAGATGATGCGTTTCTTATTTACATTTTAAGACGTGACTGATTTATTGAAATCATAAACTTGTACTGCATGTTCCTAAAAGATGTATTATCTGAGTTTAAGAACTAGCGGTAATCTTGTTACGTTAATCTATATTTCAAAACCATTATATAGAGTTGTAAGGCGGAATATAGATTTTAGACCGGTAGTCTGTACCTCAGAAATTCATAACATCAAATTAAAAATCTGGCAGGTATTCGAAAATTAAGAACCGGTTTTTGTAATATAAAAAGCATTTCACCAGTTATGTCATAAGTTAATGCCTCTGGGACAGATGTAATATGTATCAACAGATCCAATATAGTTATTAGTACTTGTGACACAGATCCAATATAGTTACTCGTGACAGATTAAAAATCTGAATAACTTACTGCATGATAATCAACGTCCTGGACGCTAGTCCTTCCTGCCTCAATATACTTGTACAAATCAGGCCTGGCTTCCAGGGTAAACGCGAGGGGAGCGCCCACTAACGAGAAGGTAGCAGGTTCAGGTCCCGTGAATACTTCTAGGTCGAGGAATGCTTGCCACGCGAGAGCAAGGTGGCAACCAAAGAGATAACCCTGTAAAAGAAACGTAAAAATATTATGTCAACAAAGTAGTTCTAACTTCACATATTTAGTAAGTCCAGAGAGGGAGACAGAGATGAAGCTATTCTGTCTACAGCCGTTTACATAATTAATTGAAGTTGGACTTCATATTGGACAAAAGATAATGGCGTATGAATTTCAAAAAGAAAAATTCGCATAGTTGATATCTAATGTCTGCTACCAATATCCATAAAGACTACGATTATATTTCGTAGTAAAATAAATATAAATATTGTTGGTAAAAAATAACAACTCACAAATGATTATAAATATAATCTAAGTCGTAGTAATCGTGAATTCTTAGAAGCTAGATTGATTCTTAATTATCTTCTCGCAACAGATTTCTATGATAACACAAAAAATGGAGATATGTAATTTAACTGTGCAGGAAGACAATATGGAGACGCAGCTCCAAATAACGAAATCAGTGACGAAAGAATAGAAAAAAGCATTGCAAAAATGAATTGCCTTGTTCAATATTAAAATAATTTCTATGAATTCTACGAATCCACTATTATGATATACGAAACTCAATAAGAAAAATCACTAAAATAAACTAACTCAAGTAATGAGGAGGTTGTAAATGAAAATAAAATCTACGGAAATAAATTAACAAACACACCCAAGGAGCTAAATAACCTTTTGCTAGTTGTAAAATTACGATTACGGAATGGTCGCGCGCATACAAATTAAAGTGAATAATGTCACGTCAAAGTTCCTTATTGCCTTCCACTTTACGGCACAAAATGTAGTGTTGATTCTGGTTTTATCAAGTATGTATAAGATGAGCATAAGTGATTAAACAACTACTTACTAGTAAGAACGTATGATATCGGCGATAGTAGGAAAATTAGCAGGGTTAAACTATTGTTCCATTCATTGTATGTGATTTCTTGTCATTAACAAAAGAAATGTGGAAAATTATACATTAAAATCATTGATGTATTAAAAAAAACCATTAAAATCCCTATTAAATACATCGCAGGAAATAATCTAGCTACACCTTGAGTAATATTATTTCACGTCTTACTCTTTTAAAGATATTTTTCTGGATTTGTGAGTATTTATGACGCACTTACTATGCTATAAAAAAGACTTCCCTGAGTTGGTCTATGCTATAAACTTTGGCGAACGTTGGTACCTGCGTCTGCAGCGCCTGGTTGTGTCCAGCGAGCTTGAGCGCGGCGGAGCAGCTCTTGCCGAGCAGTGCTCCTGCAGCCAGCACGTGCCGCGCCGCCCACTCCCGCCGCGCGCATCCGATCACTCCAGACATCGGCAGCGGATCCAGGATACAGTCCCATTCTAGGAAGCAGGTAAAGAGGTCATAATGATTTATACAGGAGCAAGTTATTTTGAGTATCGCTACGAAATACGAAACCATACGTAATGAATATTAAGGACCAAACAATAAGCACACGTCAACACCTCAGTATTCTTATTCTTCGATGATTTTTTAATGAAATTCATTATCTGACGCCGCCACTGGACACGAGTTGCCATAAAACCACGATTACCTAACGATCAATTGAATTAACAACACATTTTGATTTCCAACATCTAAAATCGTAGGAATTAAAACTAGCTAAGCCAGCAAGAACTAAAGTTGGTCTCTAGAACATAATTCTGTCCAAAAATTCCGAAAACAAATACGGAAATTGAAAGTCCAAAATCGCTGAGACGTACCAGGTCATCAGAACTGTCAAGGCGTTTGCATTCGGATCACGCGCCGCTAGCATTCAGGGCACGGTGGAGTTCCTTACGCGCGCACAATGGCGAATTTCAATAGTTTATAATAGAAACGCTACTTGATCGGAATGCGGCTCTTATGTTCGACAAAGGTTTCGGCTAGTGCGTTTAATTTGAACTGTTATTGGACATTGTTATGTTAACATTGGGTCTAGGATTTCTAAAGACTCACCAACGTTGTGGCCTTAAGGTGAGTAATCACCATAATTCGTGAACAAGGCCAAAAAAACCTTAACTTGCTGATTAAAAAAGTCTACTAAAAATATAAAGTAAGACAAGTTATAAATTGACAATGAACACTAAAGTAGCTCCGAAGAGTAAGAAGAATGAAATCTTAGACCTGCATTTCTAATGCCATTCCTCTTCCTTTAAACAATTTATTACACCTATGATTGCACATGACTGGGAATATCCATAATATGTGACCTATCTTGTAGTCATTTACGATTATTTAAACAATTTAGGTCGAAAGGGAAACTCTATTGAGGTCGCTTTTGTGTCGTGAATATAATCAGATTGTATGCAGTTACCTTGTTTCATTTAAAAATGAGTTGAATATATTTTCTTATATTCGTGTCGCGTATTTGCCATCTCAAGATAATGGAGTAGCCTAGTGAAGACGACTGTTAGGGTATTTTTGGGTTGCTGGTCTTACAACGTAGCGTTCAAAACGCCTGCTAAGGTGGAAAACCTCGAGAGACCACTGGGCCGCATCCCTAACTGCGTCATACATGTAGGTATGTATCACACCTTACATCGGAACTGTAGAAGTTTAACTGAATAGGTAAAAGAAATCGTTCGATTTTCGAAAAATATTCTTAAAACACGAAGAACTCATACAAATATTAATTTAAAGCTCTGGTGCTATTAATGAGCAACAAGTTTTCTATTTGCGGTGTGTGACGGATATGTAATATTTGCTCATTACTATTAGAGCAGTGTACAGTGTACACGGACTAGCAGGCTAGGCGGACTCTTGTTTAAACATTACGTATGTCGATCATGGAGGAATTTTTAAATTCTTATGGTTATTTTCAATTGAAAAAAAAACATTATCGCATCCTATAGAGACCTATGATCGCTATAATAAGAACAATGATTGTGACAACTTTTATTTTTCGAATCGACTTACTCTCTAGGTAAGATCTCTCCCTAGATAAGTATTTCGACGATGCAATCCATTCGATAACTAAAACAGGTTTATAAACTGTTTATGAATCAGGTCGTTAGTCCTTTCAAGATATTAAATATAATACTTATGTATAACAACGAATACAACTATTCTTACTACTAAATGTAAAAGTTTAGATGGATTTTCTTTACTCAGTCACTCCAGAACTGGTGAACGGATCTGGATAAAATTTGACACGATAGATTTTAGTCTGGAATAGCACACAGGCTACTTTTTATCATGCGAAATTACATAGCGGACTTTGATCCGGGAAACACTTTATCAAGCAGGCAGAGCCGCGAGCAAGAGCAAGTAAAATTATAACATTACCTATAATTTGCCTAACTTGTTGTTATTTTTCATAAACGAAATCTAATTTCCCAACCTTTCTCAATTCAACCATTTGTATCCTACTAATATTATAAACGGAAAATTTGTATGTATGGATGTTTGTTACTACTGCACGGGTTTCGATGAAATTTGGCACCCGGGTAGATAATGTCCTGAATTAACACATAGGCTACTTTTTATCCCGGGAAAACTTATTTACGCGGGCGGAGCCGCGGGCAAAAGATAGTTTGAAAATACTTTTTTTATTTCAAATAAAGTATACGCGTTCAAAGTAGTAGCTTATAAAGTGACGACAAACACTTCAATTTACTACGGCATGGTAAACTACGGTGTCCATAAACAGTCAGATCGAGAATCCCAGTACACGCCATGAATATGTGATCGGTAGGGAAAACCGCATACCATGTGCGTACATGTGTACATTGCACAAGAGATTCGACCTGCGGTTCAATGTCTAGGACAAATGGCTTAGAAGCATAGGTAGTTATTGGCACATAATTTCTAATTTAAAAAAGAATATTTTTTTTACCGATGGCCCGGTAAGCCTCACTCATTTTATAAGATTACGGTGTAGATTCGATTATCAGGACTAATTGTTGTCGTAAGGCATTCGGATAATAGAAAATCCGGATAATACAATGTATGATAAAAAGCTAGTTTTGCTCGCGGCCCCGCCCGCGTTAATGACCATTTCCGGGATAAAAAGCTAGCACTCTGGAGGTAATGTTGTTGGTGAAAGAATTTACAAAAGGTAAAGAAGTTTGAGTTTCATACAAAGTTTTATACTGAGGGTTGCATTGACAATCCTAAAAATCTAGACCATATAAATAAGGTCCGGATAATCGAGTCTAAAGATCTAAAGTTGATAAAGGTCGCAGGAGCGCGCTGGATGCAGGCCGCTTCTGACAGGTCCGTCTGGAAACCTTTGGAGGACGTCTATGTTCAACAGTGGACGTGGTGTGGCTGATGATGAATCAAGTCTAGACTGTATTTGTAGGAGAATATCTATAAAACATCGGGACAGATAAAGAAATTCTCCTGTAAAAAGTTAACTGGTGGTAGGACTCTCATATGTAAGAGTCCGTCTGGGTGGGTACCACCGCAACGTTTATTTCTACCGCCAAGCAGCAGTGTGCATGCACGGTTTCGGTTTGAGGGGCATTGTAGCCAGTGTAACTACAGGACATAATGAGACTTCACATCTTACGTCTCAGGATGACGAGCGCAGTGGAATGCCATACAGTACTTTGTAACTCAAGGTGCTGGATGGTGTTTCTACTGTTTATGGGTGGTCGTATCGCTTACCATCGGGTGAACGGCATGCTCGTCTCGTCATTCGATGCCATAAAAAAAAATAGTGTCCCAGACTAATAAAGGATTTATTTCATTATGATTTCGATTAGAGTTGTACAAAATACTCTATTAATATTAATGAAAAATACTTTCTATTTCCATTTTACCGGTATTAATTACTATTACTTACAATAAATGTTACACGATGTAAATAGACGAAAATAATACCTTTAGAGATATTAAAAACGTAAGACAATGGCATAATAACTGTAATAAACTTCATAATCGTGCAGTTACAGCGCATTTGGATTTAAATTACATTTGTGGCGCAAAGAGATGCTTTTTGTTTTTATTTAATGCTCTCTTACATCTTTCCATTAGTCGTAAGGTAAAATGTAAATGTCAGAAATATGTGTTTCAGTTCTGTATTGAGAATAGAAAGTCTCTCTGAATTCTGATACCAATAACACACTCGCAGAACTTATGTAAGTTTTTTATACCGGAACCGGAACGTGATCACATTGTACCTTTCTTTATGATATAGGGAGCAAACGAGCATACGGTTCACCTGATTGTAAGTGATCACCGCCGCCCATGAACATCTGCAATCTTCTGATACAAAATATGTCCTACCTGGTGGTAGGGCATATATGCATTTAAACCTGTAGCTGGTGCTACAGATTTAAACATCGTCAGCAATTATGTGTTTTACGCTGTGTTACAAGCTATATGCAAGCCGCTATCAACAGGCCCGTCTGGAAATCTTTGGGGGAGGCCTGTGTTCAGCAGTGGACATCACATCATTATTGTATGTTCTATTGGCTTTAAAAGAAAGGTTTTCCTTTCTTCCCTAATCTTAGACTAGCTTTTGCTCGTGGCTCCGCCCACGTGAAAATTTTTTTCCGGTACAAAAGTCCCGCTTTATATTTTACCGGGATTAAAAGTAGCCTATGTGTTAATCCAGGTTATGATCAAACCGTGTGCCATATTTTAACAAAACCGTTCAGCAGTTTCGGAGATGTGCAGTAAGAAATAACAGAAAAACATACAAAAAAAGAATTATAAAAATCGCTGATTTGTTTTCCATTTCTGTTCTATAGACGCCCCCCTTTTTTTTATCACATTTCCTTAAATGTACAGGTACGCCGGGTCTACTGCTTTATTATATGTATTTTTCTTTAATATTAAAATATTTATTTCAAAAACATATTTTTATAAAAATATATGTTTCTGAAATAAATATTTTAACATTAATATATATGTATAGGGCAAAGTTTCCCCTAGTCTTCCCTCTATCTATGTGTGTGTGAGACTGCGTGGTTCACTGACCTGACGCCTGCTCCCTGTCCTCTTTGGCGAGTGGTCGTGAAGGTAGCGGGTTGTTCTGCTCGTCTCGCTCTCCAAGGAACTCCGCCTCAGCCAAGTCACGGACCGCTGACGACATCAACTCCACCAACTCTTGGTTCCTGTAGGCGAAATAATCTGTGTACTACCTTAGGACCAACATTTCACGAAAGATCGAAAGATGTCGCTCAGATCGGGCAAAAATTTATCAATCAGACCAATTTTTTTTGACATGCTTACAAATAACTTATTTTCTTGGTTAATTCTTGAGATCGAATCGTAGATTAAGATTGAGATCATTTATTGTAAACGGCTGTAGGTGAGGGCCCATCAACGTCTTATATAAAGCAACTTTATTTTCTGAGCAATAAGAAATGACAGATGGTGTAACATCGTTTTCCCAGGGGCCTTTCTTTTAACAAATGGAGTATAAATTGGCTGGTGAAATATTGAAATGAGAGTTACAGATTAATGATATTCTATCTGTTCTTTACAATTATTATTTAAGAGGATGACAAAAATACGTACGTCATATTATAATAAATTTATAATTTACCACTTTCATGTCGTGGATAAATGATTTCCCTTGACCACCCCGAATTAACCCGTCAAACCCCGCTTATATATATAGATGTCTGGGGAGACCCTATATACTCGGACGCCGGCGTCCGTAGCGGGGCTTGACGAGTCAAAACGCTCCACTGTAGAGTAAGGCGTCCTAGCAAAAGGCCGTAAAGCCCTCTGGGATATCATTAACTATATTATCGCATTTCTGTTCTCTTTCTACATGAGAATTAAGGACTTAAACTTTAGTCAGATCCTTATGTATCTTATTGTGGTCAATATTGTACCGATATGTCGGGCATTCACATCAGAAATTGAGAAAATGAATTCTGCTAAATTTTTTATCTTTGTAAAAAAATACCTACAGTACTTGGAAGTGTACAGTAACTAGAAAACCATAAACCACAATTGAAAGATAAGTCAAAGTACGTTACGTGTGTAAAGAGAAAGCATTTAAATGTCACAAAAACGTTACGCTCGTCCAAGCCTCAGAAAATCGTGTCGAAAATGGTGTTATGTAAGCCGCAGTACACTAGTCACTAGACAAAACACAATGCTAGACAACGAAACTGAATGTATCTTTGTGTACCAGCCGATGATGGTTGCAACTAAATGTTTAGTAGTTAAAACTTTAAAATTGGAAATCAATTCTTTATTGAACCCTCAAGTTGTACATAGAAGGTTTGATTGCAGTTTCAAAATAATAATGTGCACCTTTCCGTGACAAAAAGTGTCTACAGATCAATCCGAAATTTGATTTGTGTTAATTGACATTAACATGTATTTTTTACCACAAAGGTTATCACATTCTGCGTAATTTTCTTAACATTAATGTACAATCAACATAATATTATCTTCAAAACTTTCGCATTGATTTTTTTAGTAGAATAGTAGAGTTAAGGTTCTTCTAATTTTGGCTGTGCAACAGTTTAGGCAGATTCCAATGATGACCAGTCTAGGGACAGTCTTATACAAGCGACATCGCTGATTACAACTTCAAGTGGATAAGTCACCTCGCAGAGTATTTTTAGCCGGCTGAGAAAAAAAAGCCACGCAGACGAGACGAGACGTAAAGTTGTTCACTTTTTGTATGGGTGCTGGGCTTCAAAAGCTAACCAGGCTCAAATTTTATGGATATTAAAGAGAAAAATAAGGATCTTAGACACATTAAAAAATATTTTTAGACCCCTGCATTTATATCATTTTTTTTTATGACTTTCATCTTAAGTGCACTTTTTAACATACATACATATACACTCACGCCTGTTATCCCTGAAGGGGTAGGCAGAGGCGCAACTAGTGCACCCACTTTTCACCGTCATTCCGTCCCATGATGTGATAGGGGGCGAGCCTATCGACATATCGGGCACAAATTTCAGACTCGAAGTGAATAGAAAAACTCAATATCACTTTGCCCGACCCGGGGATTGATCCCGAGACCTCAGCTTTGCAGTCATACTGTAATACAACTACGCCACCGAGGCAGTCGCACGTTTTAAGTAAAATAAAATTGATTATATCTCAAAATTGGAGGACTTTAAATATATACTATTTATTGCAAATGCCTAGTTTAAAGCAGCAGAATTTTGAGCCTGTTTTTGAGTATGTCCTTTTACGAGAAACATAGTAATTATATGCAACTATGGACTGAAAAACTGCGGATTACATCTCTTTACACATTTATTCTTATTACCTAAACCAACACGCTAAAAGGCGATGCGTTTGTGTACCACTAATCGATTGATGACGCAAGCTTTAGATAACACTAGCATGATAATTTATGCAATTTTACGCTTTACCTACGCGCGTTGATGCGTTAAGATTCAGGAGGGGACAGATTTCGCAAACAATTAATCACTATGTCAAAATTAAGATGAACCAATGTATATGAATATTGGGACGAGCGACTCACGTTTATAAACCCTCACAGACTTCGATTTACGTGTGTATTACTATATATATTACTAGGTATTTAAACGACAAAGAGACATTTATTATTTTACTTTTTAGTGATTTTTTGTGCCGGGGTCTATTTAAATTTTAATTTAATTTTTATGTCAGAAAATCTCACAGTAAGACTGTAAGGATTTTCACGTTTTGATTTTTTTATTTACGCATGATACCATTAATTATCTTGCTGTTTACTAGGTATTATCTATGAGAGTTTGATTGATATGCGTGCTTTGTGCAACCTCAGCAGTCAGAACTTTATTGTGTATGCAAAAGTAAATAATTTTCTTTGATAAAACTTCAATTACAAAGACTTTGAAGATTATTATTTCTGTCAATTTAAAATTAATCACACAGCTGACAGCACTCAGAAGGGAAAGTGGGAAATGCGGTTCACGGTCAACATGGGTTCATTCTCGAAGGTTCGTGTGATGAAATGACCATTCTACAGTGTGAATTAGCATAATATTTTCTTTGGTACAAGCTCGCCTTGGATTTTACGCACCTCTTTATTTATTTTACTAAAGCGGGAACGTACTTATGATTATATTAATGGCTTATATTTCATTATTAAGATATATAATCTTTTCCGGAATAGCATCGTCACCGAAATTTTGCATTTACGAAACCTCTCTTGTATATTGTTTTATGTCAGTTACGGTGCTCTTCCTAATAGGATAATGATAATTGATCAGCTGAATTCACTGCAGAATAGCGATAATGGACAACTTTTAGTAACAAGCTAATAATGGTCACTGTGCTCATGGTAAAAAAACAACCCTATAATCAGCAACACTATCAAGATCTCTTAGGGCCGTATTAATAGATCAATCTCAAGTTTGGGTTACATCTCAAGTAGATATAATGTATTGAACTACTAGCTTTTGCCTGCGGCTCCGCCCGCATTAAAAAGTTTTTCCGGGATAAAAGTCCCGCTTTATGTTTTCCCGGGATAAAAAGTAGCCTATGTGTTAATCCAGGACATGATGTACTCGTGTGCCAAATTTCATCGAAATCCGTTCAGTAGTTTTTGCGTGAAAGAGGAACAAACATCCATACATCCAAACATCCATACATTCTTACAAACTTTCGCCTTTATAATATTAGTAGGATAGGATAATAGGATTACTACTTGAGATGTAACTCAAACTTGAGATTGATTTATTAATACCACCCTTAGATTCTTTGTGTTGGAAAATATTTCTTCAAGTGAAAGACTATAGTGATATCTTTTTCAAGCACGATGTTGGAAAATGGGGTTATATTAATTTTTATAACACCTACTTCGAGGATTCAGTCCCGGATTAATCATGATAAAAAATACACACATTTTTATCCGGGATTCGTAATCTCGAGCCGGTACATGGACCATATTATACAGTCCCACTCATTCAAAGCAATGATAAGTAAATTTTTAACCTATGACCAAAAATAGTAATTAACTCAATATTTTCACCAATAACATAACAAATAGTTCACAAATCTCAGTCAACACTTTCACTCGAACAAAATAAATAAATATTCTCGTAAACTCATTACGACGCATTTTGCCTGTATTACATTCTGTTGCTTGGATCATTACGTTCCGATTCTGAAGGTCAACTCTGATAATCGACAACGATATATCGGAAACGATACGCTACTGCTCCGAAAGTATCGCAAATACCCTACTCTAACAATTGTTCGGATTCATTATCTTTTATCGTAAACTACCACTATCTGAACGATCAACGAATGAACGAATCATTATTTGCCAATGTCGTCTATGAACCTACTCTAAATGGTAATCGTCAGTGACGAACATTTGATTTTGACATCGCCTCAAACGTCATTTTTGCGATAATCGCAACGAGACCTTTTAGGGCGTCGTCAGCATTATCGTTACGTGTTATGTTTGTGATTTTCGAGTAAATTCTCTCGAAATTTGGTGTACAATAAAACAATCTTGGATCATATACCTTGTAGCAACAATAATTATCACAATTGATGTTATTTGCTTTGAGACAATCACAAGATTTTCTTTAAAGTTCACAGGGATGAAAATGTAGCCTTCCATCAAAGAAGAAAGCAGCAAATAAGTTCATATCAGCGATTTTATTGTTTTAAATGTTAGTTACGTTTGCTGAGGATGTATCTAATTAAAATGATTAAATTTTCTATAAGGTATAATACTTTGTAGTAAAGCAAGAATAAAAAAGAAAAAAATTAAACAAGAATATAATTATAATAACTGACCCTGTGGCGTAGTTGTATTACAGTACGATTGCAAAGCTGAGGTCTCGGTTTCGATCCCCGGGTCGGGCAAAGTGATATTGAGTTTTTCTATTCAGTATCAGCCCGGAGTCTAGAATTTGTGCCCGATATGGCGATAGGCTTGCCCCCTATCACATCATGGGACGGAATAATGGCGAAAAGTGGGTGCACTAGTGGCGCCTCTGCCTACCCCTTCGGGGATAACAGGCGTGAGTGTATATGTATATGTATAATTATAATAAATAATAATAATAATAACAATTTTATTTGGCACAAACAATTTTGACAAAGAAGTAGGAACTAAGTACATAGAATTCTAAGAATTATGTTAGTACTTACAGCTAGTTTAAAATTAAACACTACATTTGGCAGGGGGCCCCAAACTAGGCAGTGCCTGTATCTTGGGGACCATAATATGAGTCTATACATTTATATATAATACACTCCTTAACTGTCTATGCCTGCGGCGGCGTCGTGTGCCGGGTCGGTCACTTCCCTGCAACATGGTTGAGGAGGCCGATGGCTGGCACATGCGTCATACTCGTGAACGGGTGCTGCTTGTGTGGACTGGTCTGCCCTTTTCGCTTACTACATCTAAGTATTACGGATAAACTTAGGGATTAGGGATAAACTTAGATTAATAACGACATCTTGAAGAATTTCAGACCAAATTATTACATGATTCCTGAGAGGGTTATACACTCGTATAGGATTTTAAAATTTATTACCTTTTTTGAGAGTATATAAATGAACTGCTCTAAACAAAAATAACAAATAGATTTATATCATGTTATTTTTTTTTTTATTATGAATTGTATTTTTTACCTTGAACTGATTTTGAAAAGAGCAACACTATAGTTTCTTGCCCGTTCTTCTCTAGTGAGAACTGCTTTCCGAACTGGTGGTAGAGTTAATATTGACTGAACCTAAATAATGTATAACATTTTATGGGTTCGAATAAATTTATTTCATTTCATTTCATTTTAATATGTATTTCATTTTTGTTTTATATTTCCACAAAACTCTTATATTATATAACTAAATATTTGTTTAAGTTCTGACTTTAATACTAATTTATTTATATATATATATATTATATGTTAAACAATAACAAAACTAGTCATATGGCAAGAATAAAAGGAAGATAAAATAACATAAATTTTATTCAACCATAATTAATGTGAAGTAATATGTATCAGTCTTGTTTGAGATCATTACCTATAGGTGAGTTTATTCAGCTTAAAATATTTTCTGTTTCTAAATAGCTCAGAGATAGAAGCCACTTTGTCATCTCATCACATCATTTGCTTCATGTAATGAAAGGCTTTTTAAGTTGCAGTGTCTTAGCACTGAGTTATAAGTGTGAGCTCTAACGAACTCCCCAAATCTACGTCCAAAAGAAGTTTTAATTTTCGGTAAGGGTAATCGAAAGATTCTTTTTTTAAACAATACGGGTAAACTTTCTAGTTTTAAAAGACATCTGTTATTTTAATTAACTGTTTATATTTTTCGTATTATTAGCTAAATAAGTAAAAATAAAAGTTAACTAAGTAACATTTATTGTTCCCTGTAAAGGATTAAAAAAGCTGTACTAGATTTATTACAATTCACTTATTGTTTTAGGACAACCAGTAGTAATTACATTAAAACTTATCTATCTACATTATGGTAAAAAACTTACAATAGTATGTTAAATGCTTTACCTATAAATGCCTAGTATGCATTGAAATGTAGAAAAAATATATCAGAATATTGACAATTTTAAAGTATTATAAAAAATTTATATAAATTAAGAACACAAGTACTAATATACATAATTAGAAATTTAACAGACCCAAACCAAGTTTTATTAATTTAGTATTATAGATTTCCAGATTTTCATTAATATCACATAATTCTATGCAAATTGTTTATTTCACTTTACACGTGGAACAATTGTTTTTGGACAGTGCTTCTTTGAACTTGAGTTGGCCGCAGTCCCATTAAGCACCGGGTAGGACCTAAACAAAATAATTCAGTATTGTAATTAAAATATGTATATATGAGAGACAGTATAATATGTAAAATTGTCTTAAATTTATTATAATAAACTCTCATGTGTTTCATTGTTGTAACGCCAGGCCAGACATCTTTAAGGGTTTAGAATATTCAGTTGTCCTCTATGTGATTCAAACCACCATTATATTCTATATGGTCTCTGCGGACAGCTAATTATATTGCAAGATATTTCTTGTCAGTCTACATGCGAATGTAATTTATCATAAAGTTGCACAACATGGAAATAAAAGTAATGTATCAATACAACATTAATTACCTTTAGCCTCAACTTTATTCTGCCATCCAAACAGTTCAAAAGCTAACCAACTTCCTCCCACAACCACTGTGCTTGAGCATTCCCATCAATTATCCAAAGTATACTTTTTGCTATGTCTTTATGCTCGGGAAGGAAATTGAATGAGACATATAATTGGTTGGTACTGCATGATTGAGACACATACTAAAAACATAAAATATGTATGAGAAAAAAATCACATCATGCTATGATAAATTGTAGGAAAGTTTGCAATTTCCTAATGTTAAATATATGAAACGTACCGTAACTGTTCTTCTTCTTTTTTGGTTACTGGCGACATGCATGATTATGAAGCTATTCCGCCAATATCACGTTGTTGTTGTTGTTGCAGATTGCAAAGTTTGTTGAATGTTTTTACATTGGAGACTTTGGTTGGTGGGAGAAGACAAACGAAGGCGATTGACTCTTGTTGTATGAGATGTTATATTGATTTACTAATCCTTTTTTTTCAACTGGCGTAATGACTTGATGTTTTAACGATGTTAGTAGTCTACAACAACACAAGAATAATTATTTTTACATGTATATGATAGTCACATAAAACAACACAATCAAACAAATTGATACTTACGATACAGTAAATTGTTGAATAAGGAATTTGTTTACAAGTTTGATTATTTGATATTTATTAACTCTTGTCAACTTCACAGCGTATTTGACAGTGACTCCATAAAGGATAATTTTCATTTTTGTAAGTTTT
Source organism: Lapara coniferarum (assembly GCA_949316025.1). Classification (NCBI taxonomy): domain Eukaryota; kingdom Metazoa; phylum Arthropoda; class Insecta; order Lepidoptera; family Sphingidae; genus Lapara; species Lapara coniferarum. Next base: position 3,725,018 of record OX438930.1, on the reverse strand, counting down.
GCACAATATCATTCACTCCGATTAACGAAATAAAAGACATAAACTTAGTCTATAGTTACGATAAACGATAAAGTATTCGTACATTTGTTAGAGTAGGCTGTTTGCGATACTTTCGGAGCAGTGTCGTATCGTTATTGACACAGATAACTATATATTACAGTGTTGCCAGATGTTTGACGGTTGAAGTCGCCGAAAATTCATTGTGCAGTAGCCCAAAAGTCGCCTCTTTGTATATGGAGAGGTGAAGAAGCAAAAAAAAACCTCCCCAATTTCTAATTCCTACTGGTCCATCGTGGCGAAAATTCGAAGTAGCCGTAGTCGCCCACTTGTGTGGGGACGCGGAGAGCAAAAAAAAAAATAAGGTCCCCAGTTTTCAATGATTGTGTGTAAGGAGGTACCCTCAAAGCTATATAAATATCCTCAAATTCGACAAAAACAATGCATAAAACACAAACTTTCCGAAGTAGCCTAAATTGGCGACTAATCACGATTCGCGTAGCCTAAACGGCGACCAGTCGCCATTCGCAATTTTTGGTCACCCCAACACTCTTCAAGATAGCCTAAATGGCGAAAAGTCGCCTAATCTGGCAGCACTGGACTGACTATAACAAGTTTGTCTTTTTTTTATTTATTTGAATATTACAGCTCTGGATACTAGTCCATTGAGCCCGTCTTTCATAAATTTTTATCGTTAGTCCTAACTCTTAAGTCCTAACTACTATGTCGAAGTAAAGCAGTGGCTACCTTACCAATACATTATCGAAGAGTTTTAGAAGCAACAAAAATAAATACTTGATTATCACAGTTATTTCAATTCACTTCATTTGAGCCCTTTAATAGAACTATATTGGATAATATACCACCATAATTATGCAATACTAGCTTTTGCCCACGGCTCCGCCCGCGTTAAAAAGTTTTTCCGGGATAAAAGTCCCGCTTTATGTTTTCCCGGGATAAAAAGTAGCCTATGTGTTAATCCAGGACACGATCTACCCGTGTGCCAAATTTCATCGAAATCCGTTCAGTAGTTTTTGCGTGAAAGAGGAACAAACATCCATACATCCATACATCCAGACATTCTTACAAACTTTCGCCTTTATAATATTAGTAGGATAACACTAAGTATTACCAAAATAATGAATTAAAACAAGAGCACCTCATGACACTTTCGAAGTTCCCGCCAAAAACTCCCAAGTTTGTCATAACTGAATATTAGTTAGAGACAGATAGGACACTAGGGTTGGGCAAAAAGTTTGGCACTATCTCCGTACGGCGCTAGTGTTGCAGATGTAAGGATAGGTAGGTAGGCACCTGTAGGTGTTTGTACCAACTACTATTATTTTTGTTAATTCTTATTTAGGGAGTTTGGTCCAAAATGAAACAAAGATTAATAATTATTTATTTGTATTCCTCAGCTTATGTGATTTACATTTATTATATGCCATTATTGGAGGACCGCTCATTTTTAATACATACTTTTCTTCAATATCCCCCTTAATATTTTGTTAATTATTTTACACCAATTGTATATGTGTAATCTTAGAATTAGTTTAAAAAAAAATCACAGACATTTGTCTTATGTATTGCGCAACCCAGCCAGTCCAAATTAAATGTTAATATTTCTTTTTTTAATTGTTTTAATTGTTTGTTTTTAATATTTTTAACTTTCATAGTACAAAACATGTACTCAGATCACCTTACACACGATAAATGTAAAATTGGGGAGCTTTTTAATAGCTCTTCGCATCCCCACGCAATTGGACGACTTTAGGCTACTGCCAATTTTTGGCGAGTTGGGCCAGCATTCATCTGGAATTAAAGACTTTTTTTTGCTTCTTTGCCTCTCCATATGCAATGCGGCGACTTTAGGCTACTTCACGATGAAGTTTTTGCGACTTTAACCATCATATATCTGGCAGCACTGGAGTTATGACAAACTTGGGAGTTTTGGCGGGAACTTGGAAGTGTCATGAGGCGCTCTTGTTTTAATTCATTATTTTGGTAATACTTACTGTTATATTGCATAACTAGCTTTTGCCCGCGGCTCCGCCCGCATTAAAAAGTTTTTCCGGGATAAAAGTCCCGGTTTATCTTTTTCCGGGATAAAAAGTAGCCTATGTGTTAATCCAGGACATGATCTACCCGTGTGCCAAATTTCATCAAAATCCGTTTAGTAGTTTTTGCGTGAAAGAGTAACAAACATCCATGCATCCATACATCCAGACATCCATACATCCATACATACTTACAAACTTTCGCCTTTATAATATTAGTAAGATTATGGTGTTATATTATCCAATATAGTTCTATTAAAGGGCTCAAATGAAGTGAATTGAAATAACTGTGACAATCAAGTATTTATTTTTGTCGCTTCCAAAACTCTTCAATAATGTCTTGGTAAAGTAGCCACTGCTTTACTTCGAAATAGTAGTTAGGACTAAGGATAACAATTTATGAAAGACGGGCTCAATGGACTAATATCTAGAGCCGTAATATTTAAATAAATAATAAAAAAAAGACAAACTTGTTATAGTCACAGATAGGCGGAGTTTTGGCGGGAACGTGGAAGTTTCATGAGGTGCTCTTGTTTTAATTCATTACATATACACTCACGCCTTTTATTCCCGAAGGGGTAGGCAAAGGCGCAACTAGTGCGCCCACTTTTCGCCGTTATTCCGTCCCATGATGTGATAGGGGGCGAGCCTATCGCCATATCGGGCACAAATTCCAGACTCCGAGCTAATACTGAATAGAAAAACTCAATATCACTTTGCTCGACCCGGGAATCGAACCCGAGACCTCAACACTGCAGTCGTACCATAATACAACTACGCCATCGAGGCAGTCATTTAATTCATTATTTTGGTGATATTTGGTGCTATATTGCATAATTATGGTAGTATATCATCCAATATAGTTCTATGAAAGTGCTCAAATGAAGTGAATTGAAACAACTGTGCCAATCAAGTGCTTTCTCGTTGCCGACAAAACTTCATGATAAAGTCTTGGTTAGTCACTGCTTAACTACGACATAGTACGTAGGTAAAAAAAAACCCAACGAAAAATATCACTTAAGACGAGGCTGTATGGGTGTGAACCCTTTGCCTTCCCTACAAGGGAAAATTATTAAAAAAAACACACACAGATAGGCATAACGCATACTCCTAGTTGGGTAGGACACGACACAAAAAAAGAGTTTGTAAGACTAGCCTCTTTTTCTAAGCCAGTACAATGTCCCACTTCAAATGAGGCGAGGCGTAATGAAGCTCGGTGATACATTTGAAGTAAAGAGTACAAATATGACATACTAGCTTTTGCTCGCGGCTCCACCCGCTTTATAAAGTTTTTCCGGGATAAAAATCCCGCTTTATATTTTCCCGGGATAAAAAGTACCCTATGTGTTAATCCAGAACATGATCTACCCGTGTGCCAAATTGCATCGAAATCCGTTCAGTAGTTTTTGCGTGAAAGAGGAACAAACATCCAGACATCCAAACATCTAAACATCCATACATCCATACATTCTTACAAACTTTCGCCTTTATAATATTAGTAGGATATTCATTGAAAAATAACGTACTATTGTAATTTGTAGCATGCCTTTCGCTCCCTCGCTGACCCCGTCTCATAGTTTTTCTGAGATAGATAGTGCGTACGACTAATTCGCGACTTCCGCGACATGAAATATGAAGTAGTACAATAAAAAATGTTGAGCCGCTCTTACATTTTGCTTCATGTACGGGACAAATGTACCGCCTCTTGTATGTCCTACCCAACACTAAATTAGTTGGCAGACAGCGCCAAGGAGAATATAAACACTACGTTAGAGACAGCGCGTTAATTTAAAAGTTTCTTGAAATTATAATATATTTAAACGACGGTATAATATATTTAAATATATTTATTTAGTAAGTATTTTTGAGTCGATGTCAAAATCAAATGTTCGTCACTGACAGTTGCCATTTAGAGTAGGTTTACAGACGACATTGGCAAATATGTTTCGTTCGTTCGTTGATCGTTTAGATAGTAAAAACGATGTAACTGAGAGTAGGCTTCGACACGACAAATGTCGCGATATATCGAATATCGCTTTTGGGAGTCGACACCCTGATCAGTAGACAGGTCTCCGTTCCGTTTTATAGAAAAATATTTCTTAGTACCTACTGTTAATACTTTTTTTTTTTTTTTATATGGCCATCTTCGGCTCATTAGGGACGGCTGCGGGCTTCCTCCGACTCGCGTCTAAGTTGTCGTCCGCAACCGCCCCTGCGCGTACCGCTTTTTTGCGGTCCTTTTCCTGTTGCGGGGGCTCAGAAGCCCCCGAAACACCGTACCGTGTCCACCTACTGTTAATACTTGAAGCAATGGGTTGTTTGATCAGTTTTAAAAATAGACCTAGGTACGCTGTGAACTCTTAAAATGGGCCGACTTCATCGGTACAATAACACTTGAATTAAAGCTGTAGATTGCTGTTGCATTTCGTATAAAGATTGACATTTCCAGAGATCCGACAACCCTCTATCATTCCTAATTTCTACTAGGCTTACTTTACTCTACTTCTTCATCGTAGGCAATGTATATTTATGGGTGAATGAGACTGCTTAACACCATCCTACTCATCTCCCATTAGCTTATGTGAAATATACTATCCAAGTTTCAGCAAACACGTAAACAAAACGAAAGACAGTAAGTACAAACTGCTTACCTCAAGTTCGCCAGTTCTGTGCAAGAGTTAGCTAGCAGGTAATCCCCGCTGAGGAGGGCGATCTTGTTTCCGAACATCATGTCGTCTGGCTCGTCGGCGGTCGTGCGGCGCGCGTTCATGTTCACTAGCCCCTTGTGCACCAAGTGGGAGGTACGGATCATCTCGGTAACCTCGGCGAGGGCGCGTTGGCTGAGGACAAGGGTTTATGTACCTTCATCGAATCAAGTGGTATGGTTTATGGTTTATATATATCTGAGGGGAATAGGTAATGCTGTCTAGCTTAGATACTTGCTATACTGACTCTTGTAAGATATGTGCAGCTAGTAAGGGTCGGCTCTACCAGCTCATTTATTACCACTTAAAGCAAAACTGATGTCAGGTGTGTGTTCAGGTTACTGTTGCATACTCTTTGTTGAATGAGATTTCCGGAAGCTCTCCTTTTCTAATCTCTATACGATTACTACGGCGGGCATGTATTATTCTTCTGGTAATATTGGTATTTATAATCTACTGAATCAGTTGCTCATTAGCTAGGCAGCTAGTTTTCAATACGCTAATCTGAATGGTATAATTTTTAGAATTCATTGTTCATCTGTCTTGATTCTTGATTTTCCGGGTATTTACTCCAATGACGCGCATCAGGAAATCACAAAACCAGTTGACCACTTTCTAAAGTTCAATATTATCATAATTTCTTATTTGGTCAGCGCGACCTTGACTTTACAATCTCAATTACATATTCATTTATGAATTAAATTGAAGATTACCGTTTTTATGAGGCCGGTAAATCAACAAGGAATATATTTTAGTGATTCATATATAAACAACATTGCCAGTGATTTTAGTGATTCATATAAATTTCGAATAATTTACCTAAATGCAAAAAAAAATATTTTTACACAAAATGTTTTTCTTTGTGGACATTTGTCTGTTTCGTGTGTGCTGAAAGTAAGTATTTTTCTGGTTTCTACGGTACATTATATACTATGACTGTTGTTGCTATGTAGTAAACAATTACGCAGAATTATTAGAATTATTGACTATTCATTCAACCTATTTAGCTTGACCAAACTAACGGGTGCAAGTGCGATTTCGTACATATTGAGCGCCCACTTTCCTCACTGATGTAATTTGTGTAACGTTTCGCTTGGAATTCGTTACGTGGAAATACATGTTCATACAGAAATCAAGACATTCAGTGGTCACGTTTAATGCGCATAAGACTAAAAACTTCGAATCTTCGTGAATATCGCATCCATAGGACCTTCCGTGTTTACTGTTTTCTCAAAACAGTTTCCTGCACTATTGATTATTAAGAAGCTCGTTACCCAAATCCCTACATGAAGATGAGTTATTTTAGATTGTAAACCTCTTAAATAGAAACATATTTGTATGACAATAAAATATTACAAATTAAATTATTATGCACGGCGACTGCACGACTGTCTTCGTATTGCCTTTATAATGTGGGCATGCAAGATATTTCCAGCCTCCTTTCTCTATCATAAATATACAAAATGAACAAAAATCATAATATCTAATCAATAACCAACTCTTGATAATATACGCTAAAGTCCTTTTTAATTCATATTTTTCGAACACTCGGCGAAAAGTACATAGCATGATTGCACCTACTCCTTGGCAGATAAAGTGTGATATGTCTTTTAGGTTTTTGTTGAACTTACAATGTTACAAACTAATTGCTCACCTATGCAGTACTCCCGCAGCCTTATCCTGTTCCATGTCAGGTATCTCCGCGCTGTGGCCTGCCGCTTTTGACACCAGGAGAACGATGAGACCCCACGCTTGCATGTTATTCTTACCATTGTATATTAGATTCCTAGGGAAAGATAATTCATGTTATGTTCTTGATTATGAAGTACGTATATACGTACCGAGTGGCGGCGTACAATGCGTTGGCACTCGGGTCGGTTCTCTATCTACCCCCCTCCCCACCCCAAGTGTTTTTTTTTTGGGATCGATCGCTTTGCCCCCTTTCGGTTCTGCGATACCACGGACCCCTAGCATCTCCGGGTAAAGAGGGTCCGAAAACTATACCCGTAGTAAATAGCAGATAGATATAGAATAGCAGATTATTCACTGTACCTACTTTTAAATACCTTTGTAGAAGTTTCTGTAGTTTGTATTTTTTCTATTATTTACTGACCCTTCATTAAAACCTTGAACTGATTTTGTATAGAGCAATATTAGAGTTTCTTGCTCGCTCTTCTCTGGTGGGAACTACTTTCCGAACTTGTGGTAAAGTTAATTTTAACGGAATCTAAATAATGTGTAACATTTTATGGCTTCAAATAATTCATTTTAATTTTGTATGGTGTCAATTGTCAGCAAACCCTCATTCTAACGTGGTACAGATCTTCTCCTTCGAAGCAGCGTGAGCTTACGGTACTCTTAGGCCGGTATTAATAAATGAATCTCAAGTTTGAGTTACATCTCAAGTAGACAGTATGTATTGAACTCTTCATACATTATGTCTACTTGAGATGTATCTCAAACTTGAGATTCATTTATTAATACCGTCCTAAGTCTTTAGCACATATCGCATTCATTTTCGCGTGACGTATTCATTTCGTAATATCCTATTCCATTGAAACCTATCTCCAGTTACAGGATAGGGTTCACCTTTATCAAATTACTCAAGCAAGCCCTCGATTTGTAGGATAAGGAAAGTGAGAAATTTATATTTTCGCATTCAATGTCATTAAATAACGATGTAATGTTATATCTATAAGTAATTATACATAAGACACAAATGGAGTTTAAATTAATAATATTATATAGCATTATTATAAGATAATAGTTACCTGTTTATTATGTGTGAATTTCGCAAATAAAGTAACAAAAAACAATAATATATTAGGTATATGCGTGGGCCAGGAAAAAATGGAGCTCGAAAATTTTATTTTCAGAGCAGAAGAAAATACACATGGATTTGCAAATATGTATACATGTATTAAATTATTTGACACCGATCCCTAAGAATGGGTCACTACATCTTTAGCTTTACATCAATGAAGACATAGGTACTTCATTGATATTATTGCCTGTTTTATTAATTATAACGTTGTCACGGCTTAGTAAGTACACATTGAATTGTGTGCAATTCACATAAATTCGTAGTTAACTGTTTATCTATACAGTACGTGCTTGAAATATTTGTAGTCAATTTACTCGTATTTTGTGCGCATTTTCGAGCCAAGCCCTAGAGCAAATGAATTTTTTGCAGTGCATCAACAACTCTAATGACTAGTCATTGATAAATACTGAGGCATCGCAACTAAAAAGTCTTTATAAGCGTATATAATTAGAATCTAGGACCCTAAACCTTAGTGATTAAAACGATTTCTTGTTTCGAAACTTTAAAGAATTAATGCTTGCTGTAGATAACTACAATTCCCTTTATGTGACATTTAGCACAAAATGTTTTTATTTTAAACGCGTTCTAATATAAAACTCACTTTGCAGTTTTCAGTAGAGGATGATTGCTTCCCACCAATTTGCGCAGATGTAAAGCGACATTCGCTATTTCGTCGCTAAGAATCCATCTCAAACTGAGGAACGACGTGGGATAGCCGACGATCTTCTCCGCCTCGCTCACTGCCCTATTCCAATCGGTTTTAGAGTTGTGTTGGGTAATACTGGCTCGTTGCATGCTGCTTGTACCTACTTCCCTGACGCAAGGTCCCCAAAGTTTCGCAACAACGTTAGATGCACAAACTTTCACTATATCGCACCTCACAACGCATCTCGAAGGGATCAAACGGCTCAAACTCATTTTTACGAATGAAAAATTCAAATTTCGAAAGCGCAAAAATGTTTAAAAAATTCAATACAAATTAAATCGAAAACAAAGAGTACAGAAAAAATTAATCTGATTTAACTGTTGAATATTTTTTACCCTTATTTAATATAAAATCTAGATTTTATGCAATAATAGCACAAAACAGATTTATTTCGTAAATAACTGTGTAAAAATTTACAAACGTCCAACGCTTTCGCGCTAAAACGATTGACTGATAGTTTGAGTGTAGGCAACAGTGAACGGAGCATTTTCGTATTGTATTGAATTATGTTGACCGAATGACTGAAGTACTCAACGTTTATACTGGATATAAGGCGTAATGTCCGGGGTTTGATTATACCACGCTAGCTTCTCTTAATGTGCTGTAATTAAAATGCTGTGGTTACACCTCATCAAACTAAATGAGATTATGACATGATTAATTATGCTCATTATGACTAAAAGCTTGTCCCACGTCGAACAATAATAATTACTGTTAAATCAAAGCTTATGGTTATACATATACCTACTATTGCACCGCGTTGTGTACATATTCATCAAACTTTGCTATTTACTAATTTATGACACAATTGCAAGTTTTTTTAATAATAAATTCCCAGTTGCCGGGGAGTCACCGATAGGCAGCGTGAGAATCTGGTCGTCGAGCTCAATGGGACTTTGGATCTTGTATCCGAATGGGGTACATCCAATCTGGTTGAATTCAACGCCAAGAAAACTCAGGTGTGCGCGTTCACGTGTCAAAAATCCCCGTTTTTGCCCCTCCCTAATCTTCAGGCTACTCCACTTGCAATGCGGAATGGCCTCAATATCCTGGGTATGGATTTTCGCTGCGATCTGAATCCAAGGAATCATATCGAGAGTGTAATATCTGCAACATCCCGCAGGGTCGGAATTCTGAACAGGATGCGGAGGTACTTCACGCCCGGTCAGCTCTATCGTTTAGACATATAAAGCGCAAGTGCACCATTAAGCTGTGGAACAGTTTGCCAGCGTACGTGTTCCCTCCTTCCTACGACTTAGGGTCCTTCAAGCGGAGCGTGAAGAAGCAATTAAGCAGAACGGCATAATTGTGCCGACCGACCAGGGATGTTTATCTCTTGCCAGTCGGCATTACTTTTTGGGCTTCACTCCATTTACCATCAGACGCAGTGAAGCCACTTTGTCGAGTCTTCGATAAAAAATAATAATAATAAAGTGAATAAATATGAATCTCGTATTATACATACGAATGAAGGTACATACTTCGCGATTTCCTAAGAGATTATATCGTTGTCACTAACCAACCCTTGTCCGATGTTAATGCATGCTGACATCTAGTGGCAAAGTTGAGAAGCTCAGGGCCGACATCACTGAAAAAAAATATTTTTACAGTGAAATCGGTGCACACCTTTCGACTCCTTTAAGCCGTACTGATATTGCGATCTTGGCATACGCCAACAAGGTAAGGGGGTAAGTAACCATCTGCCTTGAATAGAGACAATAGTCATATTATGTACTACTAAGTACGGCTAACTAGTAGACTAGGTACAATAGTCCTTGCACCTTGCGGGCGCTATGTTTCCTCCATAATTAGACAGAATGAGTACCTACACGGTGTACACATCCCAACTAGAGTCATGTGTCTTAAAGGGGTCCCTACTCTCTACGTGTTGAATTCTATCCCCACGCAAATTTTACAAAAAGACCGATCTTGTTGCCGTGATTTCACACAGGAAAGATGGGTACAAAATTATGTATTTTAATGTTGTATATATTTTGTCCTAGAAGTGTTAGGCCAGCCATAGACGGACCGCATGTTGCAGACGGTCTGGACTGCAAGATGCGGTGGCCGCACAGCGATCTGCAGTTTCTATACTAAATTCATATCCGCAATACACGGACCGCTCGAGCAGTTCCTGAGCGGTCGGAGCAGTCGCTCTGCCGTCGAGTGTCGCCGTGCGGTCGACTGCTTAGAGCTGCCGGACCCAGCATACACGGACCGCTACAAGCTGTTGCTGCCGACCGCGCGGCACTTCCTTCCCGCTCCCCGCTGAAAACCAATCCCTTCCTCTCGGCAGGCAACCGGTTCAGTTCATTTTGGAATCTGTTCGTTGTATTTTATGGCTTAAAATACTAACTAATTAATCAAATGAAACCACGGACATTCTAAAGTAGTTGATAAACTTTTTAGTGTCTTCTTTCAGCTGGGGATACAAAGTATAAAATATTCCATGCTGTTCTCTTGATTGTAGTATTGGACGCACCCACTTACTACGGTGTCTTCTACGCCTACGCTTGCGTAATAGTAGTACAAGAAGCAGTGTTTCTTCATCGAAATCCATTTTGTAAATGAACTCGCATCAGTATTATTTTGCGGTCGAACACAACTGCTCCAAGCAGTCGTAGTCGACTGCATCATGCGGTCATGTTGCAGTCTTGTACGACTTCAACGCGACCGCTCTAGAGCAGTCGGTCTCGACTGCAACATGCGGTTCATCGATGGCTGGCCTTAGTGTTCACTTATATCCCCATCTAAATGAAAGCTAGTATTTTTTCTTAATTTTCTTGCTTATGGTAGATAAATTATATTAAAATCTCAGGAAATAAATATTTCAATCCAGCATCAAGCAATTAAAACAAGACCACCTCATGACACTTCCAAGTTCCCGCCAAAAACCGTAAAGAGCATTATAATACTACGGAAAATTCCTCAGAATATTAACTAAAGCCATTATTATTCTGAGGAAAATCCAAAGGTTAGGGTATATGGGTTCTGTGATCCAAAGAGTATTATATACGTTGGGAAACAATCACACTAGTTGTATAAAAAGTACTAAAAGTGGACTGAAAGATGTCGCTATATGCATTTTAGAGCTCAAGTAGGTGGGTATGCAAATAGATGGCGCTCCATTTTTTACTTCTAAGTTTGTTGACACATTAGTGACGTCCGAAGGTACATAACACATTTAATATAATTCAAGTAATTGAAGCGTATTATTAAATTTTGGACGGAAAAATACACAGTAGGTACTATTTTTTGGGCATATTACTTTATTTATACAATTCTATTAGGTATGTTTCGCGCACTCTTTATCTCGTTTTCAATATAGGTACCATGTTGTCGCTGTTTTATTTTTCCCAAGTTCAGTAGTAAATCACATTATTTACGTTATTTTAGTTGCCTTATACCTCCTGCCTAATTTTCAGCTTTATCGGGCACATTTAATATAAAACGATATTGTGTAAAATATCTACGCAGTACTCAGAGTAATCTAGAGATTATTAACTTGGCAAAAAATATATAGGTGAATGACTTCTTCCGAATTCCATTTGATTTCATATTATCGCATTGCCCAATGCTATCAAAGAGAATATAACCACTACGTTAATGCTATAATCTAATTTTCATTATTTTTAATCTATGGAAACCTAAATGTCAACGAGTGGCATACAAGCCCAGGGTTGCCAACTCTACGACTTTTTACATAAATCTACGATTTTTTGCCATTCTTAAAAACCTACGAACTTCAATCCCAAAATCTACGTATTTTCTATTAAATATCAGAATGGAAATATATCGTTTTCTTCAGCGAAAAAAGTTATAAGCGTTCTCTTTCATACTAAAATGCGCTCACTTCACCATACTATACGCCACCTCTGACGTCATTCATTTTAAATTTAAACAAAATCCCCATAGCGCGGAGCTATGATTATAGAACACTACAAAGAGCACAATACAGACTACGGAAAGAACACTATTTGACTGTGACGGTGAAATGAAACGTGTCGTCTAGTTCCTTTTTTATTCTAAAAATTTGCAGGGCTCATATTTTAAAAATAAGAAAAGCCGAAATTTCTGCAATGTTTCCTACATTGACCGAATTTTCACATATTTTATCAACATTGCCAGATAGTAGTGCAAAATTCGAATGTGGAGCGTCTGTTTGATGAAATCATCAGAAACAGACTTTCCAGTAAATTACGATAACTGTCTAAATAAAACTGCGAGCTCTCGCAGGGCCAAATTAAACATTAAATTAATGACAATTCAATTTTTATTAATAATAATAATGTAAAGAAATAACTTAAATAAATTGGATGTTGAAGCACTTTATTGCATAATATTGAAAAAAGTACGTAGATCTACGAACTTTTCATGCGTAACTTTACTATATTATTATCTATTATTTACGTAATTTTCTAGGATGGGCTACGCCTTTTTCAAAATACGAGTTGGCAACACTGGACAGGCCGCCCGCCGCAGCCCACAAGTGATTAGTGTCAGCAGTGGTCTCGAACCTACCGATTTTTCGGTATTTCTACCGATTTTGGGCCTGTCCTACCGACATACTGAAATGACATGATTTTGAATTTTTGAATGAGCTAGAAGATTCTCCCGATTTTTCTACCGATTTTCAGCGATTCGATGCTAAAATCACCTTTTTCATATTTTGAGATTCCCTGGTTAGGCGGGGGGCAGTATTTTTAAAGGGGCGGCAAAAATTGTTCAAACTTTTTACTTTCATGACAGTGGGGGGGGATTGCGTGACTCTCGTTTTTTGAAATTACCTTCTTTTGGTACAATAATAGTCCCTAGAGTTTAAAATTAAGGGGGTTTTTATTGAATATTGCTTGTTTTTTTGCATATTCCAATTTTTGCTCCAAATATACCGATTTTTCTTGGCAACTCTACCGATTTCATATTTTGTCGGTGTTTTGGCGGGAACTTGGTAGTGTCATGAGGTGCTCTTGTTTTAATTCATTATTTTGGTGATACTTAGTGTTATGTTGCATAATTATGGTGGTATATTATCCAATATAGTTCTATTAAAGGCCTCAAATGAAGTGAATTGAAATAACTGTGCTAATCAAGTGCTTTTTTGTTGCCGCCAAAACTCCTCGATAAAGTCTTGGTAAGGTAACCACTGCTTTACTTTGACATAGTAGTTAGTAAGTACTGAGGATAATTAAAAAAGAAACAAGTATGCGTCTGAAGGACTTTGTATCCATGGACATAAATAAATTAACAAAAAAAAAAAAAAAAAAAAAAAAACATATTTTGTCGTCCGAGACCACTGGGTGTCAGTCAAATTCAGTCAATCGAGCACCGCCGGTCATCGTAGTCGTCTGTAGAAAGGTCACTACGCATTGCCGGTGTATTTTTTGAGTGTTGTAACTTCCATTACAATTCTCATTGCATCTAGTTGTTTGTATTCTGTTAATACTTGTCTGTGGAAGTGAGACGTTTTCGTAGTGTTGACGCCGGCGAGTGTTTAGCAAATTCTCTTAAACGTATTTGAGGTAAGATTTTTTTTGAATTCTCATGGAATTTATTTTAAACGGTATGTCGAACGCGCATTTCGTAAGAGCACCACGTGTAGTGCATAGCTGTGCATACGTGTTCAGTCGATACGTGCCGGTAGAAAAACAACATTGTATTGTATTTATTTTCTGGGAGAACATTTACAAAAAAGGATCACTCATTTGCATCTTACATCAATTAATTATTTTTTAAAGCATATTCCAGCTATGGGCATAGTACGATTATCATTGACTTTAGTTTACTTACATCAGAGAATGGGAGACCACAACTACCGGCTTCCAGAAGATAACAGTAATGACAAATACCTACGCGGTTTTATTCATTAAATATTTTCCTCTTGCGTGCAAACATTATTTTCTATTATTGTAATATCCATTACCTGCCAGGAAAACATTTGCCATTATTAGCATTGTCTTTTAAATTAGTTTTATATTTAGACTAATATTCTTGACATAATATGTGTAAAATTTTACAATGAAATATTTAACATTAGCTGTGTACATTCGAAAGTTAAAATTAAAAATACTTACTATAGAAATAGGTTTTAACGATAGAATGCCAAATGTAACAGTTCAATGACCAAACCAATGAAACTTAAAACATGACCAAAAATGTAACCAAAAAGATAAAGAAGTAATAGAAAGTGATTTCAAAGAATTACTTGATTTCACGATTAATTTTTTATGTAATTGAATTGGTTTTGATTTGAAAATAATTTTAACCTGTCAAACCCCGCTTATATAATAATATATGGATGTATGGGAGACCCTATATACTCTGACTCCAGCGTCCATAGCGGGGCTTGACGAGTCAATTATTCATTAAAAAAAGTGTGCATTACCCCATAATACATGAAATTTTGCACAAACAAGTCTAATATAAAATCATGTAAACCATTCAACAGTATAGTGAGCTATAGACCGGACATCTAGCCCAAATTTTTCGTCCCAAAGTTATTACCAATTAGTAATAAGTCATTGTCATAACTGACATATCCATGTGACAAGATGTCTCGATGTGTTCAAATTTTATTAAAAAGCAATATTTTGGAAGGAAGTATGCCAATTTGTGCATTCATGTCAAAGTATATTCTAATGCATTTTACGTAGGTGTTTTGCTATTTCACGGTAGATTGAGTTACTGACAAACGGACTCAAAATTTTTGTATGAAAGTTTTCCCAATGTCCCCTCTATATTTTCTTTGAACTCTGTGTAAACCTGTAACATTTTTTTAAACAAGTTTAATTTCGTTAATATAAAATTTAAGCATTCTTAAATTTTAAGGGACTTCTTTAGAAACTCTTCATATAAAACTAATTTTAAACCTTGTAAAGGTCATTGCATGAATTCATTCCATATCAATCATAAGATTTTGCAAGCATTATGAGTCTACATACTATATTGGTTTTATACATGATGGTAATCCATCATTGTCATTGAAGTTTGTATTGCTTTAACAAACTCGTTAAATGCAGCAAGCAATTGGATGGGTTCTAAAGTGTAGTCATGAATTCTGATATTTTCATAAAATGTTTCATCTCTTTCTTACTTAAATCATTTATTAGGATGAATGTAATAGCCATAAATTGGCATATTCACTCCTAGATTCAAATATTTGTGTAAAGTGAAAATATTTGTTTCCCTTTAATATTGGTCACACACCAAAAGCCCGTTGCTTTTTACCTGGATGTTCATTATACAATATGTATATTGGTATTGGCCCTCGACTATGTGTGTAATACCATACCCAGCCCTGTATTATATACTGCCCACTGTTGAGCACGGGCCTCCTCTACAACTGAGAGGGTAAGGGTCTATTTAGTCCACCAGGCTGGCCTAGTGTGGGTTGACAAATTTCACATACCTACAAAATACAGTGAAATTGTTCGGTATACAGGTTTCCTCATGACGTTTTCTTTCACAGTTAAACCGTTATGTGTGTAATGGTTCACTATAAATATTTATTTTAATACACATAAAGCTATGTCAAAAGTCAATTAATGCATCAGGCTTTCGGCAAAAGTACTTTGGCTTTATAAGCATTAAGTTAACACTACATTCTCATGTTGTTTGATAGTGATTATATAGCAACATGTGTTTTTGCCCATACCTAAAACTTGAGCCAGAGGTGTGAACTTACTTAATACTAGCTTTTGCCCGCGGCTCCGCCCGCTTTAAAAAGTTTTTCCGGGATAAAAGTCCCGGGATAAAATCAAATAAATAAATAAAATAAATGACCTACCCGTGTGCCAAATTTCATCGAAATCCGTTCAGTAGTTTTTGCGTGAAAGAGGAACAAACATCCATACATCCAAACATCCATACATTCTTACAAACTTTCGCCTTTATGATATTAGTAGGATTGTCTGAGCTATTCATGTTTTTCTGTTACATATAAGTGTTTTTGAACATTTTTATGCGTTTTTGTTGCCTGAGTTATGGATTCTAATTATGTTGATAAGACAATCATTCAAATTGAAATGAGGTGCCAATAACACTAGCGCCCGAATACTCAAACGCTACTCAACCAACCAAGTTATCTGACGCCTACTTAATTTTAGCCGGCTTCTTATTTTAAATGGCATTCTCAAACGCACTTTAAAAGATTTGATGGAAAACTCAACCGAGGAGCAGTCATTTTGCTACAGATTATAAAAAGTTTGTTTTCGATTACAATTTTAATAAATTTGATATTTATGTGTCGTTTCACGCAGTATAATTTTTAAGATGTTAAATATAAATAAATCGAATGACACTATGCGCAGTTTGAAAATGATTTACAATGTTATAATATGTCTATTATATTTAATTTTCGTGTGTATTTTATGTACTATGTGCAGATGCTACATAGTAAAAATGGTAAGTACTTTTAAAAACCATCCTAGGTTTTTAATATGTAGGAATGGCATATTCATTATCCTACATTATTATAAAGGCAAAAGTTTGTAAGAATGTATGGATGTTTGGATGTATGGATGTTTGTTCCTCTTTCACGCAAAAACTACTGAACGGATTTCAATGAAATTTGGCATGCGGGTACATCATTTCCTGGATTAACACATAGGCTACTTTTTATCCCGGGAAAACAAAAAGCGGGACTTTTATCCCGGAAAAACTTTTGAACGCGGGTGGAGCCGCGGGCAAAAGCTAGTTAGAAATAGTTTATTAATTATTATATTCTTAACATTGATGTGATGAGCTTATATTGGCATTATATTGCCACTTGGCAGTATGTCAGGGTTGACATTAGCCGCTTTAGAAAAAAAATAAACAAGTCAACAACAATAATATTTATAATTCTTATTTCAGTTTTATCATCAGAAGTAAGCATATTTACAAACATTTACAAAATATGCTACTCAACTGTCATACTACGCACAATACGATGTACTACCGTTGGTTGTTTCCCGTGAAAAATAACCCCGATGACCTTGGGCTATCGGTTGGATTGTTTGGTTTCTTTTTGTGTTTGGCTGGATATAATCCAGAATTTAAAGAACATAAATTAAGAACTGTTTCCTTGCTGAGTCGGAATCTTCTTTTACGATAAGTTAAGATATGATATATTTATTTGTCAAACATTATCATTATTGTGTTCTTCGAAAGCGTTTAATTTCTCTCGATTTCTTCCTTTGACATCATACTCCTCTTCAGACAATGATGATAATGAAGAAAAACGATTTATTAAATCCAAAGAGAATATAATAAGTAGTTATTACGCAAGAAAATTATTAAAGATTTGAACGTAAATATTTGAGACTAGTCTGAAGCACTCTCAAATTGATCTCGATTAACAGCCATATTTGGAGGCCTTACATAGCTGTCAAACTTTAAGCAGTTTTTGTGAATACCGTATGAATCAATAAGCGGACCTTAAACTGAGTCGCCTTAAATTTAAGGTTAGGAGATAAGTGACGTTGCAGTATACCAATTTCACCAATAACGAATGCTTAAATCCGTAAGGCCATCTCAAATATTTAAGTAGCGTTTGAGTATTCGGGCGTAAATGAATTATCAGCTGTACAATTCTGTAAAGGACATGTCCAAAAATGAGCTTAAAAGTCTAACCAAGATTTTTTATATACAGGGTAATTTTACATTGCGTTACTAAATGAAACCACATATTCTTCTATACCTCTGCTAATATTGTGCCAAAAATCATCCATGAATAATAAATACTTGTGCCAAAAATCCTGGTTGCAGTATTCCAATTTTTTGATAATTTTGTAGATTAGGGTGTGAATATGGTGAGTGCGCAAGTGTATGTCTGACTGAGTGTAATGGTGCTGCTGTAAGAAAGTGTAAACTTGAAGTTACTTTTTATTAATATTTATTTTGTTTGAAACTTACACTTTCTTATTTTATATCTATGGTTAAAATAACATAATGAGAAACATTATTTTCAACGAGATAAGTATTTAGTTTCATTTATTGACGCAATGTCAAAATCACTAGCATAGTACTATCCCGAGAACTAGTCCTTTGCAATCACATAATTTTATAGTCCTCCCATTTTCTAGATTTGTGTAATTTTATTTTGCTTGAAAACTACAATTAATATGAACATTCTTAAACAAAGTAAGCTATAGATGGTAGGCTCTAAAAATATTTTTAATGGATCCAAGTTCCATATTTTTGGGCCTTTATTATCCATAAAATTTTAGCCTGATTAAATTTAGAGACCTAGCACCCATACAAAAAGCGGCGGTCTCCTGTATATGACCAGCATGCATGGGGGGCAGTATAAAATATTTTTTGACCTGTGAGATATTTCATCAATATGTAGCACTGCAATTCCTGTAAGGATGTAGTGGCACTCATTTTTATGGGCACACCAAGTGTTTTCGATGGCTAAAGTCGATTTAGTCTAAGGTCCTTAATTTTTCATAAAATTCGCAATTAAAATTAAATTGTGCCAGATAAAATTTTCTAGGTATTTGAACCGCTTAAAATAAATAATTCCTATTTAGTCAGCTTCATTTTTGTTCTTTACTGTAAATGTGAACAATGCTTAATAACTGAGATCACAATGTGATTTAACTAATCGCTTAATCAAATTGGTCAAGATAGACATAATAGGTATATAATATAATTAAATTAACTTATTATGCAAGTTAAGCCATCTGTTTTGAACAACATTGAACCCGTGACATTAATTATAGTATAGATAAGTTGTACTTATTTTAATGTCTGTGAAATAACAAGTTTTTGTACTATAGACGTCTTTGTTTACATTGTAAATGAGGTTAATGTGGAGGTTGTTGTAAATTTATCAAATCTGTTCTTAAATGAGTACAGACCCAAATTGTTTCATGTACTTAGTTAATTTTATATGGGCAAAATGTGATGTACTCATCAGAACAGTTGTGGTAGGTTTCCCATATTATGTAAGAGTTCGCGTGGGCGGGTTCCACCGCAATGTCTGTGTCAATGTGCATGCACTGTTGTGTTTTAGTGGCAGAAAAAATCTCGAAGAAATCTTCCACTTTTTAATTAAATACAATATGATCAAAAATTTCAAAAATTCCGTAAAATATTCATAACTCGAAAACTATTAAATATCGTAGAACATATTATACAAGGTTGATTAAACGGTGAGGCTTTTTTTCTAGCTACATATGTAATGTACCATATACAAGCTCTACACCAAATTTCAGTTCAATAGGAGGAATAGTTTAGCCACAGTATAGATTTTTCGTGTTTGCAAAACTACATCGCGATGTATATCTGCCCTAACAGCTGACCGAGAGTCTAAACATAGTTTCTAAGGTCATGTAAGGTGCGTGACCTTAAATATCAACAAAATTAGGAGACGTTGCCCCTCTATCAGCCAGTAATCACTTCAAAGTGAGTCTTAATCTTAGTACAATAAGAACGAAAACACAATAACATTACATCATAACTTTGTAACATAAACAAAGAAGCAATTAATACATAGACCTGGGTCATTCCAATCTTCAAAAATTCAAAGAACTATTTTAGTTTTTTTAAGTGTGTCGCCGTAATTGCTCCGGGACATGAGACGCCTTGCGAAAGCGCCTGAGCCGCTTCCTAGGTACAATCTTATTATTGCTTACGCGCCATTTTGAGAATATTCAAATATTACTTTTTGTTTATGTGATAGGACACTAATGTAAATGTATTAAAAAGTGATAGTGTTTATTTATTTTATTTGTGTTTTGTTTTCTGTAACTTTGTGACAGCGAAAATTTTTAAATTTGTACTTGAGACCCACCCGCTTATGCGCCGAGCTACCTATTTATTTGTATTTGCCGGTCGACTCATCGGCGACATGAAAGACAACAGAATGCGACGTTGCCGTTTTGTCACGCAGATGACCGCAGGTTAATGTAAATATTTATAAATGGTGTTTGCGTATTAAATTGATAGAACTTGTTTGAAAAAAGTGATTTTATATTTTTATCTTTATCGAGTTTTTGACCGTTTCGAATTATTTCCGAGCCAATATGGAGTACTCTGTGCATTTTAGTGCCCCTGGATCATAGCAACCTTGTATAAGAGTGATTCGGATACCCCAAAGGGTGCTCTATCTCTGGTCCTCCACTTGGCACTATTTTTGGGATACCCTCTAGAAATCTTCAATGACAACAATCTCACGATGTAGATTCACGACTTTTTATCGGACTGGGATCTAAATAGGTCGCAACGACATTCATTGTTTTCAATTGAGACCCACCTCTGTAGTTTATGTTGATAAAATAAAGAATTGAGAATGGTATTGTGCGGGCGGACATAGCCTACCATTGGATGATTTCTGCACCACAAGCTATGATTGATTGCAGGACGAGTAAACATAGTTAAACTGGTATAATGTACCTTAAAAGGTTGTACCTACTGGTCATTTTTCATTACCGCCAATCAACATCAACATTCGACACACCCAAAGGAATTATGGGTGCAGCGCCAAATTTCATAGAGGAGACATTATTTTTTAGATACCTACTAGTAAATTAAAAAGTGGAATATTTTTTATTTTTTTTTTTGTCCCTGACATTACTCTTTCTAGCCTGACGAGGGTCGGCTTATGAAAGAACACCGGTCTTTTGGGTGAGTGCAGAAGGCGCTCGCAACCCTTAAAATTAAGCGACCACGCTGAGGGCGACCCACTAACGGGTCACGAACCTCGGCTCAGGGCGGCCACTGAGAGGATAAGACATCAGCGTTTGGGGAAGATGGTTTTTAACCTAATCCTATTTAGTGGTATCGTACCTAGTAGTCTTCGGCACGCGGGCCGGAACTGCTAAGAGAGGTCAGGGTGACGGGGAACGCGACGAGGTCCTCGACGGCGAGGACGGTACAGCGGTGTTGTGGAGTGTGTGAGCTTTTGATGCTCGATCTTTTCGCGAATGGCCAGAGTGATTTCGTCCTCTGGATCTGTCAGTACTGAACGCGGTCGTCTCCATTTGGCGCGATCAAATGGAAAAGTGGAATATGTTTTACTTAACAAGCAATAGAGTTATTTTGGGAATATCAGCTAAATTCTAACATAGACTCACTAAATTCTTATGACAAACAGTCATGTTGCTTGAACTAACCGCACTAAGATCTAGTACAATTTGTAATGTTATCTCCGTTTTTGTTAAGACATTGATCAACCTTTATGACATTGAGATATAATGTATCCCATCAAAAACATAAATGTGAAATGTGGAAGCCAAGTCTAATATTAAGAATATGCGTGCTGGTTGACTTCACCGACAAAAGAATTGAAATCTTAATGGTTGCCAAGCCCTGTAGATAATCCTGAAAATTATTTATAAGAACACAATCCATTTTAAAATAAATTTAAACTAATATTTCTTTGCTTTTCTGCTACGACAATATATGATATTTAATAATATGATTTCTTAAATTTGACTAGTCGAATTATTTACACAAAGCAGATAACTTAGTATAAATTTAAGCTCAAGATTTGACTTGGCTAGTCTTCACATACAATTTTTCTTATATTTGCCTAATAAACTTATCTTTATGTTACTGTTTTTATATTGTAAAGTCAACATATCCTACTCTTCGAAAAAAATATTTTCTGATAAAACTAGCCAAGACAAATCTTGAGCTTAAATTTATACTAAACTAGCTTTTGCCCGCGGCTCCGCCCGCATTAAAAAGTTTTTCCGGGATAAAAGTCCCAGTTTATATTTTCCCGGGATAAAAAGTAGCCTATGTGTTAATCCAGGAGATGATCTACCCGTGTGCCAAATTTCATCGAAATCCGTTCAGTAGTTTTTGCGTGAAAGAGGAACAAACATCCTTACATCCATACATCCAAACATCCATACATTCTTACAAACTTTCGCCTTTATAATATTAGTAGGAATAGCTTTTGCCCGCGGCTCCGCCCGCATTAAAAAGTTTTTCCGGGATAAAAGTCCCAGTTTATATTTTCCCGGGATAAAAAGTAGCCTATGTGTTAATCCAGGAGATGATCTACCCGTGTGCCAAATTTCATCGAAATCCGTTCAGTAGTTTTTGCGTGAAAGAGGAACAAACATCCTTACATCCATACATCCAAACATCCAAACATCCATACATTCTTACAAACTTTCGCCTTTATAATATTAGTAGGATTATCTGCTTTGTGTAAATAATTCGACTATTCAAATTTAAGAAATTATATTATTAAATATCATATATTGTCGTAGCAGAAAAGCAAAGAAATATTAGTTTAAATTTATTTTAAAATGGATTGTGTTCTTATAAATAATTTTCAGGATTATCTACAGGGCTTGGCAACCATTAAGATTTCAATTCTTTTGTCGGTGAAGTCAACCAGCACGCATATTCTTAATATTAGACTTGGCTTCCACATTTCACATTTATGTTTTTGATGGGATATCATTACTTTTTGTAAATATATTATTTATTAAAATATTGAGTTAAGTAATTAAAACAATTACGTAGGAAGTTACCTTTGATCAATATTTATGAAGTTACTTATTTTAGAAAGAAAATAAACAATGTATTAAAAACCGTAAACCGCTTCATCGTTCTGCTATATGCACGCGATGAAGTCCTCTTGGTACAAAAACCTCTATTTAATAATTACTTAAACTCTATGATTCGCAAGTATTATGATAGAACATCGAATGTCATCTCATGTCAAAATAATAAACGTCTTAAGATGTAAATAAACATTGTAGAAATCAGAAATTTTTAATTTGAGCTCGAAAGAGAATTAAATATGTAATATAAAAGGCTGAAGAGTGGGCACGAGTTGCTGATGCCTATAACGTATCTATATGAAGCTACCGCCGGGTCACACAATAGCTCTGTCCAAAGTCGGAAAATTTATAGAAAAATTCAAGCAAAAGTGCTGCCCTAATACGGAGGGAACGTAATTAATGGATCAAGGTAAATATTATATAAATTAAAATAAAGCATCAATGGACGTGTATGCCTAAACGTTCATTATTCTAAAGATAAAGATAATTTATAGTGTGCAGATTTCCGATTGCTTGGAAAATATTTCAAATCTTAAAAATACACTGTTTTCAGATTTTTTCCTTTGTATACATACAATTACCTATCTGGCCACCAAATTTCAACTTTCTAGGTCATCTGGAAGTGGGTTAGGTTTTTGATCTATATGTCAGTCAGTGATAAAAATGTCGATTTTTAGATGTTAGTATCTCAATGACCGTTTGAGCTATATTTATGAAATTTGGGATTCTAGTTAACTTAAGGGGGTTTAATACATAAACCAAATCTCAGGTATTTACGTTAAATAGATTTTGAGTTATAGAGGCGTCAAAAGTCGCTCCAAATGGTTCGGGTGAAACTACACTAGGCAGCTTCGACTTTTTTTTTTGCTTGGCTTGACACGCTGCCGCGTGTCTCGATTTTGTTTTTCTACCCTGTTATTCAATGGCAATTTGTTGCCCAATCTTAGCTAATTTGTTAGTGCGGCCTTGATGAAACATAATAACGTAGTTCACGTCTATCACTGAGGGAGTAGGCAGAAATGCGTCGTTTCTAATGAGATTGTTGGATCATTTTCAATCTCCTTCATATAATTTTAAGACAAATTACAAAGACGCGACTCCATCAACAACAAAAAGAAATTTTATACAGTTTTCGTTTGAATGAAATTTATCTTCAGCTTTTTGTTTATCGTTATAGTAAGCTCTTTGTCGATTTACTGTAATTATATTTTAGTAGAGGCGATGTTTAACAAAAACAGCGTTTGGCAATGAACTTCCTAACGTAAACGCGCAGGGATTCGTTATAGTTTGATGTATTGCCGTGGCCAAACACTAAACAGCTAGGGTTGGCGGCTGGTAAATAAATATACACATCATTCGTCACGCACATAATCCACACATACAAGGATACAAGCTTTGCGTTGTTGGTAGCGTGAAGTTTATTGAAGCTTCCGTCCACGACACCCGCAATGGGAACAAATATTTGCAGATAATTTTTTTTTCTTAGTACGTGGTTGAACCCGCCACTGCGGTGTGCCGTGAGTTAATTTGGGTTCTAAATTATACATATTGCTCAAGACTTCATCGCTATTTTATTTTGTGTTCTTTGGATGTAAAGTATTTCTCCTCATATTACGGGCATGATTTTTTTTATTTATTAACATTATTTACTGATGTTTTATTTCTTGCAAACATTGACAACCCTATACAGGGTTGCAAGCGAAGACCTTGAATGCTGATTTTAGTCCATATTTGTCTTGTACCAAACTGGAAGGAAGGCAGGAATTTGTTTCGAAGTAATAAGTGAGTTAGTTTTTAATTGACTATTATTCGCTTTTGTTCCATTCAGTGTCCATAACGTACATTGAATTGTCTAACAGAATACGACGTAACAAGGATTTGACATTTATCATAAATCATACTTATCTATGAGAAAGTTGATCCAAGGCTTTTTCAGTGTTGAGATATTTTTAACTTAGTCATCTGCATTTACTCCCAATACGCTGAACAAGTCATATATCTAAAAAAACACAACCCTCGTTCTTTCGCAGTCGGGTAAAAAACAAGACAAACATAGCGGTCGCCTTTTGCATTCCCCTTTCAAACAGTAATAAGTTGACAAGAGTAAAACCGGTGTTCAAACATGTTCTTCAATAAATAAAGTAGACATGACTAGACCCAAACCGGATCGTACACTATTTAGAACCGTGTAATATAAACGAACGAATAAGTTCAACGAACTGCGAATTTTTGTGGGGCAATGCAAACCTTTAGACCTTGAGGAAACACCGCTATTAATATATACACACATGTCATTTACACTTTGACTTGTCAATAAATTATTTTAATTAGTATTATTATATCTACGTGTTTTTAATCTATATATATAAAATTCTCGTGTCACAGTTTTCGTTGCCATACTCCTCCGAAACGGCTTGACCGATTTTGATGAAATTTTTTGTGCTTATCCGGTATCTATGAGAATCGGCCAACATCTATTTTTCATCCCCCCAAATGTTAAGGGTGGACCACCCCTAAATTTTTTTTTTTATTTTTCAGACAAAATTTTTTGTTTTAATTTTTTTATGATACAGCATACAAAAATACCTACAACCCTAAATTTTCACCCCTCTACGATCAACCCTTATTTTTAATAGCCATTTTAGTTACCTTTTTAGGGCAGGACAACGTCTGTCGGGGCCGCTAGTAAATTTATATAATTATTACAATCGAAAAATTTATTATAAAATCTGTTATGTAATAGATTTTGTCAACATGCGTCTATGAGTTACAAGTTACAACCGAATGTGGAATGTGATAAGACCGCCAATGGCATCTCTGTGTTGATAATATGTTAGTTTTGTTTCTACATTGTCCTTGATTTTTTTTTATGGCATTGAATGTCGAGACGAGCATGCCGTTCGCCTGATGGTAAGCGATACGACCACCCATAAACAGTAGCAATACCATCCAGCACTTTGACTTACAAAGTACTGTGTGGCATTCCACTGCGCTCGTCATCCTGAGATATAAGATGTTAAGTCTCATTATGTCCTGTAGTTACACTGGCTACAATTTCCTTCAAACCGAAATACAAAAGTGCATGCACACTACTGCTTGGCAGTAGAAATAGACATTGCGGTGTTACCCACCCAGGCGGACTCTTACATAATATGAGACTTACCACCAGTGATATTCATATTGATATAGAATAAAGTGATAATAAATTAATAAACCGAACATATACCTACATTAAACGGATTCGTAGCGCTTGCAAACTCGTACCTACACTCTAAACTTATACACTCCTAAAAGACGTTTTCAATAAACGATCCCCAACTTTTCGATTTATCGCAAAATTCACCATTCGGAACAAAGTTTTGACATTCGTGCAAATAAGTTATTGAAGATTAAGGAATAATTAAAGTAAAAAATTAAATTAAAATTTAAATAACCCCCGACACAAAAAATCTCCAAAAAGTTAAGGCTAGGATATCTGAGCGCTGTTGGCATTTACAGCTGTCTAATGTACCGGCGCGTCAGGTGCCGCGATGTTGAATTTCAAATGAACTCGCTTGACACCGATGAGCCGCGACTACGTCACAATAAACAATTAAACGATAGTGAAGCAGTTTGTTTTACGACAAAAGAGGTCCGCTTTTTTATGGGTGCTAGGCCTCAAAATCTAACACGGCTCAAACTATACGAATATTAAAAGGACAAAAATATGGATCTTGAATCCATAAAAAAAATTAGACCCCTCCATCGATAGCTAATATATTTTAAACTAGACTTCTGCTCGCGGCTTCGTCCGCGTGAATGATTTCTGGGATAAAAGTCCCGCTTTATAATCCCTGGGATAATGAACCTTTATATTGATGAAAGAGTTTTTCAAATCGGTCCAGCAGTTTCGGAGCCTATTCAATGCCAACAAACATACAATTGAATCTTTCCTCTTTATAATATTAGTATAGATAAGTGTAGATGTAGTTTTTAAGCAAAATAAAATTACATACATCTCAAAATTGGAGGACTTTAAAATTATACGATTTATTGCGAAGTTCTAACTTTTGAGAGTACTATCCAAACATATGTATGTCGCAGGTAGAAATAGGCATATACGTAGGCATACATAATAAAAGTTACCTATGAATTATGTCTTGATGTCACGATTTATTGTTCGTTGATCAATGATTACGTAATCAAATGTTCGCAGAGTACAATACCACGTCTTGACGTGGTGAATGAATCATGATTCATTATTATCTTTAGTTATTGTGACATAATATTGGTGATTGAGACAATTACTTAACCAATATTAACTATAATAATCGACTAGTCTAGTAACCTGAATATGACCTCAAGTTTAAACCCGAAACCCTTTCAGTATTCCGAGTTTGACAGGTGTCATTTCAGATTTTTTAATTTTTAATTATGGGTAAGCGCGTAAAGACGATTTCCACTGAATGAAAAGTGACGTCTTGTTCGCCGGGGAAGACGCGAATATGGAAAGGTTAACATAGTAACCGCTCAACTAAGCACTGACCGATATGAAAACCGCAATAGTTACTACTTAGTATTGAACTGCACCGGAGTAGTTGCTTCATATGATTTGGCAGCCTTATTATATACGCAACTCTTGCGACTACTACTAGTCTGACAATTCAAATGGATTTTTCATGGTTATTATTTTATCTTACGCGACGTTATATATTCAGACACCCTCAATGAGATCAATAAAAAAGAATTACCCGACATACAAAAAAACTTGGTAAGACATTGAAATAAAACCATTTTTTTTATTTTATCGCGATTTTTAAACGATATTTTCGTATTTGTTTACTACCTACTTTAAAGTTTGAACTGTGGTTCATAATAGAAAATATTGACTTTGCTGTCCCATCTGAAAAATTTACTCTATATACCTATAAATATGTCGGACAGTATTTTTTCAAATCATAATAGTATGGTCTTCATATAAATTGTAGTCAAGTCCAAATTGCCGTAAAATCCTGAAAATAACTTATTATTTTGTATTAGTATGTACTATTGTGACTCATACTATCTTATTGTTGTTTCCTGGCAGCGTCGCCCGCATAAAATAATTTTTATAGGTTAAAAAGTATACCTATGCTCTACCCAGGGACTCAAGCTATCTCCATACCATTTCATAGATATCCGTTTAGAAGTGTCGGAGATGTGCGCTAACAAATAAACAGAAAAACAGATACGCAGACAAACAGCGAGAAAAGAATGAAATAAAAAAACGGTGATTTGTGTTCTATTACTCTTATTTAGTAGTCCCCTAATTTTATTTTTCTTTCTATGTACAGACACACCGGGTTCTAGTACTGCTTTATAGATGTTACACAAAGAAGCCTATACCGATACCTCCAGGGTCTGCAAAGCTCGTATGCATATTTATAAGCAGATACTTAATTTAGGGGACCCAAACCGGGATTTTTTCAAGAAAATGTGGGCTACTGGACCAAATGAAGAACTTAAAAATACCGATATTGATATCGCAATAATTAGGATTTACTTGTATCAATAATAAGGTAGCTGGCTCTGTGTTATTCTGTACTATGATCTTCTATCCTTAATATTAAATAGCAAATAAAAAACAAAAAACAAGCCTTATAGAAAATCCATCTAAAAATAGAAAATAAATTTAAATTAAGCTATGTAACGTACGTTTAAATGTATCTATGTAACAGAAACTTTGAACATGATTTTGACCGCCTTCAAAACGTCGGATGAAAATTTGGCATATTTATCAAGAACCGAAGACAATTCAATATTTTAAACAAAAACACTATTTTATAGAAAATCCAACTAATAATGAATAAATATTCAAAATGAATACGTAAATGATAGCTAATTTTTTTTTGACATCTGTTGGACCATAGTAGAGTTATAACTAAACTGGCTACTCTTATGTAAAAAAATAATCTTACTTGTTTTTAGTGACATCTGTTGGACAATAGTAGAACAAGACTAAAAAATGAAAAATAAATAACAGTTAGAAAAAAAAACTAAAAAACATGTTTTATAGGAAATCCAACTAAAAATAGAAAATAAATTTCAATAAATTTGAATTAAGAATAGTGCAAATAAGAAAAAGATGTACTTATTTTATTCTAAAAAAAGCGTGGGGTGCTTTTTAAGATATTATCAAAATGATAATCCTTCTACTCATATTATCTTTCAATAAAATATTTATATGTATTGACACCATGCATCCCACGCTTTTTTTACAATAAAGTAAATTTTTCTTTGTTTACATTATTTTCCTTTGTATGTATAATGCCAAAATATTATCCAAATATATTATTTTAATATTTTACACGCAATAAATTCAAATGTGATCCTTTACTATTCAGCAAAAACAAACAAGAGTTGAAACAAGTACGACAACGTGTTTAAAGAAGAAAGAAAAAGAATAGGAAAGATTCATAGAAAAATCCATCTATTACAAATAAGAATCCATAATTGTTGTTCAAAAGTAATTGGTTCCTTTTCTACATAACGCGGTCCAACTATAAACAAAAGCTGTCAAATACTTCGATAAATTAGTGGCAGCAAGCGCGAAAAATTGACGTAGGTCCGACCTCCACGGCGCCTCGGGCGCATCTGAAACGAGACGCGTTGTGCAGAATTGTTAAAAAATTCGTGTTTTTTTGAATTTTGAAAAGTGCGAATTACTTTTGTGAAAATTTTTTTGCATAGCAATCTGCTAAATGTTATTACCCTTTTATTGACTTATATTTTTAAAGTAATTGTTTAATATACTATAATTAATTTTTAAAAATAAAATCCGAATTTTCTCTGTTTTCGTGATTTTTTATGATCGAGCGAAGTTGTAAGTATCGTGTTTTGGAATCCACACCAATGTAGAATGATTATTTAACTATAACATATATTTTTCTCGGACCGAAATGTTGATTATTTCTTGGTTTAAAATTGAATAGAAAAGAAGGTGTTTTGGGATATGGCAGCCTTAAATAATAATAGTGTCTTTGTCGTATAAGTACCTATTAATATATTGACCCAAGCGTCGTCGCGTCGGGGGTCCGCTAAAGAAGTACTTTCATCTCCCTGGTCCGGAGTTCGGTCCCCCGACGTGAGGACGCTTGGGTCAAAATATTACTAGGTACTTAAACGACAAAGACACTATTATTATTTAACTTTTTGGAGATTTTTTGTGTCGGGGATTATTTAAATCTTAATTTAATTTTTATTTAAAACTTTTTAAATTACTTTATTCTCTATCACGGGGCCTTGATAATCAACTATCTATCACCTACTCGTTGAGCCCATCCTTATGAGCCCCAACACACTATATCTGCTATAAGTTGCTAAGGAGTTGGGTATCCCGCAGACTACTTGAGGCCGCAGCATCAGCTCATGTTTACAAATGTATTGAAAGTCACAGTACACCAAATTTAAAGTCAATCGGATTTTTTAAGTTGGAAATGAGCTGATAATCCTCAAACGCCTGAACAGATCTTCATAAATTATAGCTAAGAACCATCGCAGTCACATCAGCTTTCAAACAAAAAAACCGCGTCCAAATCGGTCCATTCGTTTGAGAGCTACGATGCCACAGACAGACATACAGATACACAGATACACACCCTAAACTTATAACTCCCCTCTTTTTTGTCGGGGGTTAAAAAGGATAAGCGGCTCGGATCATACCATGCAAATACGAACGCATGCGCGCTACTTTGCTAAATATGCAATAGCGGTAACGCACTCATGCACGAGTGAGTTATATTTACGTGTATAAAACGCGTGTGATATTAGTAAATAATTAGTATTCTCTTGGCTAAGTTTTTCTTTTATTTCGTTCAGGTATGGAGTGGGAAGGGCCGCCCAAGCAAGGCTTGTACGACCCACAAAACGAGCACGAAGCTTGCGGTGTTGGTTTTGTTGTTGCTATCGACGGTAAACGCTCTCATAAAGTAAGTACCATAGAGTTATTATTAACAATATTACTGATGGGTAACGCCATTACTGCCCATAATATTTCGGAACTTTGACTACAAAAATCCCACCCAAATCAGATCAAGTTTTTGAGAAAATCGTGGACAACAAGCATACATACGGGTCGAATACAGAACCTTCTTTTTTGAAGTCGGAAATATTGAATTGCCTTAAAACATTAGATCTTAGATATGATGCAATGCACTACAAACTGGAATACAGTGACATCACGCGCCTTAGATGGAAAATGACTTCCATCGAATAAAAATACTTGTGTATATAGAACAGAAGAGTCTAAGGTCCTTCACTTAAGTTTATTTGACCTCAGTAACAGTTCTAGTACGTTTGCAAACGACAAACTACGACCATCAACAACAAACCATATAAAAACTTTCATATTGGCTTTCAGCAATACAGGCATCGAGTCATGGAATTTGGTATAGCACGCGAAATAACAAAAACTTGTGCAAACAACGTATTTGGCTGCAGTTCAAAGCTGCTATCCAGTACATGTCTTGGCATTCTAAATGGAACCGACTAATACCAACTGGACAGAGTGCGTTCTATGACTTTCTCGCAGACTGCGTTGGTTAATTGTCACTTCATAGTAATGGATGTACGTGCATTAAAATGTCTAGACTAAATTCACTTTATCAGCTTTTAAGGAGTCAGGAACGGTTTTAGCTGATTTTAGTTTGTGGTTCGTTTTCGTTGGCAAGTTTCTGAATTGCTTTTATTAGCCGAATGCAAAGGAGATCTTCAAGGGACTTGAAGACTCAAATCGTTGTATTTTTCTTTTCTTCCTGTATCTTGACTGATTATAAAATATCAGCCTCTTACTACCTACCAATTAGTTGCCCCAATATATCTTTATGCTCACCGCATATCTCTACCAGTATTACTAAAGACCTGTTGGTTGTCAGATCGTCCGCGATGCCGAGATCCTTGCAACTCGTATGGAGCACCGCGGCGCGTGCGCATGCGACAATGACACCGGTGACGGCGCTGGCGTGTTGACCGCCATACCGCACCAGTTCTACTGCGCCCAGCTTAGGTAAGTTCTTAAAAAAACTAATAAAATTAAAGCAGCGTGTTCACTGTGAAAAGACTTGCATGTAGCTATGACGTCAATTTCAAAACTATCAGCATTATACTAGCAGCTCGTATACATACCGGGTGGAAGGGAAACGCTCTCTATGCCGGAACGGTAAGAGAGAAGAACCATAACATTAACGAAAAACTATATTCATTTGCAAAACTAAGCGATAATACTTACGATTTTAGTATTTCCGTAATTCATGAGCGCGCAATGTAAAGCGTACAAGAAACTGGGCGGCCGCCGCGCTGCGTCGGCACCGGCCCGCGTTCGTTAACCCGTCAGCTGATGTACATGTTACATTACGATTTTTTTTAAATATTGACCTTTTTTACTATGTTTTTCAGAATAATAGTTTGATTTATCTATCCATACGTGAAGCCGTACAGAAATTTGAGAAAATCCTACTAAAATTGTAACAATGCGATCGCGATTTTTTTAGTGCCATCACGTCAGGAATCACCAATACTATCACCTGTATTCGTTTCCGAGAGCGTTTCCCTTCCACCCGGTATACGTTTCCAATGGAAATTAGGCATAATGGACGACGATAATATTTTAGATGCACAAAGGTTACTAGCGGGAGCAGGGTATAGCCCTTGCTGGCTATGCTATGGTTTAGGATTCGCAATAGAACGGTTATAATTTTCATAAAGTACTGGTACACAATGTTAACTAATAATGTTAATAAATGACAATACTTGGAGACGTGCACCAATATTGAATAATCATTGCACGCCTCTACAACTAAATCTTTTATATAAACATCATATTAAATTCCTTTAGTTATTTACTAGTTGAGGTAGGCACAACATTGTTAGTTATAAATAACGACAGAAAAAGAAATTGGACAAAACGGCGATTCTCTCATACAAACAAATAAGCTAGTAGATTGAGTAATTTAAACAAATGTCATATTCTTCTCGCTAGTCACAACTAAGTATATAGCTGACAATCTCCAGCAGATGAGTAGTCGACTGAGAAACAGATCTAATTTTAATCCTCACGTTGAACTAGGAGACTACAAATACGCTCTGATTCTATCTTACTTCTTACTAATATTATAAAGGCGAAAGTTTGTAAGTATGTATGGATGTTTGTTACTCTTTCACGCAAAAACTATTGAACGGATTTCGATGAAATTTGGCACACGGGTAGATCATGTCCTGGATTAACACATAGGCTACTTTTTATCCCGGGAAAATATAAACCGGGACTTTTATCCCGGAAAAACTCTTTAATGCGGGTGGAGCCGCGGGCAAAAGCTAGTACAAAATAGATTAAATACAGTAATAGTCATCTAAAACTATTGGACCTATACAGCTATGCCTTTGTTGACATTTCAAGAGATAATTGTGTTCCTAATAGGATTAAAGTTCATTGACTGACGACGGAATCTCTCCGGTTTCTGACTATTGTTCATTGTATTCCACCATCCACAGGATAAATGACTCATATCGCCTCGTTACAGGCCCGTTCATGAGTTGAATGTTAAGAGCTATTGGCGGTACTGTTACCTCACTGATTCCTTTCAGATATAGAGGGAATGATAAGCATCATTGTCAAATGATCCTACGACCCTAGTCACACACTCACGCCACCTCAACTAGTGCACCCACTTTTCGCCGTGCGTATTCCGTCCCATGGTATGATAGGGGGCGAGTCTATTGCCATATCGGGCAAAAATTCCAGACTCCGGGCTGATAGTGAGTAGAAAAACTGAAAATCACTTTGCCCGACCCGGGGGTCGAACCCGAGATCCCAGCATCGCAGTCGTACCTAAATACTACTACGCCACCGAGGTAGTCCCCTAAGCCTAGTCATAAGGTTCCTTCAATATGATCTGACTAGCTTTTGTCCGCGGCTTCGCCCGCACGAGAGTTTTTCCGGGATAAAAACTAGCCTAATACCTTCCCGGGCCCTCGAACTATCTCCATACCAAATTTCATCGAAATCCATTCGGTAGTTTTTGAAAACGCTGAGTCGCCATCTTTTTCTTTCGGTTTGGTTATATAACTGCCTGGTTGTTACTCCACTGTGGAGTTCTGTCTACGCAGTAGGAATACTGAGCCTACTAGGACAATGAAATGCAGCTATGTTTTAGAATAAAACTTTTCGACTCCTTGGATTTTTGGGTACACGAGTTCTAAATATTGCATGCCATACCGAAGCTTTCAGTATCATTTTGCAATCATAGACTTACAAAACCTGTTCATAATTTACTGATTACTATGATATATACAAATAGCTTATTTAAGTCTATTTCTAAGCTATAGATGTTTGGATAAAAAAATCGTGGTGTCGTGTGTCTGGCAAGCTGCCAATTTCAGGCAACAATCGTTACGCAACATATCTTCTGGCATTGTTCCAAACTGGAGTTCCAGGGTCGAAAAAATCGAATCGGAGAAAGTGAGGGAAATTGATTTTGCGCCGCGGATACTACTTGTGTTTAGTTTTGTTTTAGTAAATGTTCAGCTTTTTTCAAAGAGAGAATTGTAACTATTCTATTTATATTTTAAGATTCGGTCACTTGAGAATAAGTACCAGGACTACCCAGAAAAGTAGTCCAAAAAATAGTAATATTTGCACAGGCTATATTTGGATCACGTGACTTGAATTCCAGAGAGGTCTAAAGAAACTATAAATTCGTGTTCATCTCTTAACTTCCTATGCGTAGATAAACCCGAAAGTTGAGCTTTTGCGATTTTAAAAACCAGTATCTTAGAGAAGCAGTAGCCTTTAGTATTACTTTCGTAATTAAAATCGAATGGCAAATTATTCCCACTATAAACATGCATCGGAGAAATGGTATGAGCGTGGCTGACCATCAATGGGACAAAGGGCCTCCTACAATCTTCAAATATAGGAAATGATAAATTATATTGAAAGGAAAAGATAGTATGAATAGTCTTATTATAGTGATCGTAAGACGAAGCACTTTAAGACCAATTTTATTGGATTCGTTGTCCATCTATAAGTAACAAGCGCCTCTGTAGGTAATCATTGGCTATCTGAGTGGAAGACACTTTAAAGTAAACCGTATCCAAATAGTAGGTAGACTTCTTAAGTTCTTAATCAAGGGTGTAGGATTCTTCTCGAGGAAAAGACTTGCACAAACAATGCAAGATAAAGTATCTGCAACTTTTTATTGCTTCATAACTTTTATTTATAGAGTTGTCAATATCCTGTGCAGTCTAAACAACGCTCAATCTGCATGACCCAGTCACCTACTTGTTCAGCCGACAAATTGATAATGGTCTGTAATATAACGTCGGACCACCTAGCTATTAACCGGCTTACTACGCAGTACGAGTTACCAAACTAAAGACTGGTGTACACTGATTTTTATACAAGTGAGTGACGAGAAAATCTATACTAATATTATAAAGCTGAAGAGTTTGTTTGTTTGAACGCGGTAATCTCAGGAACTACTGAACCGATTTTGAAAATTCTTTCACTAATAGGAAGCTACATAACTCCTGAGTGCTATAGGCTACTTTTAATCCCGGGAAAATATTTTTGTCCCGGAAAGACTTTTTCATGCGGGCGGAGCCGCGAGCACTACTAGTCTCTTGATATAAACAAGCTCACGCTTTTACCATTACCGGCATATTACTGTAATAGGGGTAAGAGCTTATCGCCATGTTGGAATAGTAATTCATTCCCTGATGATAAACTGACCATAAAACTTATAAATACAAAAATACTACCAAGTGTTGTGTAACGCTCGTGAGTCCGAGAGAGAATTACTCTCGGATAATCTCATACTCAGTAATTACATGTCATTAAGCACATATAGCTCATGACAATGCCATTGAAACAAACTCGGCAATGGTGCGGT
The DNA here is from genome assembly GCA_949316025.1 of Lapara coniferarum. Classification (NCBI taxonomy): domain Eukaryota; kingdom Metazoa; phylum Arthropoda; class Insecta; order Lepidoptera; family Sphingidae; genus Lapara; species Lapara coniferarum. The sequence continues at coordinate 3,689,317 of OX438930.1, read as the reverse complement.
CTGCACTGATTTCTTAGTGGCAGAAATTGATACATTTGCACACCTGAAAACAACGACTCTTTTAAGAGACATACATAAAGAAGTTCTTCGCGTCTCTACGTTGATCTGGCCATGCGGTAATAAGAGTCACATTGTGCAAAATCTCCTTAGATTTCCTTAAGGGACACTTAGGTCGTAAACTGTAATGCTTACGCGGATCGCACTGCCAAGCATAAAGTTAGTCTCGGTGATTCGGCTGAGAAACGGCCTGCGATTTATCGAGCCAACCACATGAATTATCTAGGGTTGTCGAGTTATTGTCATGATATAAAAATTGAAGCGATATGTTTACATTTAGAACCAAAGGATTTTGTACTGAATTATACGTGTCATAGGAGAAAGAAGATCTAGAACTATTTTAAAACGGGTGACGTCAGCTCTGCCGACGTCGCAGGGTTCTAGCTCATCATCATCTTCCATGATCCGAGAGTAAAACGCCAACTTGTCCTTCACCTTTTGTTTCTGGATGCTCCAAACTTATTTCCGAATCTCCGCACAGTTAAAAGGCTCCCAAGAGACTGTACACAGTCCACTTCAAATGCGCGGCGCTTTATTTATACCAACGATTTAACCCTTCAAGCACCGCTTATATATATAGATGTATGGGAACACCCTATATATATGGACACCGGTGTCCGTCGCGGGGCTTAAGGAGTCAACATCTCGACTAGTTTTTGCATCATTATTATTTCAAGATACCCGAGGCTCCGACATACATGATATCTACGCCGTGTTCTTTGTCTAATAGCTTAGTCTCAAATATTTTTGTGCGGGGCTCGGACTGGGCCAACACCCCGCAATGTGTTGTGTGTGTGCTGGATTGCGTGAGTGGGAATATGGCGATACCAGTGACAAAGTAACAAAGGCGTAAAATCGGGAAATAGCGTTTATTTCACACACTGAATCGAAAGTTACAAAGTTCAGCCACAACGGTAGCCAAATTCTCCCGGCGTTAATATTCGGCGCGTAGTCTCTCGTTGCTACGCCGTAGCTATGCGACGTAGCTGGAAGTCGTCCTCGTAGCACCGTGCCACAGCTGATGAGGAAGGATGGTCCACTCTGCATAAGCGCCTGTTTCCTCTTCAAACTTGCAGACTTCTTCTTTCTTGCCGACTACTTGCTGTTTTCTTGATGTCCCGAACTATTTCTATTAAACAAAAAACTCCTAACACGTTTTAACTCAAAAATACAAAAAAACAAATTAGCTTAAGTACTCCGCGGCTATACCGTACGGAGCACTAAGAGGGCCTTCCCTCTTTCTAGGACCTCTTTTTCACTTTCAAGATTACACTTATTTTCAATTCGCGCCTAAGTTAAATCTATATGCCTAAACTATAAGTGTCTTGGTACATAGACACTAAGTGGCTCTATATACTAAACATCATAAAACAACCTTATGTGCATTACAAAGAAAGTTATCGTGATTTACTTACTCTAAGTTTAGCACAAACGATGCACACAAGCAACATTTCTATAAATAACTATTTAAACTTTATACATACGTTCATCCCGCTACCGCAGCGGGGTAGGCAAAGTTCTAACCTACACTATGACACCGAATGAAACACTACACAGTTCATACCGGGTGAGTTATAAGCGTTCAATGACCCTAACGATAACACGATTTTTTCACTAAGATCACTGACTAAAGTCTATGACGTCACTAAGAGGTCCGAGTTCTATTACGAAATCGCGCATGCGCGGTATGCACTTTACGTTGTTCTCTCTTCGAGAATATGCGTCCTGCACATTCTCCCGCCGTGCATCACCCAGCGTCCAGGGGGTGATGCAGTCACGCTGTCGGGCAGGATGCATCCGCCGCTGGCTGCGGCGCGGCGCTCTCGGTCCTTGTGTCGTCAGCTTGGTGTATGACGACGATCCTCTTCACGGGTCGTCGCAGGACACCTCCGCGGGTGGTGATGTCCACTGTGCGCACCACTCCATCTGGGCCGGGATACATGGCGCAAATGCGCCCCCGCGGCCATGTGTTGCGCGGGAGCGTGCCGTCTATGATGCGGACGACATCACCTATTTGCAGTTCGGGGCCCCGGCTGTGGGCCTCCCGCCGGTTTCTTAGCTCGGGGAGGTACTCCCGGAGCCAACGCGTCCAGAATGCGTCGGCGAGCTGCTGTGTGGCTTTGAGGTCGGCGTGCGCGCCGAAGTCGTGGTCGGCCGGGAAGTTCGGCACCGACCACGGGCCCCGACCGCCCAACAAAAAGTGGTTAGGCGTCAGGGCTTCCGGATCCTCAGGGTTCACCGACACGTGGGTCAATGGTCGGCTATTGACTGTTAGTTCGACCTCGGCGAGTAACGTTGCCAACGTCTCTTCTCGAGGGCTCCTCTCGTGGAGCACCGTTTTTAGTGCGGTTTTCACAGTCCGCACCAGTCTCTCCCAGGCGCCGCCCATGAATGGCGCGCCCGGGGGAATGAAGCGCCATCGGATCGCCCTCCGCGACGCCTCTTCTTCGGCGCCCGCGAGGAGGGTGTTGCGCAGCTCTCGTTCCGCGCCGTGGAAGTTGGTCGCATTGTCGGACCACAGCTCGACGGGGCTCCCACGACGCGCTGTCATGCGCCTGAGTGCCATGATTGCACCCTGCGCACTTAATGAGTGCACCACCTCTAGATGCACCGCTCGAACTGTCAAACATGTAAAGAGAGCTACATAGCGCTTTTGATTGCTGCGGCCCACGGTTACGGTGAGCGGACCGAAGTAATCAAGACCGGTATAGGTAAATGGTCTGTGATGATGAGCCAGCCGACAGGCAGGTAAGTCGCCCGTCACCGGCTGCGGCGGGGTCGCCGCCCTCTGGCGGCACTTCAAGCAGCTCCTCAGTGTAGTCTTGACCGTCGGGCGTAGTCTCAGGATCCATCTCTGTTGGCGGCAGCAGTTGACCACGCTCTCGACGCTGGCGTGATGCAGCTCTGCGTGGACGTGCTCGATCCACAGCCGTGTTGCCCGATGCTCGCCGTCGACGACCGGAGGGTGCTTCATTTTTTCTGTGATTCCCGTGGTAGCTGAAATCCGACTATTTAAACATATCAAATTATTAATTAGTACAATACTCAAAGGATACAGGCGGCTATCCCGTGATACGGGTTTTCCTTGTGCGAGTGCACGTATTTCTTCGGCAAACACTTTTTCTTGACTCATTTTTATAATGAGGTATTCCGCCCGTTCTAACAGCTCAGCTGGGAGGGTCATGAATGTTATGTCCTCCGATTTTCGCGCGCTCCTCTTCAACGGTTTTTTCGACGTTTGAGCGCGTTTCCAATCCGGGTCCTTTTGCGAAGCGGCCTTTGTTCGCTTGTGATTAACGTAATCACACCGTCGCCGGAACATGCGCACTGCCTGCAGAGTGCGAGCTGTAGCTCTCAAGTATCGGGTCCAACTCGAGAACCGATTCACGTCGGGTAGGGCCTCTGAGAGCTGTGGCTCTCGATGTCCTGAGGTGACGGCGCCTACTCTTTCTTCACCGGTCGTGGTGATGATGCCCCTTTCTTCCGTGGGCCATAAGTCGGGTGGATTTCGGAGAAATTCCGGCCCATTGAACCATCGATGTCGCTCATCGAAGTTGTCCGGCACGTCGCGTGTGGCATCGTCAGCGGCATTGTGGCGCGTCGGCACCCATCTCCATTCGCTCGTTTGTGAATGTTCCTCTATTGCCGCGACGCGATGAGCGACGTATGGTTTGTATGATCTGGATCCTGTTCTGATCCAGCTCAGCGTTGTCCGACTGTCTGTCCAGTAGGTCGTTGACTCGGGTTGTCTTCCGTGTTCGCGCTTCACCACGGCTGCCATCCGTGTGCCGAGTACTGCTGCCTGTAATTCTAGACGGGGAATGGACGTTAGTTTCAGCGGCGCAACTTTCGCTTTCGCTGTTATAAGCGAAACCGTGACCCGTCCGTCTTCATCTTCGGCTCGCCAGTATAGTGCGGTCGCGTAGGCGGACTCGCTGGCATCGGTGAACACGTGCAGCTGCAATCTTCTAGCTCGAGTATAGCCTAGGTAGCAGCGTGGCACGGACACGTGACCCAATCTTCTCAGCTGTGTGACCCAATCCGCCCATCCGGCGGATATGTCGCCGTCAAGCGGATCGTCCCATGCAGTGCCGCGTCTCCAGACCTCCTGCAACAGCTGCTTGGCCCTTACCGTCACTGGGGATGCAAGACCTAGAGGATCAAACAGGGACATTACTATTTTAAGCGCTTCTCGTTTCGTGGGCGCTTCTCTGATTAACAAGTTTGGCGGTATGCGCGCCAAATCCAAATTGAAGGCGAGTCTGTCTTCCGTTGGTCTCCAAATGAGGCCCAAGACTCTCTCCGCCTTTTCTAAGTCCACCTCTTCGCGGTGGGGACTTGCCGATTCGCCGAGTGCTTCAAGTACCTCAGGCGAATTACTCGTCCATTTTTTCAATATAAAATGCGCCTCACCGTGAATGTCGCGCACTTGCCGCGCAATCGTTGTCGCGCTTTCTATGTCCGGATAGCTGTCAAGGCAATCGTCCACACAATGTTTTCTCCTTATCGCGTCGACAGCTTCCGGATGCGTCGATCGAAATCTGTCCGCGTTGCGATTCATGACATAAATCGCCGTCGCGGGAGAGCTAGATGCACCGAAAATGAGTACCTTCATCCTGTATATTTCCGGCGGTTCGTTATCTCGGCGATCCGCTCGCCAGAGATATCTGAGGGCGTCGCGATCTTCCTCGCGCAATCTCACCTGCATAAACATCTCCGTGATATCCGCGGTGACTGCAATGGGATGTTCCCGAAATCGCATCAGGACGGCGGGAAGAGGCTGCAACAAGTCTGGACCTGTTAATAAGTTATCATTCAAAGTGGTACCCTTTGTCTTGGCCGCCGCGTCGTGCACAACTCGCAGCTTGTCCGGCTTCAAAGCATTAAAAACTGCGAAGTGCGGCAAATACCATGTCCTTGTTGCATGGGAGGTCGCGGGGGCTGGCTCGGCGTAATCCTTCTCGATCAGCGCCTCCATCTGTTGGTTATATCTGACCTTGAGTTCGGGGTTCCTATCCAGCTTGTTTTCTATGTTGTGCAGCCTTTTCAAAGTGTTCTCGTAATTGTTCGGGAGCTCGACATTTTCTTTTTTCCACAGGAGAGACGTGGTATATCTTCCGCAGGGTTCTCTCGTGGTGTTGTCCTCCAGGATTCTCAGCGCCTTTTCTCCGGGGTCGCTCTTCGGCCTGCGGGGATCTACAAACAGATTATCGAGCAAAATAAATTCTTTTACGAGCTCCTCAGTTAGGTCGTCGGTTGCTGTCTGGCCGACGAAATTCACCCTGTGTCCTAGGGTTCTGGTCCGGCTCCCGTGTACCACCCATCCTAGTGGTGTGAGCGAGGCGACCGGTTGGTTCCTCCTCCCGGACCGTGTCTTGCTAGATATAAGCAAATGCCAATTATCCTGGCCTATAAGAAGTCGGGGTTTCGCTTCTTGCGTTTGTGATGCAGGCAGGAGGCCCTTCAAATGGGTACAGTCTCGCAGCGCCTCTTCAGGAATACGCTGCGCCGCCAATCTCAAGTTGTCGACGGTGCGGGCTTCTATCTGCTGCCGTCCCCGACTTCCCCTTATCTGAAACTTAACACGACATGAATTATTCCGTGTAGTTTTCTCTCCATCGTACGTGATTATGTGGAGCGGTTCATCCGGTCCCTCCGCGCCGATGTCCTTGGCCAGCTGATGGTCGATCAAACTGACCGTCGACCCGTCATCAAGTAGCGCGAAAGTGTGAGCCTCTCCCGCCGGTCCTGAAATGCATACCGGAGCTATTTTCAAAAATGACATTTGCGACGTCCATGCCGAATTTACCACCTCTTCATTGGTGGCCTCGTCGGTACTCTTACTCCTCCGGTCCGAGTGCAGCATCCTATGGTGATGTCGTTCACACCCGTCCGTGTCGCATTTTCGAGGCTTGCATGTGTGTTGCTTCGATCGAAATTTCAGGCACCTGAAACATAGCCTATGTTTTTTTGCTAAGTCCCACCGCGCGTCAACCGCGGCATCCCGAAATCGTGCACATTCGCCCATCGAATGTACCTCCTGGTTGCATACACAGCATGCGGGCTTCTGTTTGTCGGCGACGGTATGTATTCGTTGCCGGCGTGGTTGTTCGCCGCCGCTAGCCTTCACCGGGGCCTTGTCCGCGATGATCTCTGGCACGGCGAACGGACTGCATATCTCCGCTTCCCTGGCAATGAATCGGCTAAATTTTAATAAGTCGGGCTCACCTCTATGTTGTGCGGCGGCGAACTCATACCATTGCCTTCTCAGCGTCGGAGTCAATTTTTCCATCACCGCCTTCGTAACCTCCGGATTATACAGGTAGAAGGCACAATCGAGCGCTTGCAGGGTTCCCACGACATTTTCTATTTTCGTACTGAAAGTGCAAATATCTCGCGGCGAATCAGTGAGGCGGGGTAGCGCCCGGAGTCGCTCGATCTCGGCCAATGCGATCGAGTCCGGACGCCCAAACCGCGTCTCGAGAGTCCTCAGCACAGCGTTCGGTTCGGCGTTGGTGATGAGCAGCCCTTGTACTGCTTCCTTTGCTGTGCCCCGTAAGCTGCGGCGCAATCGGGACATATTCTCCAACGCTGTAAAATAACTTGCGGATTCATTATAAGCGGCTCTATAAGTTAGCCAATCTTGATGCGCACCGTTGAAAATGGGCAACTCCGTATACTTCAACGGCTGTCTATGTTGTGCAGCTTGCACAGCTTGCGTTATGGCACACGCAAGTTCACTATAATCGGAGTTCGGTCGCGCTGCGACCAATTCCCCGCCCCGCACTTGACGCGGGGTAGGCGGGGGCTGCGGCGGCGGCGGCTGTTGCGAAGCTTCATTTTCTCTTAACCAGGCTGCTACTACAGGCGGCGGTTGCTTCGCAGGCAGCGGCTGCACATTCGGGTTCGATGCCGCAGGGTTACCTGAAAATGTTATGAAATCGAGCGGATTATTTGATGCATCATTTGCCACTGGGTGACACGTTGGCGGGGGCACGGCACTGGCTCCCGCCGGTGCAGACGCCGGGATGTCCCAGGATGCGGCGGTGATCACTGGGTCTATGGGTTCGGGTGGCGGCTGCACACGGGATTGCGCATCTTGCACTTCGTGAGGTCGGTTATCAATCGCGAGCAGCTGACTGGTATGTAACCAGCTGTGAACGCGTTGATCCTGCTCGACCTCGGTGATGACGGAGTTAAGGTCATCCTCGCTATCTTCCGCTTCGATCTCTGCTAGCTTTGCGGTCGCTAGCTCTATTTTGAGTTTTGTGAGTTCGGCCCTGGCCTGTGCCAGGCGACGTGCTTTCGTTGAACGCCTTGAAGAAGTGGCTGGTCGACTTCGGGGCCGCTGTGGCTTCCTCTCTTCCGGTGCGGCGGCTTGAAGCTCCTCCGCAGCGGTGCCGGCAGCGGTATCCCTATCGGTGGTGAAACACGTTTGAACGGTGTCGGCGATGGTGGTCTCGGTGGCCTCAGTCGCAGACGTTGCTGTAGCAGACGTCGCGGTCGCGGACGTCCCCGTTGCGGACGTCGCGGTACATGACGTGACCGTCGTTGACGCTTCCGTGGCCGACGCCGTTCGTTTCCCGATTGACCTTGTCACTGGCATTTTCCACACTCACGTAGATCCGGCTCGCGAAGGACCAGAAAATGTGCGGGGCTCGGACTGGGCCAACACCCCGCAATGTGTTGTGTGTGTGCTGGATTGCGTGAGTGGGAATATGGCGATACCAGTGACAAAGTAACAAAGGCGTAAAATCGGGAAATAGCGTTTATTTCACACACTGAATCGAAAGTTACAAAGTTCAGCCACAACGGTAGCCAAATTCTCCCGGCGTTAATATTCGGCGCGTAGTCTCTCGTTGCTACGCCGTAGCTATGCGACGTAGCTGGAAGTCGTCCTCGTAGCACCGTGCCACAGCTGATGAGGAAGGATGGTCCACTCTGCATAAGCGCCTGTTTCCTCTTCAAACTTGCAGACTTCTTCTTTCTTGCCGACTACTTGCTGTTTTCTTGATGTCCCGAACTATTTCTATTAAACAAAAAACTCCTAACACGTTTTAACTCAAAAATACAAAAAAACAAATTAGCTTAAGTACTCCGCGGCTATACCGTACGGAGCACTAAGAGGGCCTTCCCTCTTTCTAGGACCTCTTTTTCACTTTCAAGATTACACTTATTTTCAATTCGCGCCTAAGTTAAATCTATATGCCTAAACTATAAGTGTCTTGGTACATAGACACTAAGTGGCTCTATATACTAAACATCATAAAACAACCTTATGTGCATTACAAAGAAAGTTATCGTGATTTACTTACTCTAAGTTTAGCACAAACGATGCACACAAGCAACATTTCTATAAATAACTATTTAAACTTTATACATACGTTCATCCCGCTACCGCAGCGGGGTAGGCAAAGTTCTAACCTACACTATGACACCGAATGAAACACTACACAGTTCATACCGGGTGAGTTATAAGCGTTCAATGACCCTAACGATAACACGATTTTTTCACTAAGATCACTGACTAAAGTCTATGACGTCACTAAGAGGTCCGAGTTCTATTACGAAATCGCGCATGCGCGGTATGCACTTTACGTTGTTCTCTCTTCGAGAATATGCGTCCTGCACAATTTTAATGTACAGACACTACATCTATTTTCATGGGAATTAAACAAAAATCGCAAGGCAACACTCATCGCTCCATTTTAACTATGTGGTTTTTGTCCTTCGTTCTACATTAAAACGATTAATAAAATGACTGTCGAAATTCTTAATGAATAAAAGATAAAATATTGTACGATTGACAACACTATCTGCAGGCCATCTCAATCAGTCTGCAATATAAATTTTAAGCGCTACACACTTCGAAGTAAGAACAGTGTGCGACGGGCTTAAAATCGCAGTAAATTGCAGTAACGAACAGCATCACTGGTCAATAAAATGTGTTTTTTATTCCACGTGTCGTCACCTATACCGCATTGACATTAATGCGATTGTTTGTAATAACCCAGTGGACCACATTGTAACAAGCATGACCGTTTTAATGAACGATTGATTTTTATTGATTGGTACTTGATTTGTCAGCGTTGCAAAGAATGCCATAGCCGCGTTTCAGTTAGTGCGTCGTATGTGGCGATAATAGGGTTGTCGACTCGATTGTTTATTTTTAATTGGATTTGTGTTTATTAACGTGAACTCTATTTAATTTATTGCGCAATACACAATGCTGATGAAGCTGTTCGATGTAATTCAAAACCGTTACGAAGTTTTCTGTAGTTTTTTTTTTTATAGAAATGAACATTAATCTAAAACATTATTACGAATTTTCGAGTAATGCGTTAAGAGCAAAAAATTACTAGGATAGAAAAGTATCCCTACATAGAAAGTAGCCTGTAGCAAAGGAGAATGTAGCTTCTGGAACTGAAGTTTCGGACATCAGCGTGTCCTAACAAAATTAATTTTCGTATCTAATCCCTATAGGTTAAAGATAAGTAAAACAGGCAATACAAATTCGATGCAGTATATCCACGATAACTGCATTATACACACAGCAGAAATTATCATAACTACTGAATAAGTACGTAATAATAGTATCCACATCGATTCGCTGCGGAGTTGTGTGGCACCGCACGGCGGCGAATCGCAAATACTTTAGGGCTGACGCAAGCACGTCGGCACTCAGATTTTAACTGAATTCACTGCACCAGATATCTTTCAACGTGTTTATTCAAAGTCAGTAGTAATTAGTGATATAATTAATTTATGCCACCGACCAGACCCCTATTTTTGTTAGAAACACATGTTTATTTGTAATAGATATGAGTCGGAGTTAATTGTCCAATGCTTACGTTTCTTTATTCATATGCAACTGTTGCATCGGTAAATTGTTTCGTTCCCAATAAATCAACTATGGAATAAAAAAAACTATATTAAATTATCTTTTTTTTTTTTTTTTTTTTTTTTTTTTGTCCCTGACTAAACTCTTGTTAGCCTGACGAGGGTCGGCTTATACAAGAACACCGGTCTTGTGGGTGAGCGCAGAAGGCGCTCGCAACCCTTAAATTTAAGCGACCACGCTGAGGGCGACCCACTAATGGGTCACGACCTCGGCTCAGGGCGGCCACTGAGAGGATAAGACATCAACGTTTGGGGAATATGGTTTTTAACCTAATCCTATTTTACGTGTTGATTGTAGTCTTCGGCACGCGGGCCGGAACTGCTACGAGAGGGCAGGGTTATGGGGAACGCGACGAGGTCCTCGACGGCGAGGACGGTACAGCGGTCTTGTGGAGTGTATGAGCTTTAAATGCTCGTTCTTTTCGCGTAAAGCTAGAGTGATTTCGTCCTCTGGATCGGTCAGGACTGATCGCGGTCGTCTCCATTTGGCGCGGTCAAATGGAGAAAATTATCTGAACAAATAAATATGCTCATTTGTTGTTCACTTTCGAACGATGTAAAAAAAGTAATTTCATTTTACGCCTGAAATACAATGCTCTAGTTTTTGCACTGACATGACGTAGCGTTCACGCTAATTACTGTTGCCGAGAATGACGTGACCAATATCTACAGCTCGAGGACACATTTTAATAGGCTATCTATGACGCTGCCCATTGGTATGTTCCTTTCGAAGACATTAGCACTTTGTTAGTACGTAAGTACTTGTAGTCTTTTTTCATGCCATGAGTGATTTACATAAGAATTATTAAGATTAGTGTCCAATATAGTAATTGTCTAAAATAAGAAAAATCTTGTCATTCGCTCGCGTCCAGTGTTGCCATCCGTTTGTAGAAAATGAAGTTGTATTCAGCTTTAAGCGAGTTGGTTTAATTTAATCCTCCTTCATTAATCCACAAGCGACAAGAAAACGTCAGGCGCAACCCTACCTACTTATATTGTGTAGACAGTTCCAAGGACGCTGGGGATCGTCGACGGTATTCAAACCGGGGCCGGCGTAGACTCTGCTCAATAGACAGCACTTCAGCGCGTATCTTCGTATGCTGTTACGTCATACGGAAAATAATTTCTATGCTGCATTTGCTTTCATTGCGTTAAGATTTTTGTTGTAATAAATATTGCACATGCGACTGAGAACCCTAATATTTTCAGGATTTAATATAAATTAGATTTATATCCATTCTATGTAACAAACGATAGCGGCAAATAATTTACTACTTCTTACACGTCCGCAGTCCCAGTCAACCTTAAAGCAGAGAAGATGAACAAAAAAAATGTAGAAAGTAGTGTATCATAGTAAGAATATAATTTAAAAAAACTTTAAAATATAATATAATCTAGTATAAAATATTATAAAGCGGAAAGATTTGTATTTTTGTATGTTTGTAGCAAATAAACTTGTCCAATTTTAAAAATTATTTCACCAATATAAAGCTATATTATCAACAAGTAACATAGATTTTAATCCCGGAAAAACTCATTTACGTAGGCGGAGCCGCGAGCAATGACTTCATATAAACATGTCTTACATTTTACCCATGAGACGTCAATACCCCCGAGGTGTAGACACAACTAAAGGGTTATCTTATTTTTTTACAACTTTGTTACCAGTTGAGAATCGTTTGGATGGCTGAGGTTTACTTAATAACATGTTATTTTACAAGGAAACATAATTATCATAATAATCTAGCAATTAATGCTATGTTGATAACCATATTATCATTGATCAGATCTGGTTTTCGCTTATATAGGAATTCTCATTTAAAATTAATTTTTCGTGATTGCTTTGTACACTGTTAGGTACACTATTAGTACCTATACATATATACAGAGCATCACGTCTTTTTTTCCTTTTCACGGGTAAGCTACGTTAGGTGATAGGTCCTATGTAACAGGGGGCAGGTCTATAGTCATATACCGTGCACATTTTAGGTGTCCAGGTTCATACCGAGTAGAAAATCAATATCACTGCCCGTCCCGGGATTCTAAATCGAGACCTCAGCACAACAGTCGTACCGCGCACGCCATAAAACTACGCTACCATCGCAGTCTGCGTTATTAGCAGTTGTACTAATACTATAATAATTAATATTTTACTTGGTTTTGGTCACCGCCCCGTTTGCATGAAAGACTTTTCTTAGAATAAAAGTTCCACTGTTTACTTTACCAGAGTACTAACTGAAGAGTAGAAAGTATCAAACCAGGAATTGGTCTATTTTCCAAATTTTATACAAGTCAATTCAAGAGTTCAGCGTTTATTTCTAATGGCTTATTTACACTCTCGTCTCGTAACACGCCTCGTGGTTCGTACCATGTTCGCCTCGCAGCTCGCGTGATTCGAGTATTTGTTTACACTCTCTTGGTGAGTTCATTTGTTTCAGGCGAGCGCACTGTTCATACTCTCGTCTCGTGGTTCGCCACGCGACTCGTCTCGCCGCTTGCGTGAGAGTATAATTGGGCCATTACAATCATCTTTCTAACCTGTCGCGTTCATAACTAAGTTTCAGTCTAAAAGGTCACACGCCTTCACGAACTAAACACATTGTCGCCTTGCTAAATGGATTAGCAGCTTTGAAGGTCGATCCTCATAAGGGATTTTTTTTGTTAGTGCAAATGTGTCTTCGCAAATGGATCTGTATATTTGTAGTAATCATCTCATTGGTATAATTGCGTGTGCATAGCCTTTTATGTGTTAAACGATAATTTGTAACGCACTCTTTGAGTTATTATTTCGTTTAAGATAAATATATATTGAAAAGGAGATGTTAAAATATACACACACAGGCACACACACTCACGCCCGTTATCCCCGAAAGGGTATGCAGAGGTGCAACTAGTGCACCCACTTTTCTCCGTGCGTATTCCGCCCTATGATGTGATAGGGGACGACCCTATCGCCATGTCGGGCACAAATTCCAGACACCAGGCTGGTACTGAGTAGAAAAACCCAATATACTTTGTCCGACCCGGGGATCGAACCTGAGACCTCAGCATTGTAGTCGTACCGTCATACAATTACGCCACCGAGGTAGTCAATGATGAAATATGAGAATTCAAAAATCAAAAAAATATTAATACTCATATACTCACGCACGCTTCAACAGAGGGAAAGAAAGAGCATCCATTTGCCTCCGATCTCATTTCTCTTCTATAACATGATAGAGAACCCTTTGAACGTAATGGACATCTACCATAGCGAGCACTCTTAAGTTCTGAAATTGGATTCATAATGTCGACGACACCTTAACTTCTCTACCGCTGAACCAATAAGATGGCTTAAAAAATGTCCCACAAAAGAAACAAGACCTTGGCATAACAATAAAGCCTCAAGATCTCAAGGTTGGATTTACACCTAGATAGTAGATGCATGTTATCACAATCCGTTACAAACAAAGCAGCGAGTTTGCTCATGGAATCTTTCTGTTTGAATTGGTTTTAATGAATCACTAAAACAGCTGAAACTATGAACTATAATGTGGTTTCTGCTTTTCTGGTTTTTATCAATAAAATATCGCTTAAATTACTTTAAAACATGCTTGTAGGAATACCGTAAAAATCCGTTTAGGCATTTCTAACATTAACCCAAATTCAAACAAGCAGACAAAAAAATAGAATAAATTAGAATCGAAGAAATATAAAAATTATATTTTTTACACTTTTATGGAATGCTAAATAGAATGTTAGTTTCAATCAATATTGTATGCATTTTCGAGTAAACTTTGAACGCGTGTTTTTTTATATAGCTATTACCTCTAATACCTAATACAATTTTCGGCGGTATTTTTCTTCTAACAGGAAAATAGTTTGCCACGTCATGTGGTCTCAAGAGACACAACTCACACAACCTAGTCAAAATTTGAAGTCAACACAATGTTTCTCTTGAATTATCAGGTAATGTAAATATGACTTGAATTTTTGTATATTAAAAATGTAAAAGTGTATTATGTTAAAAAATAAACAACTTTATGTGGCAGAGAAGCAGAACTTTAACAATATCATTCAATCGCGTGTGACCTTAGCTCAGTCTTTCCAGTGAAATACGCGGAGAATTTACTGAAAGGAGTTGTTTGCACTTCGATCGACATTGTTGAGTTCGCGTTACGGATCGCGTGTCTAACAGTATCTACATAACATTTGTGAATAGCATTTGTTACGGCCATGCATTTGGACAACTGCGCACTACTTCCATTCTGCAGTAAATTGCTTTATTTTTAAACATTAATTTCAAAACACTTTCAAAGAAATAGAAAAATGGTTCTAAAAATTTGTTTGTTGGTTTTAAAAAGTTAGTTCGAGAAAAACTAATTATGCTCTTGCAAACAAATCAACTCTAGAGGAAACGCAAAGGAACAAAAATGCTTCATTTTATTTATTCTTTGTATTAATCCGTGCATTCAATTCAATTAATTGAGAGAGAAATAAAGCATCGTTAAATAATTGTTTGTGCTTTTATTGTAACAAGAATACTCACAAACAGTAGTTGTAATTCTAGGTTTTAAATTTTGCTTTCAAATAGAATTTGTGTTTTTGTTCTGTAAGTACTAAGTTCCCAAAATGTTCAGATTCACAGTGCGAAACTAAGGCATAAATGCGTGCCACTGTAGATCCTGGTATGTTTGCAATATAAAGTGTGTGAGGGACCCAGAATGTTCCCATCCCCATGTTTTGTCTCAAGCACAATCCACAACCCACAATGCCATTATTATATACTGAAATATCATATTTCGTCCATGTAAAAAGAAATGCGATGGCGTTGATAAAATATAAACCCTATCGTATTATAGTTGAAATAAAATATTGTACATGATTCAGCATAAAATTTAAGTAGATTTTCGCTTGCACTTTCAGTGGGTAACTAACGACCTTTACTTAGACATTCCATTGACTTTTGAAAAGGGTTTTAGCTTTAGCTCATTTTTTTGTGTCAGGCCCATAGTCCTTGTCAAATAATAATAATAATAATAATATTCAATGTATATGTTATTATACATAATATGTTTTGTCACGAGCTATTTTTGAGTAACAAATTAAATCATAAAGATATAAAGTAGATATTGGGTATCGTGCGAAGTTTTATAATATTATAAAATAATATAAATTATTATATTACCATTAACGCGACCTTCTGTAATGTATTATACAACTAGATACAGAACATCATTTACACGTATGTTTATATTTTCATCAAGTTCTACAATCTACACAATTATTCCAATCGCAAAAAATATTTTTAAATATTGAACTTTGCTAAAGACTCTTTTAACGTAGGTTCGACAACCTTAAAATTGTTTTTTTTTTCCTTTTTTAAGATACATATATCTACATATTAAGATGCCTTCTCAATTTTCAAATATCTCTTCTCACGTCAAATATTCAGCGAAAATATTTTTATCCCATCAAAAACATGAATGTGAAATGTGGAAGCCAAGTCTAACATTAAGAATATGCGTGCTGGTCGACTTCACCGACAAAAGAATCGAAATCTTAATGGTTGCCAAGCCCTGTAGATTATCCTGAAAATTATTTATAAGAACAAAATCCATTCTAAAATAAATTTAATCTAATATTTCTTTGTTTTTCTGCTATGACAATGTATGATGTTTAAAAATATAATTTCTTAAATTTGAATAGACGAATTATTTACACAAAGCAGATAACTTAGTATAAATTTAAGCTCAAGATTTGACTTGGCTAGTCTTCACATACAGTTTTTCTTATATTTGGCGAATAAACTTATCTTTATGTTACTGTTTTTATATTGTAAAATCAACATATCCTACTCTTCGATAAAAATGTTTACTGATAAAACTAGCCAAGAAAAATCTTGAGCTTAAATTTATACTAAGTTATCTGCTTTGTGTAAATAATTCGACTATTCAAATTTAAGAAATTATATTTTTAAACATCATACATTGTCGTAGCAGAAAAACAAAGAAATATTAGATTAAATTTATTTTAGAATGGATTGTGTTCTTGTAAATAATTTTCAGGATAATCTACAGGGCTTGGCAACCATTAAGATTTCGGTTCTTTTGTCGGTGAAGTCGACCAGCACGCATATTCTTAATGTTAGACTTGGCTTCCACATTTCACATTCATGTTTTTGATGGGATATCATTACTTTTTGTAAAGATGTTATTTATTAAAATATTGGGTTAAGTAATTAAAACAATTACGTAAGAAGTTACCTTTGATCAATATTCATGATGTTACTTATTTTAGAAAGAAAATGAATAATGTATTAAAAGCCGTAAACCACTTCGTCGCTCGGCTATGTGCACGCGATGAAGTCCTCTTGGTATAAAAACCTCTATTTAATAAATACTTAAACTCTATGATTCGCAAGTATTATGATAGAACGTCCAATGTCATGTCATGTCAAAATAATAAACGTCTTAAGATGTAAATAAACATTGTAGAAATCAGAAATTTTTAATTCGAGCTCGAAACAGAAGTAAATATATAATATAAAAGACTGAAGAGTGGGAACGAGTTGTTGATGCCTATAACGTATCTATAGGAACCTATCGCCGTGTCCCACAACAGCTCTGTCTAGTCGGAAAATAGAATAGAAAAATTCAAGCAAAAGTGATGCCCTAATACGGAGGGAACGTAATTAACGGGTCAAGGTAAATAGTATTTAATGTAAAATAAAGCATCAATGGACGTGTACGCCTAAACGTTCATTATTCAGAACATAAATTATAGATAGTATGCAGATTTTCCGATTGCTTGGAAAATGTTTCAAATCTTAAAAATGTATTGTTTTCAGATTTTTTCCTTTGTATACATACAATTACCTACCTGGACACCAAATTTCAACTTTCTAGGTCATCTGGAAGTGGGTTAGGTTTTTGATCTATATGTCAGTCAGTGATAAAAATGCCGATTTTTAGATGTTAGTATCTCAATAACCGTTTGAGCTATATTTATGAAATTTGGGATTCTGGTTAACTTGAGGGGGTTGAATACACAAAACAAATCTCAAGTATTTACGTTAAATAGATTTTGAGTTATAGAGGCGTCAAAAGTCGCTCCAAATGGTTCGGGTGAAACTACACTAGGCAGCTTTGACAAGTTTTTTTTTTTTTGCTTGGCTTGACACGCTGCCGCGTGTCTCGATATGGAACCGTCATGCTTCCGAGGTACATGATTCGGCACAATCATGTTTGTCCCAAGCAGTGGCTTTTGTCTATTGTTGGTTATAAAAATTATCTTTATTGTCTAATAGCTCTCCTTGTGTGTACTGTATAGGCGGCCTTCTCGTAAAACTTATCGCTAATCGCTCGTAATCTACGCATTATTACCACCGTCTCTTAGTTTTATAGGTCGGAAATGTTTGATTACATTCATACATAAGGGTATCTAAATAATATTTGGTACAGTAGAATTAGGAGAGGTTAATATGAATATTCGTTGGTTTCGCTGAATTGATCAAATGTTTGCTCAAATATTCACAAGCCAGAGCATATCTCCGCACTTAGATAAATATATCTCACACGCAAGTCTTCTGTTGAATATATAGAACTCTAAAGTTAAGATCTCCTAACAAATATCTGTATATTATCTATTTCCAAGTCTTGTCAAAAAAAAAAAAACGAAACGGATTTTATTCCCAAAAGCATCCTACTAATATTATAAAGGCGAAAGTTTGTAAGAATGTATGGATGTTTGGATGTTAGGATGTAAGGATCTTTGTTCCTCTTTCACGCAAAAACTACTGAACGGATTTCGATGAAATTTGGCACACGGGTAGATCATGTCCTGGATTAACACATAGACTACTTTTTATCCCGGGAAAATATAAAGCGGGACTTTTATCCCGGAAAAACTTTTTAAAGCGGGCGGAGCCGCGGGCAAAAGCTAGTAAAGAATATAAATCTATATATCAAAATAAAAATTTTTGGCTTTATCAACAAAAAACACATAATCACAAAAGGAAACACAAGTAGAGTATTAATTAATATCCTACTATCATATACCCTGCGCATTGTAATAAGTGTAATCTTTCCCTCAGATTTCCCCCTTATCCGGCGGATATCTTTACTTTGCCTTTACCTTGCTCTATTGCGATGCGTCACTGAGCACCGTGGCGAGATGTGGGGAGCCCGTCATTACGCGACTCATTGACCCCTAACTGTATTTAATGTAATGGATAAGTAGTTTTTTCTATTGTTCGTAGATTGATTTAGGTTTTAAATTGTTTAGATTTATCCACGTGGCTTCGTTTTCGAAAAAAAGGTTTCCATATACGTATTTTGATCTTGTTAATGTTGTTGGCTCTTTTTGAAGAAACATCAGAAACTTTGTTTTTATGAGATACAGAAAAAAAATACAATATATGACAATTACAAAAGTAAATAGTCGTTTACATGTAATTATGTTATGACTAGTTCCTTGGATATGCTTTGTTTTAATTCCGCAAATTGAAGTTCATTGAAAGTCAAAATATAAACAGAATTGGGTGTAATATGTAATGGAATTTTCCTTCTATCATAGTTCGAGTATATTCAATAAAATCCAATGTTACATCCGCATTAAGTAGATAGACTTATACTATGAACCAGTGCACCTACTGTTCTCCTTATTTAGTAATTTGTTCAACCTGATTCCAACCAAATACCGGTGACTTCGCAGCCAAGTACACTACTACAAGACGATATCGCATCCCCAAATTGCCCTCTAACGACTTTCAGCAAGTACCATTTAGTATTTCCAATTGGTTGAACAGCTAGGCATAAAGATTAAGTTACAGTTTGAACCTTGATAATGGATTACAGTACCACACGACACGTTCGTAAGTGACACGGAACACGTGGCCGCGGCGGCGTGATCTAGAGATTTTTTAAGATTAACCCGCGGTGCTTAAGCTGAATAAGGTGACTGAAGTTTGAATGATTATTTCGGGTTGATCGAGAATTCGACTTCTGAAGCAATAGTTATGCCAATTTTAAAACTGTTTCGATGTTTGTAGATGATTTCCTATTTACTATAAGACTGCCCGCTTTTGAAAGGTCCGTCTGGAAATCTTTAGGTGAGGCCTATGTTCAGCAGTGGAAATCATGTGGATCATGATGATAATGAAACTATAAGAAAATATCCGCAAAATTACCTATACGAAATCTCTAGACCTATAAATGACCTTTGGTGACGTCAGATAGTAAATTGAAGTTGTCGCCTTCCATCTCTATGGTTAGAGCTGCACTCTGCAGAATTTCTCAATTATGTACAATCAATGTGTAGGTATCATTTGTTGAACATAGCAATATCAGTAGGGTGATTTCATACGAAGTCGGGACTGATATTATTATTTTCCTGATCTGATGGATATTAATTTTCGTATTCTGATAATTATTATTACTGGTAAATGACGTAGACATGTTCCGCGAATTGCCTCAGAGGGTTTTTTGTTAAAAGTGAATAGTGGAAATTTTTTATTGAATGATGAAAATGTAATCATTTACCTGTTGCCATCAAACAACTTTTTGGTGTTAATAATCCAAAAGTAATTTAACATACTAATTTCATTTCGATTTCATAATCGATAATAATATTATACAGCTGAAGAGTTTGTTTGTCTATTTGGTTGAACGCGATAATCTCAGGAACTACTAAACCGAATTTGAATTTTTTACTAATAGAAAGCTACATTACTCTTGAATGCTTGGGTTACTTTTTATGCCGGGAATATATTTTTCATCCCGGAGAACCTTTTTCGCGCAGATAGAGCCGCAAGAAAAAACTAGTTAATAATAAAGCATATTAGCATACCAAAAATAAAATATTACGACGTTTTTGCAACATTATATTAAAAAATAATGTAAAATTTTCGTTTGGTTGATAATGTATTCCACTTACTCTAATTATGAAAACTCTTACACGAATAAGGAAGCTACATTATTCCTGAGTGCTATAGGCTAGCCTTTATTCCGGGAATAGACTACGTGGGAGGATTCGTCACCAGAAGCCATTTTATAAACGTGTAGATCAGTATTAACCGAATTAAAATCATTATTGGTGTACTTGATGGCTTGAAAGTAAATATTCCGAAATGTTTACACTATCTCAAGCTCCCTTGAAGGATGTATCTGATAATCACAATTAAAGTTAATCTCTATAATCATACCACTTGTTAGTAAACTGACAAATTCTGCTCGTTGACGCCGCTTACACAGTCGTTATGCCAGATAATCTTATCTGTGTACATGATGATCATCACTACTTCGCGTGGGTATTGTTTCGGGCGCGTGTAATCTGTTTATCCTGTGTACTAGATAGTTGGTTTCATATGCTGAGCTGTCCTCCGATATAAGCATTGAATTCGGTGAAGTTAATTACATAAGCAGCTCTGTATTATAAACATTCTCATTGCTGCGGACAAGCTTTTGCAATTCAAAATAAGGTAGCGTTGTATATAGGCACCGGTATGTACAATAAACAATTAAGTCATCTAAGTTACTGCATTGTATATTATTTATATCAAGCATTCTAAAGCACGGGCCTCCTCTACTACTGAGAGGGTTTTAGGCCTTTGTCCACCACGCTGGCCTAGTGCGGGTTGTCTGGCTCGACATACCATCGAAATTCGTATGGAGAACTTCTCGGCTATGAAGTTTTCATCGCGATCATTCTCAAAGAATATAGACGACATACTTAATTTTCTTTTTAGTATAATTAGAGGTGCATTCCCTTGCCTTTTAAACTCGCAACTAGGCTATTGCTGCTTATATTTTATCTCGGTAGTAGAACTACGCACAGCTCTAGGTGCAAGATGGTGTTGTAATGACAACGCATGGTGGACCATCACGCAGACCCGCTTGTCTCGTCAACCAGTTCTATATGTCTCAATGAAGTTACATTCGTATCATTTAATATTGCGCATTATTCATCGACCACGCTTTTCCCTCGTGTTATACATTATCAAAGATTATTTAAATTCCATTTGAGAAAGTGAAATTAATGATAAACAATAATAGAATTGATGACTTGTAATCAAAACGGAACAGAAGCCTTAAGACGTTAAATTCTTTGTTTCAAATCTTTTTAAGATACTAATTTGGTAACATTGTAGGTGGTGCTCACGTAACCCGCGAAATCTTGAGCAAATTATAATGACGTCATAAAATGGTATATTCATTTTATCTCCTCTGTAAGGTGACACGATTTTTTATCAATGTAGGTGATCTGAACATCGCTGTGACGTGTTTCGTATAAACGCTAACGATGTTTACCGAGAAATCTTAAAATGGGAAATGTGGGTGTTCAAAGGAACTGCATGAAACGTGTTTTGAATGCTACGTTCATAATCCTGTGCTTTTGATTTTAGGCGCCCAAGTTATACATATAATACATTCCCATAGCTAATGGAATTGTATGACGCTATTGGAATCTGGATGCCGAGAGCCAGGGTGGTGACCATAGCTGATCGAAGGTTTATTTCACCTGTTCTTTATTAGTATAAAGGCATACTTGCCTTATGCCCTTATTCGTTTTACCTACAACTACTAAGTCATTGGTGCTTGTCTCTAATCCAGCGTATTAATCGCATGTTCTCACCTCTCTGTAGGATATTTATTACATATACTAGCATTTCCTCTCGTTCACAAAACACATTTCATATATCTTTCTGCTATACAAAATATGACAAAAATACTTTCATTAGACGTTCCTGTGAGTTTTATAATAAATATCTAAATGATGATGACATATTCTCCTTTCGACTTTCTACTTACAAGACACGAGTATGTAATTTGTTAGACAAAATGTAATATCTATTAACTGTAGCAAATACGTAAAGGCTGCTTTCTTGTTGATAGCTCATAACAAATTTTTGTAACTGTGAATGGACCTTTAAGTCTTTTTGTATACTTTTATATTAATCGGTGTCTGTACATGACTGTTTGTGTCCTAAATAAATAAAAAAAATATATACTATGACTCTTTGGACTATCCCCACGTCTTCCTGTAATATTTTTCAGTTAGACGTTTGTAGACTCCAGCATACAAAATATGGTATGGGTCTTCTTATAAAAACACAATGGACAGCCCGATATGGTAATCGGATTTGAGTTGCATTGCTTGTTGAAGTTTTCATATTGTCACTTTTCCCCGTGTGTTGCTCAATACTTTCTACGCTAAAGTTATCACATTGAGCAAACATTGTCGAACTAAGCCAAGGCTTACAAAATGTAGGTGTTCACATCCAACATTATAAGTTATTAACTAGGGGCGATCTTAATAAATCAATCTCACGATTGCGTAAAATCTGAAGTAGACATTTAATGTATTGAACTGTTTAGTAAACCAAGCTTCAGCTGTCGTTTGAGAGTTGGTTCTCAGCTGAGTAAGCGCTGTTAAATAAACAAAAGTTTACTGTCAAAATCTGTCACATATCTTCACTTAAGACGACACTTGAGCTGATGATAATTGGGATTTATTAAATAAGAGACTATCTTAAGATGTCGACCGTAATTTAAGAGCGTCTCAGCTGATATCGCACTTCAGAGCTATATTGAGTTGCATCTATTATGCGACCCTAGGATATACTAATCTTGGGCTTTAACTAATTCGTTAAGACACCCGCGATAAGATAACACTCTTCACTATCGTCGATTTTAAATATCATGATTTTACGATGCATTTACTACTAGCAGTGGATTAAAAAATGGTAGTCGTTTGTGGAACGTTGTAGACCTTTTTTTTGTTGTAACTTGTTAACCGATTAGATAGAAAATCCAAACATCCCTTCTTAGCGATGACCTACGTTACATAAGGAATTCGTGTGCTAAATTTCAAACTTTTGCACCAACGTATATAAGCTGTGCGTTGTCCGTCGGTCTGTCTGTGTTCATCTTTACAATGAGCACTAAATGCAGTCCGAATTTACCGCATAGGTAATACTGGTTTTGCACTCGATACTTATTCATTCGTTGCCACTTTGCGGTAAAAACAAAAAGTATGTTGGTCATCATGGGAATCCCAGTGTTTAATTACATGATTCAGTTAATACTTCTTGCACTAAAATATTAGACAAGTAATTCAAAATAATAACTTTCAAAATATAGTATTAATTGTGCTCATAAAATTTGTTTGATTTGATAAAATCGATCTGAATGACTTAACTAATTGTCTGTTTTTGTATTCGACCTGGTGCCATTCTAAAATCGCGGTTGATGCAATAATCAATAGAAATCTATATCCAAGAGTAACATAACGTTATTGAACGACCTGCGCGCTCGCAATAGGTAGGAGTTTCGTCTATAGTTTGTTCTTGCTGCTGGCACGTTTAATGTGCAAGGTGTTCGAAGGGAGGCGTACGGCACACGCAGATCAATGCGTTCTAGTAACTCGGGACAGTCTATCAAACTACTTGTAATATTCATTCAGTACACTAGGTCAGTTATTATATACCTTTCTATACGCATACACTCGATGCAATACGCATAGAACTTTCTAAATATTATGTAAAATCACATTTGTAGCCTCGTCCTCCATAATTTACCACAATATTTTCAATGAATGCTTTTCCGATGACAAACGATTTATCGACGCGTACATATCTCGAACATCTTGAAGCGCCAGATCTACTTGGCAAGTGATCTAATTGTTTATCTATCTACAGTATGAATAATGTTTTGTGCAGCTTTAAATATCCTTTACTTCTGTCGCGTTTTGTCGTGAGATATTGTCTAAAAATACTTGACGGAAGAGACCTGGGGGGTAACTCCTGAAACTGATTCGATTGTTCGATTGTTCCTGTATTCGAACTCGATTTGTTCTTCTATTCGAACTTGAAATGGGCACTCCCGACGTAAATCGACTAGCTGATCAAAAACGGCCGTTATAAAACGTCGATCGAGTATTTGTTCACAGATTATAAGCATCGTCAGCTGTATCCTGTACATTACGTCATATTTACGTGGTTATGTTGTATGGAGAATTTAATTATAATAATTTTATTTTATTTATTTTACATATAAAATGATGCCCCAGTTGTTGTTACATACATATTCACATAAATATAAGAAATTATTACGTTGTTTATTGAGTTTATTGTAATTATTTAGCAACCAAAGATAAGTTGAGTTGCCCAAATCTATTTAGTCTATGCTATGAACTATCAAAATATCTGACATTGTCAACGTCACGTTACAATAATATATGTCGTAGCGGGAGACTCAAAATATGATTTGTGAATTAGCATGATGATAAATAAATTTATTTCGAAACATCATTATGTAATACACAGCACATACATTTGTTTAAATTACAGGCACAAACTATAGCCGATTCAGTCTTAAAGGTATTTACAACTAACTCGAGAAAGACAAAATGTTTAGGTATTTAATTGGATAATACAGGCTTATGATAGCTACAATTTAAGGTTCTAAAATATGATTATTTTTACAATCCATATTAATTATTTTTATATGAAAATAATAAGTACTAGACTTCACCCAGTGGTCGAGATTGGACTGCAATTCATAAAAATATGTAACAGGGCTTAATGAGATAAAAGAAAAAAGCAGATTTTTGTCTTAACATCTATAATATTATTTTATAACAAAAAAATAAAAAACTTAAACAATAAGTCGGCTTTCGTACCTACCTACTCCTATACAAACTTTAAACAAGACGTTGCCGTGCATTTTGCACACGTCGTAGCTCATCATTGCGAGATTATGATGAGGCATTTATGATCTAGTCTGCGATGCCTGTCTCCATGTCTCCATCAATAATAATAGGAGATGGGCAGTTATGCAAACTTAGAAACTCATCACAATCCATATTAATTGCCCGGTTACTAAAACGGCCCATACTAAACAAATTTCTTCTTCTTCAATTGTCAATACGGATAGTTTCTTCAATAACATTAAAAAAAGTATTAGAGGTGTTCATTAAACGTTATAACTGTTAATTTAACTCATTATAAAAAAATAGCTGTTAATTCTATTAACTACTATTGCAATATTCATTAAACGTTTAAACTAATGAACGGACTGCGGAGGCAGTTAATGCCATCTGTTAAGTTATCATTCAACTAAACTTGATAACTGTTAATCATAGAAATATGCTAATAACGCCTCTATAGGTTATTTATTAAATGAAATTTAATAGTACTAATAAGCACAAAAATGATATTTTTTCTTTAGCTAAGACTTAAATTATGCCTTGTCGTGATTTGTGAACAATAAAATCGCCACTTGCAATGATTGCGAAAATAATTTTATTTAGGTAACGACAGAATTGATAAAAGTGGCCGCCATTTTGAATTTCTTTGCTTTAAGGTCAATTGACCTCAAAATCGGTATGTGGGTATAACTTTAATTACCAAAGACTGATCCAATGTCAGAATTGAAAAAAGTGGCCGCCATTTTGAATTTCTTTGTTTTAAGGCCAATCCACCTCAAAATCGATATTTGGTTATGGCTTTAGGTACAAAAGACGGATCTAATGTTAGAATTGAAAAAGTGGCCGCCATTTTGAATTTCTTTGTTTTAAGGCCAATCCACCTCAAAATCGACATTTGGTCATGGCTTTAGGTACAAAAGACGGATCCAATGTTAGAATTGAAAAAAGTGGCCACCATTTTGATTTTTTTTGTTTTAAGGCCTATCGACCACAAAATCGATATCTGGGCAGGCCTGTTGGTACAAAAGACGGATCCAATGTTAGAATTGAAAAAAGTGGCCGCCATTTTGAATTTCTTTGTTTTAAGGCCAATTCACCTCAAAATCGATATTTGGTTATGGCTTTAGGTACAAAAGACGGATCTAATGTTAGAATTGAAAAAAGTGGCCGCCATTTTGAATTTCTTTGTTTTAAGGCCAATCCACCTCAAAATCGACATTTGGTCATGGCTTTAGGTACAAAAGACGGATCCAATGTTAGAATTGAAAAAAGTGGCCACCATTTTGATTTTTTTTGTTTTAAGGCCTATCGACCACAAAATCGATATCTGGGCAGGCCTGTTGGTACAAAAGACGGATCCAATGTTAGAATTGAAAAAAGTGGCCGCCATTTTGAATTCCTTTGTTTTAAGGCCAATTGACCTCAAATTCGACATCTGAGTATAACTTTAGTTACCAAAGAACATTCTAATGTCGGAATGGAAAAAAGTGGCCGCCATTTTGAATTTCTTTGTTTTAAGGCCTATCGACCTCAAAATCGATATCTGCGCAGGCCTGTAGGTACAAAAGACGGATCCAATGTTAGAATTGAAAAAAGCGGCCGCCATTTTGAATTTTTTTGTTTTAAGGCCTATCGACCTCAAAATCGACATCTGGGCAGGCCTGTAGGTACAAAAGGAGGATCCAATGTTAGAATTGAAAAAAGTGTCCGCCATTTTGAATGTCTTTGTTTTAAGGCCAATCGATCTCAAAATCGATATCTGGGCTGGCCTGTAGGTACAAAAGACGGATACAATGTTAGAATTGAAAAAAGTGCCCGCCATTTTGAATTCCTTTATTTTAAGGCCAATTGATACTGGGCATGACATTGATAGTAAAAGTCATATTTAATGTTAGACTTACGAAAAGTGGTCGCCATTTTGAATTTCTTTGTTTTAAGAATGATTGGATTTAATATAGATATTTGGGCTTGTCTTTAGACAAATAGAATAAATCGAGGTTGGAATTTCAAGAACTGCATTCCATGTTAAATGTTCTTGTTTTAAGGGCTATTGGTTTTAAAATCAAACTCCGCTGGACATGGCCACAAACTATAGTAGGTTATAGAACTTTTAAATAATATGGCCACCATCAATACTTACTCAATTCTCTTCAATAATGATATCGCAGGTTTGTTATGTCGCAAAATAAAGAATTGAAGAACAAAGAAGTGGCCCGTGGCAGCAAACAGCAAATAAAGTAAATTCCTCTGTGAAAGCATCAAAATCGGTTAAAAATCAGGGAGTCGCTAACAATTCAACTATTGCTATAAGAATAATTAGCCGCGTAGTAGAAATTATCTTACTATATTTTTCTTCCCCCACATCGTTATGCCCTGTTGGTTGACCATTCATTTAATGTATCTTTTTTTTTATTTACCCCCCTTCACAAGACTTAAAAGGCTACTCACGTTGATTACCTTATTAATTTTTTAAATTATTTAATTTTGATGTGACTGCGTATTTAAATTGTCAAATTAGTAAAATTACAACTTCGATTTATTCTATTTGGCTAAAGACAAGCCCAAATATCTATCTTAAATCCGACCAGTCTTAAAACAAAGAAGTTCAAAATGGTGACCACTTTTCTTGAGTCTACCATTAGATCTGTTTTTTTACTAACGATGGCATGCCCAAGTATCCATTTTGACGTCAATTGTTCTTAAAACAAATAAATTCAAAATGGTGGCCACTTTTTTCAATTCTAACATTGGATCCGTCTTTTGTACCTAAAGCCATGACCAAATATCGATTTTGAGGTCGATTGGCCTTAAAACAAAGAAATTCAAAATGGCGGCCACTTTTTCAACTCTAACATTGGATCCGTCTTTTGTACCTACAGGCCTGCTCAGATACCGATTTTGAGGTCGATAGGCCTTAAAACAAAAAAATTCAAAATGGCGGCCACTTTTTTCAATTCTAACATTAGATCCGTCTTTTGTACCTAAAGCCATGACCAAATGTCGATTTTGAGGTGGATTGGCCTTAAAACAAAGAAATTCAAAATGGCGGCCACTTTTTTCAATTCCGACATTGAATCAGTTTTTAGTAATTAAAGTTATACCCAGATACCGATTTTGAAGTCAATTGGCCTTAAAACATAGAAATTCAAAATGGAGGCCGTGTATACCAATTCTAACATTGGTTCTGAATACTATAGTGCTAATGTCCATAATAAATAAATAAATAAGTAGTATAAAGATACATACTAACATAATTTTAAGGTGTAAAAAATTGAACAGTCATTACACCTCAAAGCAGATTTTTTCAATTGTATGAACGGCACGCAAGCGTCATTTACACAAATGTTCATGAATACGTAATAATTAGAAAATGTTTATTTCGATGTGACTGTTATTGTGAAAAAAAATTAACCTGTTGGTTATTGGTTCAATGTTAAAAAAATTAACATAATTAAAATAAACGACGCAAGACACGTGTTGAACATGTTATCGCTAATGCTTTTCACGTAACTCCTTACTTCTTGACCGTTATAACTTAACTATTAATTTAACACGTTATTTTTTTTTAATGTTTAACTATTAACCATTAATAATTTTTAACCATTAATCACATCACTAAAAAGTATTGTAGTCCAGCCATAATTGCATAGATATTCGTAAAATTTCTCACTAAAACACAAAACAATTTCACTTGAACCGTACACGGCACCTATTTTGCAATCGTAGAATTTGACGGATAAAGTCGATTTGACTACTCGATTCACGATCGTACGAAAGAGTGGAGAGTAAGCATTTCTCGATCTTAACGAATTTTTTCGATCCCAGTAAGTTCTAATTTGAGGCGCGGCTTGATCGTGCGCTAGTGTAGATTTCGGGAGTATCAAAACGCTTGAAACCGAATCGAACTCGATTTGATTTAGGATTCGAACGTGTCAGGAGTTACCCAGCTGTTTTTATCGTAAGTTTGAGTGCAACTGTCTTCTTTTGTCTAGTAATCTTAAATATTTGGTAGTTATCTGAAAAAGTGGAGATTAGAAAGATCTTCTAATGCCTAATTAACTTCGCTTATACATCGAAAATTGATTTTGAGTTGCTGAGTTTTTATAGCGGTAACGTCTTACATGTTTCCGACTACCCTGTTCAGTGTACCTACATTGTAAGCACTAAAAATATGTATACAATAACGGGTCGTGACTCGTGACTGAGTATAAGGAAACTTATTATTTTAATTGAATGTCTGACTAGTCTCTCATTCCTATTTACAGACATTTTAATGGAACAATTACCTTACTTAAGTTTCCCCTTTCGATTACCCTTTCAGGACCACAAAACATTTACACAACCTAACATTTTCATACGAGTCAATTGAAACAATTACCATGTAATGAACCACGCTAGAATTTATACAAGTTTAGCGAGATGAGACGAGATTACTCGTATCACAGCACATTGTAGTCCTAGTCATTTCAATCTAGGCTTGATGACCTTCTCTTTATCTTATTGTATTTTAAATGAATACACTGATTACGTTTCATCCTTGGATTTGATTATGTTTTCATGGTGTTTTTGTAGCATTTGAGTTAATTGCTTTTTTGATAAAATATGCCGATATTCATTTGGAATTGTTTTTGATGTTCATCTGACATTGTGTAGTATGTTTAAAATTGTTTTTTGTATATTTTGATTCGGTGTTGTATGATTCTTCATAAATAGATTTAGAATTATCAGATATTTTTTGTAAATTAAAAATAATGAACTTTTTGTCTGTTTCAATTATAATGCCTAGTTATCATCATTTAAATAGTTTGGGTAGCTTTTTAATTTAAAATATATGTATAGCTGTTACTGCATTAAAATTCCCTATTAAATGCCATTTTCTATGAAGCTATTTAATTAAACTATGTTGTAACCAGAATGTACTCAACTCTGACCTTTCAGTAGCTGGAACGTGAGAGTTATTTTTAACACCCATTTGGCATTTCATGAAATGCCGCTGTAATGAATAGGACTTCGCGTAGATGTCGACACATTTCCTGTGAGAAACTCTGCAACGTTTTACGGTTCGACACGTTTTAACGCATCGCTTTTTGCTATGGTTTTTTCGTTTGGTATTAAAGTGCTTCAATTGAAAAATTTATGTATATAAGCTAACCAGCTATTTTGGATAGATATGTAGACTGAAAAACTGAACGTCCTAAAATTGACTACTAGCCATTTAGCGATGATCTAGTTCAGAATACATTAGACTATTAAAGTCAATAAAGCTACTTAATCTAATCGAGTCCTTGATTTCGTAGTAATTTCTATTATTCTTAACAACGGTGAATTAAGTGTGAATGATTGATTGTATCTTAACCTCATTCTTATCTAAATGTGGTAGAAAATTGCAATTAATTGAAAATTACGTTTGACTCTTCACGGTTTTTACTCAACCCCAATAAATCTACGTCCATATCTTCATACAGAACATGTAATGTTAACTCATAAATAAATATCCGTTCTCATAAATATTTCTTTTTTTATTTTTCTGATAATATAGACAGGTCATCCAATGTAGGTCGGCAGTCGGTCGTTCACCGAACAACATTCACCGATAACTTGTAGTTACGATATTTATATCGATTTCATTAACTCGCACTCTCAACTCGATGAGAAATGTTATATGGTTTGTTTTTATAGTATTTGGTACAATTGTTAAATGGTGCAAACCTTGTCTTTTGGCATCCAATCGTTATCGATGTTTTGGTGTCGATGAATCTGTATATTTTTTAAATTGGAGTGTTGGTTTCAATGATGTAAGTTTACACGTAGTAATGTAAAACGTCCATGGTATACAGTACATTTCTATTTATTTATGTAGTTTATTTGTATAGGTACTTTATGTACACAAATGCTAAATGGTATCTCTGATATTTTGTCTTTAAAGAGAAACTTGACACTCAGGTTACTCGTTGTTAGTACATATCGAGACACGCGGCAGCGTGTCAAGCCAAGCAAAAAAAAAAAGTCGAAGCTGCCTAGTGTAGTTTCACCCGAACCATTTGGAGCGACTTTTGACACCTCCATAACTCAAAATATATTTAACGTAAATACCTGAGATTTGGTTTATATATTAAACCCCCTCAAGTTAACCAGAATCCCAAATTTCATAAATATAGCTCAAACGGTCATTGAGATACTAACATCTAAAAATCGGCATTTTTATCACTGACTGACATATAGATCAAAAACCTAACCCACTTCCAGATGACCTAGAAAGTTGAAATTTGGTGTCCAGATAGGTAATTGTATGTATACAAAGGAAAAAATCTGAAAACAGTATATTTTTAAGATTTGAAACATTTTCCAAGCAATCGGAAAATCGGCATACTATCTATAAATTATCTTAAGAATAATGAACGTTTAGGCGTACACGTCCATTGATGCTTTATTTTACTTTAAATACTATTTACCTTGATCCATTAATTGCGTTCCTTCTGTATTAGGGCACCACTTTTGCTTGAATTTTTCTATAAATTTTCCGACTTTAGACAGAGCTGTTGTGGGACACGGCGGTAGGTTCCTATAGATACGTTATAGGTATCAGCAACTCGTGCCCACTCTTAAGTCTTTTATATTATATATTTACTTCTGTTTCGAGCCCGAATTAAAAATTTCTGATATCTACAATGTTTATTTACATCTTAAGACGTTTATTATTTTGACATGAAATGACATTGGACGTTCAATCATAATACTTGCGAATCATAGAGTTGAAGTAATGATTAAATAGAGGTTTTTATACCAAGAGGACTTCATCGCGTGCACATAGCAGAACGATGAAGCGGTTTACGGCTTTTAATACATTGTTTATTTTCTTTCTAAAATAAGTAACTTCATAAATATTGATCAAAGGTAACTTCTTACGTAATTATTTTAATTACTTAACTCAATATTTGAATAAATAATATCTTTACAAAAAGTAATGCTATCCCATCAAAAACATAAATGTGAAATGTGGAAGCCAAGTCTAATATTAAGAATATGCGTGCTGGTCGACTTCACCGACAAAAAAATTGAAATCTTAATGGTTGCCAAGCCCTGTAGATAATCCTGAAAATTATTTATAAGAACACAATCCATTCTAAAATAAATTTAAACTAATATTTCTTTGATTTTCTGCTACGACAATGTATGATATTTAAAAATATAATTTCTTAAATTTGAATAGTCGAAATATTTAGATAAAGCAGATAACTTAGTTTAAATTTAAGCTCAAGATTTGTCTTGGCTAGTTTTATCAGAAAATATTTTTTTCGAGGAGTAGGATATGTTGACTTTACAATATAAAAACAGTAACATAAAGATAACTTTATTAGGCAAATATAAGAAAAATTTTATGTGAAGACTAGCCAAGTCAAATCTTGAGCTTAAATTTATACTAAGTTATCTGCTTTGTGTAAATAATTCGTCTATTCAAATTTAAGAAATTATATTTTTAAACATCATACATTGTCATAGCAGAAAAACAAAGAAATATTAGATTAAATTTATTTTAGAATGGATTTTGTTCTTATAAATAATTTTCAGGATAATCTACAGGGCTTGGCAACCATTAAGATTTCGATTCTTTTGTCGGTGAAGTCGACCAGCACGCATATTCTTAATGTTAGACTTGGCTTCCACATTTCACATTCATGTTTTTGATGGGATAGCAGTTTCTCGAACACTTGTTTTAATATTTTCACCGTTTATCATTTATTCTTGGCCTATATCTACATTTTGATCCGTGTGAAAGTTATGTGTAATTTGGTGCAATATTTCATCAAGAATATCTCAAGTAAATAAAATGCAGACAGACCATTCAACCGTTAAATTTTTATCCAAGTTTCTTTAAATCGTTTCGGAAGACTGTGATGATGAATTATGTAACAATTTGAACATAAGTGCATATTTTTGGCATAATGTTGCCTCTAATTATACTTGCCAATTCAAAGTTAAGTTCACCGTCCGAAGTACCATAGTAAATATCCGTTTTTGGCCGTCGGATTGGCAGGTATCCAACCGACAGGCGTTGCATGGTATGTTGCGACGTCTGCTCTCGCGCTCAATACACATCACGCCATGTGCGTTTGTCGCGTGGTCCAAATTTATTATTATTTTCAACTCGTTGTGGAATCGCATCTTTCTTTATCTAACTTGATGTTTCAAGCGATTCTGATAGATGAGTATCTATCGAAGGGATAGAGGAACCTTGATAACGATGGAGCCAGGACTATACTTCCCATGGTGTTGTTGGTTGTGTGGTGTTCAGTCCCATTTTTCTCATTTCGTTGACAAACAGTATAGTAATCTGGAGTTTATCTTATCCTTGATCGCTGAAATTTTATCCTATATTCTTTTGTCATAAAACATTTTGCCCTCTATTATATCTACTCATTGACCAATATAATAATAGTTACTCTTTTCATCATACACAGTGGTTTTATATACGAAAAGCCAAGAGCTAGTTACTTGTCCCAAATGTAATTTCCCAGAAATTAGTACATACAGTTTTACTCTTAGTAATATGTTATGGCTACTCCAAGGTATGCGATTTGTAGATTTTACGATTTTTCTTAAGTCACGAGATCGCGTTTGTGACAAATACTTTACGTTTTCGTAGTCTGTGCGTGGGCCGTCGTCTGTCTGTTACTGTAAGTCGACCGTAATGGGTACAAAGTTCTTCTAATTAGCTTGATTAGAAACGAAACAAGAAATTAAATTCAAAGAATGAAATCTAACTCTTATTCAGTATATTTAATACCATACGCAAGTTAAAATTTTAGATTGGCTCATAAAACTATCAATTATACGTTTTACTAAGACGTAACTCCTGCTTCCAAATTTAACTCTTTCGCTATTCACTATATTAATTATTTTTTTTATAGCATTGAATGACGAGACGAGCATGCCGTTCGCCTGGTGGTAAGCGATACGACCACCCATAAACAGCAGAAATACAATCCACTGGCATTCCACTGCGCTCGTCATCCTGAGACATAACATGTTAAGTCTCATTATGTCCTGTAGTTACACTGGCTACAATGCCCTTCAAACCGAAACACAACAGTGCATGTACACTGCTGGTTGGCGGTAGAAATAAACATTGCGGTGGTATCCACCCAGACGGACTCTTACATATGAGAGTCCTACCACCAGTCAAACCACCACCAGTACTTACTCACCAGTACTTTTATACAAGTGAATGGGTCGGGCAAGTTGCTGACAACTAAAGAGGCGTTGTAAATCGCCACGCCAAGCCTGACCATAAACAGTAATAAATATTAACAATCTTTATTTGGCATAACATTGAAATAATAACAATATTATGAACACTGAGTGGCATAAATTTTTTGGTTTCACAGTAATTTTCATATAGTATTTAAAAGGGTGCCCCAAACTAGGCAAAACCTGTATCTTAGATACGAGTATGGTTTAAAGTAAAATCTAGATTAGTTTTAGTTTTATTATGAGTTTGTTTTACGATAGTGGTTTCATATATTTATGAACTAGTAGTGCTCGCGGCTCCGCCCGCGTGAAAAAGTTTTTCCGGGATAAAATCTTTTCCCGGGATAAAAAGTAGCCTATAGCACTCAGGATTAAAGTAGCTTCCTATTAGTGAAAGAATTTTCAAAATCGGTCCAGTAGTTCCTGAGATTAGCGCGTTCAAACTAACAAACTCTTCAGCTTTATAATATTAGTATAGATATAACATTTTGTAGCACCCCAAACTTTCAATAATTGCAGTCAAAAATAATTATATCCACTCATATCAATGCAACTCGTTCATTGGTTTATATGCTTACGAGACATTTGAATTATTATAAGTGAAATTATCAATAGTTTGTGCAAAAATATTAACCACTTTTAACTAGTTCGATGTTGTAAGGTTCTAATTTTAATTATCACTTGAGCATGCATTTCAATTTACGAACTACGTATAATTTAGGTAATACACGTTTAATTGTTTACGGTTATTATACGACTGGAAGGTGCCACGTATCTTAGATAATATTGGGCACCGCGGTCGAGCACATTCTAAATTAATTCACTTTGCGTAATGTGATATTGTTTTAAATCCAAGATACAATTTAAGTTTAAAATAAAACCGCTTTATGATTTCGTTGACTACCTTGACCCAGTCAAACTTGGCGTCCCCGGTCTTGTTCACCGGCGCTCTGTTTCGTCCGAAACCCATTCACAAGGCTTATCAGCGGATGGTCTAGCACGCAACGCTCACTCGATAACATTTACCTTTCTTATCTAATACAAGTATTACGTGGGAAATTGTATATTCCGTGTATTTGCACAAACGATAGCAGCTTGCGTCTATTTTCTTAATAGAAATATCTATTGATTTGTGCTCTGGATGGTTATGACTATGATCGTATGAAGTATGAATGTGGGCTTTGTTTTGGTTGAAGGGTTTATACAGAAACGGTCAGTATGCATGACTTTTATCGAATTAAAGTCTGCTGTGCACTTTTATGAGATAAAAATAGCCTAAATATGTTTTGGTGCGTGTGCCAAATTTTGTTAATGTCCAAAGTTTTAGTAAAATAAGATGTCTTTGTAAAGTCGTTTAATCTTAGTCAACGTTGGCGAAGTTAGCCACATCTGTGCGTATTGATTTTATGAATGGGTCATGTATTATCAATATTCAAGTCTGTCCTAGTTTAACCCTTCAAACCCCGCTTATATATTATATAGATGTATGGGAAAACCCTATAATATATATGGACACCGGTGTCCGTCGCGGGGCTTGAGGAGTCAAACTACGAAGTTTAGAATTAAAAGTACAGACATTAATCGTGAACATTTTATAATAACTTAGAAATGATTAATTACTAGACTTCTGTTCCCGGCTCCGCCCGCGTGAAAAAGTTCTTCCGGGATAAAAACATTTTCCTGGGATAAAAAGTAGCCTATAGCACTCAAGAGTAATGTAGCTTCCTATAGTGAAAGAATTTCGAAAAATTGGTCCAGTAGTTTTTTAGATCCATTACAAACCAATAAACAATCTCTTCTCAAACTCTCGTCTCCAAACTGTAAAACAACCATTGATTATTTAAAAATAAAGCCAATATCTACCGAGGTCACCCACCTCTGTCAAAATAATTGCACCAGTTTACGTAAAGCTTAATTAGTGCACAGCTTTATCCGTAATTACAATCTGACCGCAATATTGTGAAATATTGTGGCTTCTTATCGATGGGGCGCATGATCGCCGGCCGGTAATTAAGGGGCAATAGGTTAGGTACTGTAATTTATTGCGTCTATATCGATAGTCTAGAGTCTACAATCTAGGTGGTCGGAACTGGGACATTTTGTTTCATATTCTAGTTTTGTTTATTTTAAAATAAAACAAAATTTTACGTAAATGTTTTTCTTTAGACTCCTATAGGACAGGCTTAGTCTAGTTTCGCTATTTTGATTCGAAAACCATGCCTGGAATAACTATAATTAAAGCAAGGCAAACTGTGAGTACACTAGATGCGCATGTATCTACATTTTAAGATATAAAACATTATGCATATAATGCGGAGACATTTAGATGCACTATATAAATTTACAATATACAAAAACCTCTTTAAGTTGTATCCCCCTTTCCGCGCACTATTTTAAATCTGTTTAGCGCTGCGCCCATACGATAAATGTGACTCAATTTTGTAACTTCTCTCTGTATTATCAAATAAATGGCAAACTAAAACACTCCATTGCGAATGCGAAGGTTGTCTGAAAGGCATCGCTAATGGCAACGAGACAAGCTTTCCACGTATTTTATTTTCGCATTTTCTTACGCTGGAATCAATAAATTCATAATACGAATAGACAAGACACTACATATACGGGCACAAGCAAAAAAAATCTTGCGTAAAGGACAACTAGCGATAGTTAGGTAAAGTTAATTTTCATTGACAATGACGATTACTAATCACCACCGTCAGTCAATCACTGATCCTGTCAGAACCATTTGATATTTAGTAATTTTATTAAAAAGGGCCAGTATAAACTGCATGTAGATATCCTAAAGGAATTATCCTGTAATGTTACAATGTTTTTTTTTATAACATCCAATGATAGGACGAGCTCGCCGTTCGCCTGATGGTAAGCGACACGACCACTCATAAACAGTAGCAACACCATTCAGCACCTTGACACAAAAAGCACTGTGCGGCATTCCACTGCGCTCGTCATTCTGAGACATAAGGTCTCATTATGTCCAGTACTTATACTGGCTACAATGTCCTTTAAACCTAAACACAACAGTGCATGCACACTGCTACTGAGCGGTAGAAATAGAAATTACGGTGGTACCCACCTAGACGGACTCTTACATATAAGAGGCCTACCACCAGTTAGCAAGTATTTTATTTAACACTAGCTTCTGCTCACGGCTCCGCCCGCCTTAAAAAGTTTTTCCGGGATAAAAGTCCCGCTTTATGTTTTCCCGGGATAAAAAGTAGCCTATGTGTTAATCCAGGACATGACCTACCCGTGCGCCAAATTTCATCGAAATCCGTTAAGTAGTTTTTGCGTGAAAGAGGAACAAACATCCATACATCCAAACATCCATACATTCTTACAAACTTTCGCCTTTATAATATTAGTAGGAAGTAGGATACTCCCCGACCCCCCTAACAGTTATATTATTGTGTGTTTTATTATGTGGTTATTGTATTATTGTGTGTATCAAATTCTTGAGGGGTATATGTATTTAACCTTTACTTAACTGTATATTAACCATGTTCTATTTAGCAATAATTACAGATGACGGATGATGTACATGTACACAAAAACTTAATCTAATTTATGCTACATCTCTTGTAAAACGAATTGTTAATTGTTTTGATAATAGTAATAAATATAAAAAAATGTTCCGCCCTGGGTGCCGACGAAATAAATGGATAGGATTAGCTTAAACACCAATACTCTCCACTAATCGTTGATGTCTCATCCTCTTTCGGTGACCGTCCTGAGCCGAGGTTCGTAACCTGTTAGTGGGTTGTCCTCAGCATGGTCATTTAATTTAAAGGGTTGCGAGCACCTAAAACGTTCACCCTAAATTCCAGTGTGGCCAGAAAAGCAGACTCGCTTCAGGCTACTGACAGTAGGGCCAATATAAAAAAAAGATAAGTATTTTAACCCATTTTTCTACGTGAGTAGAAACGCTATATCGTTGCAGAAGACGTGATTCTATTAAATTCTATTACAGGCTAAGAGGGACGCGTATTAAGCTTGCGCCAACCCTAATCAAATTCAATCGAGATTCGAGATACGCGATCGATACGGGGGTAAACTCTGTAAAATATGCGGGCCGCTTAATTGAACCTTTATTGATTTTATTGTGTCGCCATTGTAAACCGTTTCTGCGTCAAAGGTGGTATAAAAGTGTGGAATATTCCAAACAATGATCGTATGACGGGTTGTCTCGGTGACGCGACGGCGGAAAATGCCGCAGAATTCAATATGGGACGCATGCTTTGTACTCTGATGAAATTCTTGAGTGCGGCTTACATAATAGAGCTCTGCTTATTGAAAAAGTATTATACGAGAGATCCTGTGACATATTATATGAACATTAATAAATAAAATTGTAGGCAAAATATATGTGTAAGCAATAGTGGAAAATCTATGGTCTCATTTTGATTAATCATTTTCTAGGGCTATCAAAGCTATGATTGTATTTCAAGTTTTAACAAAAATCTAATTCCTCTCAAGAGTGAAGGAAGCCCATTCCCATCAATGGTACAATTCAAGGCTGATTTATTTTTTTAATAAGTTTGGTATTACATCTCTACAACTGTCTTAATACCTATTTTAAATTTAAAACCTGTACCTACTCTGTTACAACTCGTAAGATTTAGATTTGTTTATTATGATACACTAATAAATTATGTTAATGATTGTAAATCGTTCGGTGTATGCCTTGTGAGAGGTTTTTGAACTCTCATATCAGGTTTATTAGATTTCGCACATATTTATGCAAATTGAATCATTTATTCATGAACCTATAATATTAATAATTTAGCATCTTCCACATTACTCTCGGAGACTCGGATTTTATCTATCCAAATAAAATGTAAGTAATTCTAAATATAGATTCTAATCTCCGATTTCTTAGTTTTTAATTTGTGTAATATTATATTTTTAGAAGCTTTTTGTTTGTACGACAGTTTGTTTTATTTTTGTAAGACCGAAATGAAATAATAAATTCACGAACTAAACCTACACATTACTTTAATAACTCACTCTTAGGGCGGTATAAATAAATCAATCTCACCTTTGAGTAGGATCCTAAGTAGAGATTTAATGTATTGAACTATTTAATAACCAAATTTTAAGTTACCTTCCAAAACTTGTTCTCAGCTGAGTTGACTCTATTTAATAAAAAAAGTCATCTGTCAAAATTAGTCCTGTGCTGTGACTTATCATTTGAATTCTATCTTAAGTTGATATCCATTTATTAAATAGCGACAACCTTAAGATGCTGAATTTAATTTGATATCGTGTCAACTGATATCGCTCTTCAGAGCGATACTGAGTTGCATCTATTAATGCGGCCCTTAGACCTTTAAGTTCTATGCCGATTCTTAGCACGCATATCTCTTTGCCTGGACACAGCTTTGTTGAAAACTCCACAGTTCCACAAGTTTCCACAATAGTTCATTGTATGTCTACATTGTTGCCTCAAGGTTCTCGGAACAACACGTCCCAGTAATAATGCAGGACGTCGAATATGTCGCAGTTTACTAATGTTTATGAACTATTAGGTACTTAATGTTTTTGTTTTTGAAAAGTTAAAACTACTATTACATAGTATTTTGTTACAAATCTAGGTTTTGATTTTATTTTAGGAGGATTTGTGTCGACTATGCTGAATACACGTCCAATAACGGCAAACACTATAATTTAAGATTTCTTTACTTTCAAATATTTCCTTTGAGAGACGGTATCTATATTTGATCCAAGCAGCTAGAGAATAGAAATATGTGAATGCAGAGGAAATTACTGTAATTGGTATACACATACATTGGTATACATCTAACATCAAACGTACTTCCGAACATCAAATTACTCCATTCGCGTAACGTAGTACTGCTCTGTTATTTTCCAAACTTATTTGTGATACATATAATAATATTATGTTTTTATATACATATGTATTTGGAAGAAATATAAATTGTTTAGAAAGAAGAAAATAAATTTATTCGTAACAAACACAAAATACACACGTACTTATAAAACACAAACACAAAAAACACTTAAAACCATATTTGTTGCAAAAAGACTCCAACTCAACAATATGCTGGCAGTAGCGCTACAGATAGTGAACACTAAAGAATTTATTCAGTAATCTACTTATGAATGTATATCTTTATAGATATAAACGCTTCTATTCCTGTTGCAAAGAAGCCGTGATTGATCATAAGAAAATTGACATGTGAATTGTAAGGTAGCGTGTTGCCGAAATCAGTGCATTGTCAAAAGTACTATTTTATTTAAAGTTATCACTTGTTAATGGAGTCTTCTGTTTCTCGATAGGCGTTTGCATAGGCGTGACACTTGCAAATTTGACTTTTACAAAGTTGTACCGGCAATTTGTAATGGTATTCATTAAATTTTAAATAGGAAAATCAGGTTTTATATCAAGATACAATTTATATCTTATTTAACAGTATTGTTATAAATCGGCACTGGCTACCTGATAGACATCACAACCGCTTTATAGGATCAATTATGTTGAACGATAACTTGTATTGCAAGTCGTAGGTATGTCTTAAATCGAACTGGAATTTCAGGTGAAGGACACTCACTTGTTAAGTTTCTTTACTCGTTGGTTATGGTCCGTGGGCCAGTGACAGATTTCGATGACCAAGTTTCTCTAAAACGATAATTGGTGAGACGCATCAGAGACGTGTATCATAAAGCCTCGTGAACGTCAGCTTCGGCTCCGTGGGTGCCATGAGTGGTGGTAGCCTCCCAAAGATGTAGAAAAAAAAATATTATTCAGTCATTTCCTCCCAACTAAGAATCATTTTAAATTGTAGCTAACCCGATACCTTGAAGAAAAAAAATTATCAGCTGACTGTAACTTGGGGCATTATGCGTCAGCTGGTCAATCAAACATGTAAAAAAATATATCATTTCAGTGATTTCCTCTCAACTACAAATTTACCTGATGATAGCTTATACGCAACTATGAATAAATATATATGTCAGCTGGCTGTATGCCGGGGCAAAAACCGTCAGCTGATGCCTTGAAAGTTATAACGCAGGTGTTAGGCGAGAGCTTCTATTACATAATTACATGCATCCGCTGACAATGTTTCCCTCGAATTAATGATAGTAGATTCTCTTTATTAATTACAGCATGTATTATCAATCTATACATGTAAAATGCTTTGTCCTGAATGACTGACTGACGGTTAAACGCACAGCCCAAACCTCTGACCGTAGAGATCTGAAACTTGCAGGGTGTGTTCCTTGTATGACGCGATGTAGGCATGCAACACTTTTCTAACCCTTAGATTAGAAACTTGTTGCAAAGGTGGCATCTGCAGTAGGTTGTGTTAATCTGAAAAGTCTTCTGCTGACCACTTTATCTTACTCCGGAGAGTACAATAAACTATAAATTCATAATCACTGTTCTTAACATTTCTTCAGTTATTTAATTATATACGTATTAGTCGTAAAGTATTTATACATTTCATCGGAAAACTCATATCTGAGCGTAAAGTCAAACATTTAAGATACATTATATTATCTTCCCAGATGAAAATTTATAAGCTGACTAGCTTTTGCCTGCAGCCGCGGTCGTAAGAAAGAGTTTTTTTTTTTTGATAAAGGTCCCACTTATACATTTTTACGGGATAAGAAGTAGCCTAAAACTTTCCAGTTTCCCAGATGCTCGAATTATCTCCATACCAAATTTAATCAAAATCCGTTTGATAGTCTTTGAGTTTATCGCGTACAATCTTTTTACCCCATTAGGGGTTGAATTTCGCAAAATCCCGTCTTAGTGAGCTCCAACGTCCTAAACGGAACCTCCACAAAATTTGAGACTCCTAGCACGTGTAGCTTCTCAGATTTCGTGATGAGTGAGTTAATGACCTTTCGTTTTTTATACATTATATATTACGGGATAAATTTCAATAAAACATGAAACACGTCTTCTATCAGTTCTGTTAAAAATAAGTTTAAGCAATATTTGAAGTAGTTTGGAACAAGGAACCACGTTGGCCCATACAAACTTTGCCCCCCTTTTTCACCCTCTTAAGGGTTGACTTTCGGAAAATTCAATCTCATTAGATGCCTATGGCATACAAAGAACACACCCTGCAAGTTTCAGGTCTCTACAGTCCGAGGTTTAGGCTGTGCGTTTAACCGTCAGTCAGTCATTCAGGACAAAGCATTTTACATGTATAGATAGATAATACATGCTGTAATTAATAAAGAGAATCTACTATCATTAATTCGAGGGAAACATTGTCAGCGGATGCATGTAATTATGTAATAGAAGCTCTCGCCTAACACCTGCGTTATAACTTTCAAGGCATCAGCTGACGGTTTTTGCCCCGGCATACAGCCAGCTGACATATATATTTATTCATAGTTGCGTATAAGCTATCATCAGGTAAATTTGTAGTTGAGAGGAAATCACTGAAATGATATATTTTTTTTACATGTTTGATTGACCAGCTGACGCATAATGCCCCAAGTTACAGTCAGCTGATTATTTTTTTTCTTCAAGGTATCGGGTTAGCTACAATTTAAAATGATTCTTAGTTGGGAGGAAATGACTGAATAATATTTTTTTTTCTACATCTTTGGGAGGCTACCACCGCTCATGGCACCCACGGAGCCGAAGCTGACGTTCACGAGGCTTTATGATACACGTCTCTGATGCATCTCACCAATTATCGTTCGGGAGAAAATGACTGACGAAATTTTGCACTGGCCCACGGTCTATTATATTTTTTTTTATTCATGTAGTACCTACTTTATACGTAGAGAGGTTAGGCAGCCACGTAATTAATGCACCCACGCGTACGCCGACCCCATTTCCATGGTATGATATGGGGAAGGCTCTCTTCCTTAAAATACATTTTCTGCACAACCAAGCTTGTCTATGAAAGATAAAGTCGCCAACACACACTTTATAGTTGTTCCTATTAGTAAGTTTCCTTACTCCTTTTTTATCTCATTTTCTCAGTTGCCGTTACAAACATACGCAGTTATGAGAAATACAAAACAAAAATGTGCAAATATTCTAACACCAGTATCTGCTTCATTTATAATTAAACTAAAAACAAAGCACACAAATCAAAAGAGCCAAGCACGTCTTATTAGTGATGTACTAAGTATCTGTTGTAATGTTGATAATAATAGTTGAGAATCACGTTGTAATATTTTTAATGACTGGAGGCAAATCCCTTGTCTGATCTAATAGAGGATTCAGTAAATATGACATTTAATAAATATGGAATTGCATGCAATCATGGGTGGATATCCATATCCAGTATATGGCTGGCCAGATTTTAAGTCTCGTCTTCCACCTACTCTTATCTCATTCCAATGTAGGCTCGGCACAACCGCAACGTAGCACATTTTTAGGGAAGTTTGAGGAAGGA
Source organism: Lapara coniferarum (assembly GCA_949316025.1). Classification (NCBI taxonomy): domain Eukaryota; kingdom Metazoa; phylum Arthropoda; class Insecta; order Lepidoptera; family Sphingidae; genus Lapara; species Lapara coniferarum. Next base: position 3,646,016 of record OX438930.1, on the reverse strand, counting down.
TTTCACTAAGTAATTATTACTCGTCTTTGCGTTAACGGGCTCTGGTGATGTCGATGTCCAGTTCTTAATAATTATTATAGTAGTAAAATACTAGCAACAATGTTCCCCAAAACGAACCATAAAACAGTTCTTGCCCACAGTTTTTCGTCAGTAATATCAAAAATTATCTACGCAGATGGAATCTCTTATAAAACTTTCCATAGCGAAATGTATATGACGTATATAATATACATCATATACATTTCTATAGCGGCTCAACCGCGCCGCTGTTAGTCAATAGATCGGTAGATTTCAGTCGTGACGTCACAGTTGCGCGCGCATCTCCCCTCGCATCACCGTATGACCTTTAGATCTCGTGGAAAAGTTGCCTGCAATAGGCTAATTTGTTGCGGATTAACGATTTTAGGAAAATTTTCCTGTTAAGTCTATATAATATGCTTCCAAACCAAGTTTCGGTATCGTTATCGCCATATTAAGAGGCCGTATCTAAAATTTCGACTATTTCAGTCAACTCTTCATCGTGATTTTTTAAAAACATAAACTGATCTGATTAATTTGTAATACATCATCGGAAAGACTATTTCGACACCAATGGATTAAACGAACCAGATTTTTTATATCTCTCTTTAAATTCAATCTATCCACCAAGTTCTAACGTCTGTTTCAGAACTTTTGTAGTATGGAGACTCAAACTTTTTGCTGTTTTCAATCAAAATCGTGCTTGAGAGTAACTGACGAAAACTAATGTTTGTTGGTATAAAAAGTCGCCTAAAGGGTAAACGCGACAATTTCTTAGTACGTACGTACGTACGTAGTTTCTACGTACTTAGCTACATCATATTATTATTTATCATGTCAAGATTTTGCGTATTTTTCCTTCAATTAACAATATTTATGTTTAAATTTGTTTTGTTTTTCTATTTAATACGCAATTATCTTCGCTGGTGGTAGTTATAAATATTTGTCGTGACCTTTGATAACAGCAAACCTGCTAGTCTACCATGAAACGTCCATCCGAAATTGCGGACCCGAACGAAATTCATACGTTACAAGTTGGTTACGTCAGATGCTTTTCTTTCGTTCGGGTTCATAGCGTTTGTTTCGTGAACGAACCAAAGATGATAAGTGCGTTTTCGCATACTGCGCTGTGATAAATGCAGATATATAAACCAACTCATTGTTAAGTTCATTCTTTGTTCTTTAAGCCTATAGTAAAACGTGTACTACTAAAATAAGTCAAATTATAATGTCAAATATTTATGTCATTGTCACAACGTTATGTCATTTTTTTGCAAAATACAATTAATGTTATTATACGTTTATCTACAAATTGTTTAATTATAATTACTTTGGATCATTCTATATCCACGCAGAGACATTTTTGTAGGAAAAAGAACATGGTTGCTCCTCATGGTAAGTAATTTTTATTGAATATTCTTTAATTACTTTTAAGTATAGTATAAGTATTATTTTGTAGACTCAATGAAGAACCTATCGTTTATGAAGTGTATTATTTGGTAATTTAATACGTACGTATTCATACTAACGCCTTTTATCCCCGAAGGGGTAGGTAGAGGCGCAACTAGTGCACCCACTTTTCGCCGTGCGTATTCCGTCCCATGGTGTGATAGGGGGCGAGCCTATTACTATAATGTTAGGTATTTTTGAGCATATAGTATTAGCGATTAATTATATTTATAGAATCACTCTCAATCCTCATTGTTATTAATATAAACTTATTATATTGTTAACTATGTAGATTTTTTCCTAAAGTTCGATTATTATATTTACAGCTAATTAGTGGCAGCATATCCACAGAAATAACTATGATGGAGGGACTTGCATGTTTGGCGTAAGCAAGACGTAGATCAACGTTTGTTCCTCATAAAGAGAGAAAAGGTGGTTGCAGAAATATAATACGACAAAGACCAAGAGAATAGTTTCAATTTTTATACATAATATGTTTTACACACTTATTGACGTAGCTCTTATAACTTAATATTATAATAAAAAATATATTTCAACATCTTTTACTCCACAATTTTCTTCTAGTCTAGATTTTTTATGACATTAAATGACGAGACAGCCTGCCGTTAGCCTGATCGTACCTAAGTGCTACTACCACCCATAAACAGTAGCATCACCATCCAGCACCTTGAGTTACAGAGTACTGTGTGGCATTCCACTGCGCTCGACATCCTGAGGCATAAGATGTTAAGTCTTATTATGTCCATTAGTTACACTGGCTACAATATCCTTCAAACCGAAACACAACAGTGCATGCACACTGCTGCTTGGCGGTAGAAATAACCCAGATGGACATGTAAGAACATATGAGAGACTTACCACTAGATTTCCAACAAAAATAAATCTATAGAAGCACCAAAAGTATCGAGTTTATTTATGCAATAAAATGATGCCTGCCTCCGTAGCGTTGTTGTATGGCGTGTGCGGCATGACTATCGATATAAGGGACTTGCCTCACGGCCGCGCCGCGCCAGCGAGGAAGCGACGTACTATTATTTACCTCAAAACACTTAAAATAAATGTAGATTTCATGTTTTTCTTGTTTTCCTTTTCTTTTCCTTATTTTATAAGTAAAATAAAGATACATAGACCAACTCAACGTTAGTATGTGTGTGTTTGTAAAATGATAATGGATGGGTTTCTGGGTAAACGTATCGCATACCATCTGGCAAGCGGTTTGCTCTTGTCCGAAGATATTTTATTTTAATCAAAAATTCGCAGGCACCCAGTCAATACGCACTAAAAAGATTTCGGTTATCTCATATACGTAGTCCCAACAATTTTAAGTGTTGAATGTATGAAAACTTCCATCCGAAATTACGGGCCGACCGATACGCGTCCGAAATACGAAATGAATAGCTACCATGAAGTTACTTCGGATTTATTTCTTTCGTTCGGGTACCATAGAGTTTGTTTCGTGAATGAACCAAAGATGACAAGTGTGTTTTCTTACAATACCGCTGGATTAATAAATGAAGTGGTATAAACCAACATGTTATAAATGACTTTTTTTGTAGTTTAAGACTATAGTGAATCGTATACTATGACAATAAGTCGAATAAAAATGTCAAGTATATAAATACTTGACATTGTCATAAGACAATGTCGCAATGTAACGCCAATTTTAGACAAATATTAAGGCTGCGGTTAGACAGTCGCATCGGCAATGCGGGACCCGGGACGCAAAGCCAGAGATTATGTCGCCTTGCACTCTTACGGGACCAATGCACGGTAACCGCGTCCACTGAAGCAGCATGCATGCATCTATACTTTGTAAAATATAGATTAAACCAAATGACAGTTGTCATTGAAATCACGCCTATAAATGAGGGTCTTGCGACGCACTGTAGTCGTGCTGCTCTGTACGACTAAATTCGCACTGTAGACTAACCCGCTCCGTAACCCGCGTCCCGCGAGGCCAGCACGTCGGTGTGGCCGCAGCTTAATTACATATTAATTTTCTACAAAATCGTTTTATTGCTAAGTTGAATAAAATTTTGTTAGCAAGTTTTATGATTTATCAATCTTTATTCTATATATTTATTTATCCTTATTATAATATCGTATATAATATTGTATATTTATTAATTTAATACTTATAGGCATTTCTTATTGAATACATTAATAATAATTACTAGCAATTTATCTTGTGGATTGTCATTGTTAGTAATATCAACATATTTTATTATTCACCGAGTAGAAATTATACGAATATTGAATACGGTAATTTAAAATACAGCTTTTCAAAGGCAGCGCGTGGTCGACGTGGTCTACTATGACGAAAGGACTTGCATGTTTGGCGTGAACAAGACGTCCGATAGCGTATATCCAGAGTTCCTTAGAGGAAAAGAGTGGCCGCTGAAGCTCAACGTGATTACAAATTAACACGTATAAGAGAAGGTGTACCATGATTTAGCAAAGCAAAAAATAAAATTAAGAGCATTGCAAGAATAGCTATTTGTACTTGTAGGAAGATATCGGCTATAAATTGCTGCTCCTCTTGTATATTATCATCGTGTGTTAATTATATATTATAATAAAAATGTATTTCAATATCTCCTTTATTTAATTTAAGTTTTACTTCAGTCTTTAGTGACTTCCTCGGTGGTGTAGTAGTATTGCATGCGCGGTGCGAATACCATTCTGAGGTCGCGGCAGGAATTCCGGGTCGGGCAAAGTGATATTGGGTATTCTGCTAGTTATGAGTTCAATGTTGGCTTCTCATAAAATCTCACTCATCATGAGTACGAAATGCAACAACAACGGGTCACGTCTCGTTTATTTTTGGTCAGACAGTAATACCCTGTCGTTACAGCCTATTCAAACCGTATGTATTAAAATACGCGGGCGTTTATGTATCCAGTCCAGCTTTACGGAGAGACCACCACAGAATTTTCTACTGATATCTTGAGAAATTGTGTTAGCGTTTGTAGTGTTTTACCCTTACGTGATATAATTATAAAGAAATGCGATAATACTGTGCTGCGATGATTGACTGCCTCGGTGGCGTAGTTGATTTACGCTACGATTAAAATGCTGAGGTCTTGGGTTCGATCCCCGGGTCGGGCAAAGTGACACTGAGTTTTTCTATTCAGTGTCAGCCCGGAGTCTGGAATTTGTGCCCGATATGGCGATAGGCTCGCCTCCTATCACATCATAGGACGGAATAACGGCGAAAAGTGGGTGCACTGGTTGCGCCTCTGCCTACCCCTTCGGGGATAAACGGCGTGAGTGTCTGTGTGTGTGCGATAATAACGACCTAGATAATAAATAACTTTTTTTTTATACAAATGATGCGCTAGAAGATGCTCCTAGAATCAAGATGAATATTGAATAAGTATAATATTGTTGTCTGTGTTAGTTATGTAGGTACGCAACGTATGTTATAATTAGCGAAAAGTCATCCGATGCGACCATAAAAACACTTTTAACTATGATAATTTACATTTCCGAAAGTAAAAAGTTACCTTTTGAGTTTCGCGTCATTTGCGGTGAAAATCCGAAAGAAGTGTTGTCAAAATGCCGATATTTCGTTCGGACGGACCACTTCATGGTACCGTTTAGCACGAAGAAAACGTCAATTACGCGGTTTCGGAATGAACGTATATCATAATGCGAGTGAATTCATTCATTCAATCCAAGAAGTTTATAATATTATCTAATGGAGAGAGCGGTACACACATTTTTGTGAAGACAAAAAAATTACCTTTTGAGCTGTCTTCTATCTCACTCACTCTTTAACCTATGTTGCCAAAGCTTACGGATTATTTCCCCACCCATAAAAAAATATCAATACCGTTATTGTCGTCTCAATCATATATATATAAATATTTCCAACATATCTTATATAATGATATAAGTACTATTTTCATTTCAGAATTATTCTTGTTGAATAAGATATCCTTAAGGTTTTTTATCCTTATTAACATTTTAGTTAAACAAAATTTCCTCATTTAGTTGGTAATTGCGAATACATATTTCGGCAACACTGTTATAAAACGTTAAGTTCGATGTCAATATAGTTGTCAAATAAATGTTCACTTCGAAATTTTCTCTGTAATTATCTACAATAATAAGTGTGTTTTAGTGATATTTTAATGTGAATTGTGCAGTTCACGGTTGCAGAAATATTTGATATCCATAATTTAGTGTGAAATTCTGCAGGTAAGTTTATTGTAATCAACATTGTGTAAATATTATAATTTTATCAATATTTATACGAATCGTAATAAAATACGTGAATATTTTATAAATGAACTGTAGAAAAACCTCGCTTAATGTGATTTGCTTTATATATGACTACTTTTTTCATATTAACGTAATGTTAAATGTGATTTTTTGTATTGTAAATAGTATATGTAAACAAGAGGCTAGGGTGACCATGGTGTAAGCTTTGGTGGACCGGTTTCACGATGGTGCTAGAGTATTTGTAATACTAGCCGCCTTACTAATGAATATTATAAAGCTTATTAATCTTTAAATAATCATCGTAAATAAAAACTGAGGATCAACAGTTACAATCGAGTTCTCAGTGTATCCAGCATTGATTTATTGAAACTTTTATTTAAAATAAAATCGAGTTTGTATTACTCTTTACAGATTTCTTAAAGATCTGGATAAGCAAAAACGTGGTTAAATATAAATACCATTAAAAGGTCAATTTGATGTCTGCAAGAATTACTAGTCAACATTTAAAGACAGAAGATTATGATTCTGAATGTGATAATGTGTCTTCTACTTCTCGGAATATGGCAGTAGATGTCAAAAATAATTATTTATTACCAGAAACTCATGCTGTAAGTATATTATTTTTTATCATTTCACTGGTATAATTATGATCCACTTAGACTTTATTATTTACTAGCTTTTGCCCGCGGCTCCGCCCGCGTGAATGTGTTTTTCCGGGATAAAAGTCACTGTTTATATTTTACTGGGATGAAAAGTGGCCTATGTGCTAATCCAGGACATGATCTACCCGTGTGCCATATTTCATCGAAATCCGTTTAGTAGTTTTTGCATGAAAGAAACATCCATACATTCTTACAAACTTTCGCCTTTATAATATTAGTAAGATTAGTAGGATAGGGCATTAAGCTTGCGACCCACCAAATTTTATAACGGCGGTACATTGGGTGATATCTGAGTGTACTAAATGGCACCTCTGCCTCTGTCTAAAATGTATAGGTACTTAAATATATTATTATTGATTGATATTTACTTTTTACGTTACATGTCAGCGAAATGAATATGAACCACCATTGAAACGTCAAGACTTGAAAGATTTCAATATATCAGTTAATGTGAAGACATCCAGTGCAATAAGTTTAAAGAAATAAAAGAAAGTATTGCAGCAGAAGATGAAGAGATAAAAGAAGAAAATTAATTACAAGTTATTTCTTATTAAAGTTGTTCATGATTATACAGTCTGAAATTGAAAATATTTTGCAGTGAAATTTTGCTAATATTTGAGATTTTTTTAAAAAGTATATTCCAAGTAGCAAGCAAAGAAAAATTACATATAGTGATAACATAAAGACTTTTGCTTTAACATTACACTTTTAGTCACCGAAAACATTTTTGTTTTATAAATTCAAAGATATATTTGCCGAAAGAGAGCACATTATGGTGATCTTTAGCAAACTTTAATTGTTTTGTTGGCTTCTTCACAGAAGTTTTAGAATATTAAAAATAAATTTAAGGACGAAACCTCACCCGCAGAATGTAGCGTTAATTTTTGATTCCATGGCTCTCAAACAAGAATTTATTTAGTATTGTAATTTGTAAAACATCCACGTGTTTATTACTTTTGCTATAAATATCTACACAACTTTGTTTACAATCAACTTACCTATGGAATTTCACACTAGATGTTGGATTGCAAATAATTCTGCAACCATGAATTACACAACTCATAGTAGAATATCTCTAAAACACAATATGTATTATTATGGATAGTTACAGAAAAAAAGTTCGCAGAATACTCGCAAAAATTGTAAAATCACACAAAATAGATATTCGTAATATTTCAAAATTACTTACTGAAAATTAGGTTATTAACTTCCTAAATGTGTATTATTTTTTTATGTATGATTGTTTACTTTTATGAGTATGTTTTTTATTTTTTTTTATTATATTTAAATTTAACAATAACTGTAGTTTTCATTTTTAAATATCCCAATGTTTTTCTGTCTAACCTTACAGTCTCCATATTTGGTTATAAAGGCCGGCAAACAACGTGAACATATCCAGTCGCGGGGGAAAGTAAAACATCTACAATGTGAGGCTGTGTGCCGAGCAAAAAAAAGCACGCGGGGCCCCGTGCGAAGCAAATAATTTTTTTAACAGCTTTGTAAGTAAGGTGCCAAAAAACGGGCCCCCAAGGAGCTGCAAGATGCCCCTGTAACTGTGAGGCCCCAGGCGGTTGCCTGGTTCGCCCCCCTCCTCCAAGGCCGCCACTGAATTCACCACCGCGTGGTGAGGTATTTTTTTTATGTAAGTGGAACTAGTAGTTCCGAACTACACATACCAAAAAAGTATGTAAATATGCCAATTTTGTTTGGAATAAACTTTCTAACTCAAATTATATTTTTTAAATATCAACTATTACTAGCCGCTGTAGTTGGTTTTCATAATTAATTTAAACCGCATTACTTTATAGAGATAAAAATAAATATTATGGTGTGATATCATATTATTACACACTCACACACTCACGCCTCTCATCCCCCGGGTAGACAGAGGCGCAATTAGTGCACCCACTTTTTGCCGTTATTCCGTTCCATGCTGTGATAGGGGGCGAGCCTATCGCCTTATCGTGTACAAATTCCAGACTCCGAGCTGATACTGAATGGAAAATAATCACTTTGCCCGACCCGACTAACCCGGGGATCGAACCCGAGATCTCAGCATTGCAGTCGTACCATAATACAACTACGCCACCGAGGCAGCCATATTATATCATATCATATTATTATGGACAGTTAATTATG